>JAXQQM020060921.1:0-240502 GCA_034641835.2 Pinus albicaulis
CAAAGGCAAGTATCCTAAGGAAAAGACAAAATCCCATTGTAGCATGGAAATTTGTACATATTGTAGTAATTCTAAAAATGAGTTGGAAAAAGGAATAAGAAGACAGAAGCCAAAGAGTCATGACTATTCACTTCAAATTCCTTGTGAAATACAAACAGTTATGTGAGAATTTCTATAGATAATATCAATTTGATAAGCTCAAGAGAGATAGAGAAAGAGAGAGAAAATATAGAGAATGAAGAATATAGAAGAGTGAGGTAGAGAAGATTAAGAAGAAGAGCAGAAAGAGAAGCTAGAGAACAGAGCTGATATCTGAAGTAAATCAGTAAACATTCAGTTTGTTAAATTGAGGAAGTTGGGGCTTCCCTATCAAGTTGCAGCTTGATAGCTGTCAGTTGTAGTTGACTGAGGTTGGAGCCTCCTTTAGGTTGGTGCCTGCAGAAAATTGAAGGGAGTTGGTGCTTCCTTGCAAGTTGTAGCTTGCAGAATTGAGGTAGGAGCCTCCTATAGGTTGGTGCCTGCAGAAAATTGAAGGGATTTGGTGCTTCCTTGCAAGTTGTAGCTTGCAGAATTGAGGTAGGAGCCTTCTGTAGGTTGGTGCCTGTAGAAAAACAGTGGTGAGAGGAAGTTGGAGCTTGCCTTTGCATCACTACAATAATAAGATGTGGTTTTCTCCCTTTATGGGTTTCCACTTATATCTGGTGTCTCTATGCATGATATTTATGTATTGATATTATATGTATCATCTACTTAATACCTACTGCTCTCATATTAAGTCTACTGCTATATTTTATTAATACTTGCTGCTTACATTCTAAGGTTACTCACACATTAGATTGGATATGAAATGAAGGTGTAAATAAGCTTAATGAAAAGTTTTAAAAGATCAGGAATGTGTTAAACTGATTCAACCCCCCCCCACCCCCCCCTCTCAGTTTAATTAAAGGTTCAACAAGAAGACGCCTCTGTTGAGGACCCATAGTTGTGCATTGAGTCTGTAGGTATTGTTAAATGGATTTAATGTTGTTTGAATTCGATATTGTCCATGGGTTTCCCTTCTGACTGAAAAGAGCATCAAGAACAATAAAGGGCCAAGGCGTCACTGTGCTATTTTCCTTAATAGAGTTAAGTTTCCGAGTTTCATTTTTATGAAAAAGTGCGACTGATTGACGTGAACCAAAGACCATTGGAAAAATAGTTGAGTTTATCTTGGTGATTACTTGAAGAGTGTGGATAATACACGAGATTAATATTTTCAGTTATGCGTTGTCATACAAACCATAAAAGAAACATAGTTTCTTCTAAATCCTAGCGTCTTTAATTTCAAAACCACTATGGATTGATATTCAAACATTTACTTGGACTACATGGAGTCAAAAACTGAGAAATGACCTTGTTTGTGGAAACCTTAGTTTTTATTTTCACGCGTGAGAACCGTTGGAAAAGTGAAAGAAACGGGTTTTCATTATACCCAAAAAATATGATTCAGGAAATCTAGGGGCTTCTTATGAAGTGATACTCATAAGGAAATCCTGAATTTTAACTTTTCATAATTTGATAGCCCAGTCAATGTGATCTCTAATTCGAGTTGTTGAGAAAAAAATGAATTGTTATCAAAATTTGAAGAGAAGGATCCCACAAGCTAGTGTATCAGTTAGAAATATTATTTTATATCATTGCAATTATGTTTGTATTTTGGAGTTCTTAAATACAATTGCTAGAAAATAAATTTCCTTCTTTACCCATTGCTACCGAGATATCCAGTGATTGTGGTACCATCTTGGGATTATTTTTGAAAATTTTCAAACAATATATTGATGATATTGTTGTCGTTCTCCTAAAATTATTTTTACGAGTGTTGATAGTGTCTGGACAATCTTCTGAGTAAAACCTCGAAAGCATATTTGATAGGTTCAAGTAGTTTTGGGCTTTGTAGTGGGCAGAGATGAACTATTGAATCTTTAATTTCGGAGAAATATTGAGAAAATCAATATTGATTTTGGGGAAATGTTAATAAAATCTTTAAATATCTTGAGTATACAACATTCACCGACTAAAACAAGCCGCTGGAGTTTTCCTTTTAACTATCTTTAATTTTCATTTATTGAAATGGAAATATTGCATTGCCATTTTTTTGGTTGAGTTGCAAGGTCTAAGCATCCTCATTTTTGTTTTCTCGACATGACATAAAAAACAGATCATTTACCAAAACAACTTGTAATAACGTGAAGGTAAATATTGGTGTTATGGAAGCAAAGTGGACGCCTCTCAAACAATTTCACTGAATATTCAGCTAAGAATTTTTATTCTTTGGCCTGGAATTGCAGGCATAAGGTAATTAATGGAATTGCAAAAAATTTCAAGGTGTATTTCTATATATTTTATAAAATCATTTATTTAAATGAAAAAACAAGTGTGGATGTAAGGATATTTCTTGTGATATTTATAATGAAAATTGTTGCTCCATTATGAGATGAATATAATAATGTGCTCAAAAGACAATATTTTGGCTACTTTGGAATTAGGTTGTAGTGTATATAAATTGAGATAGGAAACTGAAAGAACTCTTTTTAATGTGTTGTGCGCATGGAGAGGTTGTTGTAGAAAGAAACATATTGTGTGTTGCTACCATAATAAATTTTGAATCGTTGATGAGGCTTTCATTATTGACTTATTTAAAGTAATATTTGGTTGATGTTTTTAAAATTGGTTGAACTCTTTGAGAGTTGGTGGGAACCTTTAATTGTTTATTGGATTTGAGCGTTGATCGTTGAATCAGTACTTTAGAAATTGAAAATTATGTTGGTCGTGAGTCATCATTTTTATTTGTTATAATTGCATGATTCTATTGGTTGGGTCCTATGAAAACTTCACAACTACCTATAACAACTTCATAGCTATAATGGTGCTTTAAATCTGAATCAACCAGAAGAAACAACAAATGCTAGTTTCAAAGGAAGGAAATTGCATTCCCATGGTGGTAATCTTGCCAGATTTGTGTTACTAGGGGGCTATAATATTGACGGATTTTTTTCATTTTTTGAAAACTTATGAGAAAAATATGAAGCAATTGTTAGTTGGCTAGGTTTTGTGGATTTATTTTTTAAAACAAATTGGCAGATATTTTTCCTTGTTGGCTTGTATTGTTGTTGGGTCCATGATCAGTTGAACCTGAAACTAGTTAAATCATTGTAAATTTTTTTGTATTGGGTGCATTTTCAGTGGTAGCCAACACCCCTTTTCTAAGTCGATTGCAAGTTTACTATGATACTTCACTGGAGAAAATAGCCGAACTAAATGATTTACTACAGTTATTAAGAAATTTAATGCTATATACTGTCCATAATGATTTCCAAGTTATCAAAGACATGCTCTTTGACAAGCAATCATGTTTGAAAAATGCTAGAAGAAAAATTGAATTCTTAGAGTTAGAGTCATAGTTACAGCGAGACGAACTTCAAAAGAAAACTTGTGATTCTTAACTGGTGTTTGTTTAGAAAAACAATTTTTTTGAGTCAGATCATCAGTCGGAGAATGATCAGGGAAATCAAGTGTTTTCAGATGAAATTTTGGATGCGGTTAGAAGTTTTGATGGGAAACCTGTTATAAGGCCATGGGAAGAGATTGCACACAATAAACACCAAACTGGTTTGGGTTATAACAATGATATATCTTTTAACATTCCAAATTTCCTAAACCTATAAAATTTCGAAGTGCATGATTTCTAGATGGTGTAGTTCTAGAAAAAGTTGATAGACGCCAACAGTGCAACATAGTGGGACATGTGAAAGATCAATGTTTTGATCTTCACCTGTGCAAGCATTGTGGAAAGAGAAATCACCAGTCAAGCAGATGTTCCAAAAAGAAGAGAACTGCAAGATATAAGCTAAATTTTGGATGAATTTCTTCTTGGGAATGGACGAATGCAGCCAAGAAGATATACAGATCATATCGAAGAACTTGTTCGAGAGTGACGAAGCTTGCAGTGATGAAGAATACATCTCACCCTGTATCATAAAAGGGTGGAATTTTTTGGTGGTCTACTACAGGTTCGAGTTCAAGATGTCAAGCGAGCATGAGTCAGTGGTCCAAATCCTCTTAGTTGATTGAGTTGTTTCTGAGCAAGCAATTCTAGATTCAGAATTTTTAGAGGAACTACTATGACCGTTCCAAAGTTTTTGTTCATATTCAAACCAAATTTTTTGTTCTAAGAAATGTTATGTAGGTTCCAGAATTAGTGTTGGTTGTTGATTTCTCCCATTTTCGTTTTGTGGTCATCCTTAAAGCCCATTTCCGAGAGACATTCACCTCTTGGCTGAGATGCATTTCTGCATTATGAGCTCTAATTCTTGGACTTTGGTATATCCCTTTGGATTAAGGGGGGAATGTTAGATAACTAATCCTCGAGTTAGTTTGTGTTAGGTAAATTGGTTATTAGAGTCCAAAAAACCTAACGATCTGATTCAACGATTTCTTGATGTATTTATATGTACATTATTGTACATCATTTGCAAGAAATTCATTAATATATTATTGAGTTTGTTTCCAATTTGTGTCTTACAGCACTAGTGTTCGAATTTTTTTACTCGCCAAATCTTATTGCTCACTAATTACACTAGTCTTTCTCAAACAAGTTCCAATCCAAACCTCTTGACATGTCAATGCTTATTTCTCTAATTCCCTCCATAGATAAGCAAGGCAGGACCATATTTTTGTTCTTTCTTCATTTCCCATCCTCGACCATACTTAATTCGATGGTCACCCAACCTCACTCAGCCCCCATAACTATTATCCTAAACTGTGTGGAATATCCAATTATATGTTTCCCAAAACCTTTTAAAACTACAGTAGGAAACCATTTATATTCACTTTGAAAACCAATTGTAGGATGCAACTCTATCATAGACTCTCACTTTTTACAATACACGGATTCCGTGCTAAAAAAATTGCAAATTCAGTCTTGATCTCCCCATCCACCAAGCCAAGTATACCCTGGAAACAAAGGCATCCCTCTAGAGCCAACAATGTCAACTTTGCTATTGTACTAGATGAATAAAATTATTGGATAAAAGGAAAATGTTTACCATGAGGGATGGAAGTTTAGTGGGATTAACTGAAAATAAAAATATATGGTTATACCAAAAATTAGGAACTTTAAACCAAACAACCAAAATCCTTGAAAATATTTTTCAAGATTAAGTGAAATAAAAAAAAGGGGACTTTGATGCCTTTTAAGAATAAACAAAACCAAAAAATGGGATCTTGATTTGTTGTTACACTTGAATATTGGTAGTTTTGTTTTCTATTAGTGGTGTTTCTAAACCTTTTCGTTGTTGCAACCATAGGAAGCATATATAGATACAAGTTTGATGTACATGTCTCAGTTTTTGACCTATGAGCATTTTTGACATGATTTATTTCATTCATTTCTACCTAAATAATTTTCATCGTGATTAGTTGCATGGATTTTATTATCGTATTCAATTATTAATATGTAATGGAACATAATCATTAATAACTATGCTTAATTATTTGTCCAAAGTACTTTATTCTATTTATTTAACCTTCTTAGACATCAAAACTATATTGAATGGTATCTCTCCTTTCCTTATTAAAATGGGATGCATTAATATGGATATGTTATTTTAAACTATTTGGAATAAACTCATAACTATATTGAAATTTCAATAAAAGACAAGTGCACTTGTAAGATTCCCAAAGGAAAAATGCACACAACTCTACTTTCCTTATTAAAATGAGATGCATTAGTATGAAACTATTATTTTAAACCATTTGGAATAAACTCATAACTATATTGAAATGTTAATTAAAAACAAGTGCACTTGTAAGATACCCAAAAGAAAAATGGACATAATGGAGAGAAAGTACATTTCTAAGAAAGTGATACTTTCCTATAGTATAAGGAGTACATTTCCTCTAAATTATATGACCCTTGATCCTATATGAAGATAATATAGAGGATGAGATTGGGCTACATGTTGACATGTTAAAAGTAGAGGAGGAGATTATGCTACATACAGACGTATTAAAAGTAAGTTTAATACAAAGATTTGCATATTAGTTGATACATTGTCTCCTATGTATGTATTTGTTTTTAATGGCTTATTAGATAATGGTTTAAATATATAGCAAATATATTGTAGTTTTATGCATAATTTTAGAGAGAATCTAGAAACAAAAAGTAAATAAGATGACATATATATAAAGATGATATAAAAACTAAATAATGTAATTTTGGTCTATCTCTTTGTGCTCAAACTTGATTCCACATTCTCCAACATATCTTATATGTTGGTTATTACACCTTTGAGATGATCATAGTGAAACCTAATTGCTCATATATTTCAATTATAGAAGTGAAATTAAAGGAAATAATTCTTGTTTAAGATAGGTTTGAAGGTTGGTAATGTTAAAGCATTGGCCATAGGACAACTACCATGAAGTGAATATTTTTGTTTTTTTTTTTTATAACTTAATATTATTATTTTTTATTTGGCTTGAATATTGGGGTTGTTAAAATATTGGCCACGTGAAAACTACTATGAAATGAAGCCTTTTGGGCTTTTTCTTATTAATTAACATTATATTTTTTTATTTTCCTATAATTTTATTTTTTACTACTATTCCCTCTTAAAGGGAAGTTTAGTGAGGTTAACCAAAAATAAAAAATATGGATATAAGAAAAAATAGGATCTTTGAACTAAACACCCAAAGTCCTTGAAGATATTTTTCAAGTTTAAGTGAAATAAAAGAATGGGACCTTGAGGACTTTCAAGAATAATTAAAACAAAAAATGGGACCTTGACTTGTTATTACGCTTGAATCTTGGAATTTGTGTTTTCAACTAGACGTAAGTGATGGTTATCCCATGTATAAAATAATTTAATATTCTAGAAGGTGATGGGAATTCTTTGTAGGACTAGATAAGAGTAGATATAGAATGTGGTAGGATCACTAACATGAATTGACATAATTGGATATTTAAGTGATCAACCATAATAACTCTCCAAATCACACTCTTTCCTTATTCACTTATCGTATCCATGAATAACATCCAATATGTATAATTATTGATTGATGATCCAATCCATGGATTTAGGAGAGAAAACCAATGATATTATGCATATGAAAACTGAAATGTTTTTTCTTAATATTCAAGGTAAATACAGGATTTATGGATGTCAGTGACCTTAGTGGCATGATAAAAAATCAACCCTTGTTAACTCGTAGAAAATTATTGAATAAATTATATATAATATGTGATCCACAAGTATATTGGTCGCAACCCGAATATTCCACCTCGACAGTTTCATAAGTTTTCTTCTTTACTATTTTTAGCGATTTTCAGGTCCTAAACCTCTAGAGAAATTTTGAACCCCAAACAAGATTTTTTTGAGGTCCAGTATATTCCCATAGCCGAACACAAGGGACTATGGCAAAACCTATAGTACTTAGAGGGATATTTCCAACAGGGTATACTACGCACCAAACAAAGATAATAGGACCAAGTTACAAGCCCTGGAAGTTGGCTTCCCAACAAACCCCAACATGGCCCATAAACTCTTGGTGTCACATCTCCTCGAGTTATGGTTTTGGTTGTTTATGGTTTTCTCTTATTTTTCAATAATAAAAAGGCCCTTGAGCCTCATTCTAACATAGTTATGAGGCATTTAGAAACCACAACTCTCCTAAGAGATAAGATACCATCTCCAGAGCTAGTTTCTTTCAATGCAGTTTGTAATAATTTTCAGTATTTGATATCAATGAAAAGAAATATTATTTCGGTTTCATCTTTGTATTTGAAACTATATTTGTATTATATTTCATTCCTTATTGAATTTGGATCAGTAATATGAAAGCGTTCTTCTCTTTCTCTTTTTTTTCTTTGCATGTCCTCAACAAGGTCAAAGTATAAGGAGTTAGGGCTTAATGTGGTTGAACCCTTGCAAGATCAGCATCGCAAACCTTCACAACCTCACATGGTAGGAAAAATAAATATGAGGGAGTAGGAATCAAAATATTTATCGAAGAATCCCTTGAGCGACAAAGGAACGAAATGATACAAAACTTTTCTTAGATCCTGCGATGGATGCCAATGGTCAACGCATCTTTATCTGGCAATCACTGTGAAGGTGCTACTCCATTCAACGTACAAGTCAAGTTGGGAATTCTTGTATTTGAAGGTTAGATAGATGAAAATTTCGTAGATATATGGTTGAATTTGTTGGAAGGGTATTTTTCAGTCCATGATTTCTCCGAATGAGAAAATATTACCTTTGTGCTCCTCAAGCTGCCCCCCATGTAATGTTCCCAATTTTTATGGAACATTAATTTTTTCCATTTTCAAATAGGAGATAAATAAAATGGGTAGGAGACCTATTAATTTCATGACTAGGTAATAAAAATCCTCTTTGTATGAAGGAGGATCACTTATAGAGCTAGATTTCACACCTGCATGTGTGAAAGGGGGCTTTTGCAAGATGACTAGGTCAAGTTTGACCAAGTCAAACAGCGCAGTGGAATAAGGTGGAGAGCACATTGTGGGCCAGCGCAGTGGGATAAGGAGGGAAGATTCTATAGGAAGGAAACCCTAATGAGTGGGTTCCATTGAGAGGGAGCTCACATTGTTTAAAAGGAGAGCAAGGTATCCATTGTAGATCATCTTGAGAATTATTCATCTTTGGTCCGGTGGACTTGCAGCAACATCTTGTTGGTTAGCAAGAATTGCCGAGGGAATTCTTGTTTATGATTTCCTCTTCTTCTTGAGTAGCTCTTGTAGGATTGCACTCTATTCAAAATATTCATACATTGAGGTCAAGCACTATCATTCATCATCAGCGCAGTTTAAGCTAGAGATTGTACAGTGTTGTTGGGTGTTGCTGGGGAGGTTTTCCACAACACCATCCTTGGCTTGTTTTTCAGAGGAGGGAGCTTCCATTCCTTTGGGAGATCAGCAAAGGAGGTTCATGAGCTTATTCCACCATATTTGGCACCAGGCCAACCACCTACCATCATATGCAGCACAGTCCCTCTCTTAGACAACATTATTCTTGGAGAGCATTTTCTCTGAGGGATTAGCAGACATTTGGAGGGTGAGATCTTAGGTGAAGAGATCAGCCTTTCACTTCAGATTTCCATTGGAGGGGGCCATTTCAGATTGCAGATCATATTCATCCATCTGCTCCAATTTTGTTTATGAGTTGTTGCTACCCAGCAACTCTGGCATTATTGTATTTTCCATTTTGTACATGTATTGTATCCAATCCTTCTGGAGGATTGATGTATTATATTTTTAGGGGTTAAGATCATGGTCCCTCGCTTTATTTGAGCTTCATATTGCTATATCCTTGTATCATTCTATTTTATGCATCAATGCCTTTATAAACAGCGCAGTCATATCCTAGGGCTTGTTCCATATAGCAGTATTCTTCATGTTTATCATGCATGTAATGAGAGGCTTGTATTATATTGATTGAATGACTGATTCCTCAAGTCATTGCATTCCTTTTGCTGCTATAACTATATATGTTGGTTGTTTACTTATTTTCATAAGCAGGCTCAGATAAATAACGTAGAGAATCCATTGTATGTTCATACTTCATTACAGCCCCATTCTTTGGGCAATTCTTCTAGGAGGAATATTACAAGATCTATAGATAGAGTCTATAGAGGGCCAGGTAGCCTCTAGATCTCATCCTTTCTATAAGGTGACATATCCTGTAAATTACCCTATAGTCAATCTCTGGAATAGATTGTAATATTTCATAAAAAGGAATATTACAGTGGTATCAGAGCATCTTTCTTGGCTCAGCCTGTGGCTTTCAAGCCCAAGAAAGAAGAAGAAGAAGATGATTCAGAAGATGAGCTTGATCTCATCTATTTTCAGGACAAAGAGGAGCCTTCCCAAGGAGGAGAAGCAAAGAGAAGAAGAGGAAGGTCCATGCACTTCCTATTCTCAAAAAGAAAACAAGCATGGGAGATGCTTGGATCATCAGGTTCTAGATCAATCCCTGAGTGAGTATAAATCCCATTCTGCAGCATTTAGGGAGCTACAATGTTCCCATAGTTTATTTAGAAGAAAGAGGAGAGAAGGCCCTATGGAAAAATTGAAATCAAAGGCAATAGGTTTCTATTGTCTACATTTGATGGAAACACTTTTTCTAGAGCTTGGGTGAAAAATCTATAGGCATTTTTCTTGCTACATCCAGTGGCAGAGAAAGAAGAAGTGGAGATTGCAGTGTTTCACATGAAGGATGAAGCCTCTGTTTGGTGGTGGAAACCCTTGGTCCATTCAAGGGTGAGCTCTTTTGTAGAATTTTCTCAAAGGTTGATCCAAACCTTTGATGGAGAGAGGACAAAGGAGGAGAAATCCATTCCACCATGGGAGGAGAATTGTACCAACATTGTCACAGCTTTGGAAGGGAAGCCTTCTAAATCTATGGATGAGGAAGCCATTGCATTGGAGGAGACAAATAATTCAGCCATACAAGAATAAAAACCCAAGTTCCACCAAGGTATGAGTGAAGTTCCACTTTTCATTTCAGAAAATCATTTAAAAGATTGTGGAAATTCATCTTTAAGGGTCCAAGAATCTACACATTATGTTGTTCTAGAGCACCATGATTGCATTGTGTTGTGCAAAGGGTTTAAGGAGGAGATGAAACCTCATCCTCATACACTTTTGATGAGTCTCATTCAGTCCTTGAGGTTGGGATGTGAACCATTGGAGGATGGAACAAACCATGGCACCTTCATGATAAATAAGGGTACATATTTTGAACTAGAGGTTGAGACAACTGCTACATCATTGGAGGAATTAGCAGCACTATTAAACATGGATGGAGAGGAGATATTACCTCCATCACATTCGGGTCCTCATGGATCCAACATATTAATGGGTGAGAGATCTTTTCTAAGAGGTCTCCAAGGAGCTGCATTTCAAACTCTCATGAAATGCAAAGAGAGAGATTTGGTTTGGGAGAATGGTATCCCTCATGGGAGGAATACCAAAGGAGGAAACAGGAGAAGACATCCACAAGGAGCTGAGTGGGTGTGGATGACGGGCAAGAGGCTGATTATCCACTTGCAAATATATGATATCGAGCAGCAAGAGGCTTGGCTGCATTGGCTCCTGTTGAAGGATTTTGGCCATCACTTGGTGTATCCTCTTTCCAGGAGGGTGGGAGTAGAGAAGAGGTGGCAGGGTGTTTGCATCATTGAGCAGTAGAGAGTAGGGATACATGGAGCTGATATGGCATATATATCAATCATGGTACCTTCATCACATGAGTTACATGATGTGAGCATGAGGAGGCAGCAAGCACTTAGATTTCTTGAACTATCTTGGAGAGAGCACAAGAAGATTTGCTCTCATATGATGTATGGTGTTGCAGGAGTAGAGGAGGGAACTCTCATAGTGAAAAGGGATTAATCCTTAGCTTGGATTGATCAGGAGACATTTCCATCTTGGGAAAAGCTTCACATTTACAACAGCATCGAAAAAAGTGTTCTTGACAAGAAGCATGTCAAGAAACAAAGATTGGCATGGGCAAGAGCCTTTTTGCATGAGCTCACAATGCTAACACTTGGGAGCAGGATCATATACATGGATCCATCTATCATCTTACTTACAGCCTATGGTAAGAGAATTTTGTTTACATTTTTTGGTTTACATACTCTTATCATTATGTTGCAGTGCATGGCTCCTCAAAGGGGCATATTTTTCATGTTGCTCCATGAGAAAATTTGGGCCAAACCATATGATGGAGACAACCATATTTTATGTGGCCTTGAGCAAATGTTTTCTCACTACATGTATGTTCAACCAACTCATATACTTGACCATGTATTAAGGAACATTTTTCCATGTAAAATTCTGAAGCAACAGTTTGAACAACTACGTTGTTGCTGCTTGGGAGACTGTTGGTGCCATCAAGCATCATGTAAAACCATCTGTACTTCCTCTATTTTGATAGTGAGCATGTTTCCATTTTATGATATTTTCCATATTATTATTGGGAGCATGATGGGTGAATTGACACATGATTTGAATATGTCTATGAGGGGAGATGATTCCCACAGTTTATGCATGGCATGTTCTAATGGGAACATGAGGAGATACATGGTCACCACAACCACTTATTTGCTTTCTTTGGAGGTGGAACATGAGTTTGATGATGACATCCATCAATTGTATGTATATGGGCATGTATTTGATTTTGTATTGATGATTCACTGATCTATTTACTATTCAGTAGTAGAGGTGATATTTTCTACTCAATGCTTGCCATGTTATTTTCTACAGCTGCAGTGGATGAGGTTGCGTTATAACCCTGTGAGGCATTGTTTGTACCTTGTTGAAAATGATATAACTTACAGAAAACATTTCATTGGGGCATTCTATGATGATCATGTCCTACTCATCATGAATGAAATTTCTTGGGCTAGCCGGATTATCATTGATGGAGGAGAGATCCTTGGAAGATTTCTCTTCATTTTGCCACTTGAGGGCAATATTTTTGCAGCCTATGATCATCACACACTCTACACTTATCACAAGTGGAGGGTAGGACAGCATGAGGCAAGCTATGAGGCTTTCCATATTCAGATTTGCAGCCCACCTTCATTTCCGGAGCTCAAGGTGGAGGGAGATTTCTGTGAGTTGCCATGTTGGGAGATTCATATGAAGATGATGATTCCCATTATATATCATATCTCATTCCTCAATGAGGCCCTTATATAGCCCATTGTTTCCTTCATGTAACTTTGTTTCTACATGACATCTATTTGGGGTTATTCACCAAAAGATGGATTGCATATGTTGGAGGGACAACTTGGACACTTGATTGATGATATGGAATCCTTTTCTCATAGGATTTCATCATGAATAGATGCTACAGGGAGAGTAGGGAAAAATTTATCAGTCTATCCTTGCACTTTCTTGAGGACAAGCAATCTTTGAGATGGGAGGACTGTAATGTTCCCAATTTTTATGGAACATTAATTTTTGCCATTTTCACATAGGAGATAAATAAAATGGGTAGGAGACCCATTAATTTAATGAATAGGTAATAAAAATCCTCTTGGTATGAAGGAGGATCACTTATAGAGCTAGATTTCACACCTCCATGTGTGAAAGTGGGCTTCTGCAAGATGACTAGGTCAAGTTTGACCAAGTCAAACAGCGCAGTGGCATGAGGTGGAGAGCACATTGTGGGCCAGTGCAGTGGGATAAGGAGGGAAGCTTCTAGAGGAAGGAAACCCTAATGAGTGGGGTCCAATGAGAGGGATCTCACATTGTTTAAAAGGAGAGCAATGTACATCCATTTTAGATCATCTTGAGAATTATTCATCTTTGGTCTGGTGGACTTGCATCAACATCTTTCTGGTTAGCAAGAATTGTTGAGGGAATTCCTGTTTAGGATTTCCTCTCCTTCTTGAGTAGCTCTTGGATTATTTCACTCTATTCCCCATATTTATACATTTAGGTCAAGCACTATCCTTCATCATCAGCGTAGTTTCAGCTAGAGATTGTGCAGTGTTGCTAGGTGTTGCTGGGGAGGTTTTCCACAACACCATCCTTGGCTTGTTTTTCAGAGGAGGGAGCTTCCATCCCTTTGGGAGATCAGAAAAGGAGGTTCATTATCTTCCACCATATTTGGCACCAGGCCAACCACCTACCATCATATGCAGCGCAATCCCTCTCTTAGACAATGTTATTCTTGGAGAGAATTTGATGTGAGGGATTAGCAGACATTTGGAGGGTGAGATCTTAGGTGAAGGGATCAGCCTTTCACTTTTTATTTCCATTGGAGGGGGCCATTTCAGATTGCAGATCATATTCAGCCATCTCCTCCTTTTTTTTTTATGAGTTGCTGCTGCCCAGCAACTCTGGCATTATTGTATTTTCCATTTTGTACATCTATTGTAGCCAATCCTTCTAGAGGATTGATGTATTGTATTTTCAGTGGTTGAGATCATTCTCCCATGCTTTATTTGAGCTTCATATTGCTATATCCTTGTATCATATATTTTATGCAGAAGTTCCTCTATAAACATCGCAGTCATAGCCTAGGGCTTGTTCCATATAGAAGTATTCTTCATGTTTATCATGCATGTAATGAGAGGCTTGTATTATCTTGATTGAATGACTGATTCCTCAAGTAATTGAATTCCTTTTGCAGCTATAACCATATATGTTGGCTGTTTACTTCTTTTCATAAGTAGGCTTAG
The DNA here is from genome assembly GCA_034641835.2 of Pinus albicaulis. Classification (NCBI taxonomy): domain Eukaryota; kingdom Viridiplantae; phylum Streptophyta; class Pinopsida; order Pinales; family Pinaceae; genus Pinus; species Pinus albicaulis. The sequence goes on from JAXQQM020060921.1 coordinate 14,254, forward strand.
ATAAATAACATAGAGAATCCATTGTATGTTCATACATCATTGCAGCCCCATTCTTTGGGAAATTTCTGTAGGAGGAATATTACAAGATCTATAGATAGAGTCTATAGAGGGCCAGGTAGCCTCTAGATCTCATCCTTTCTATAAAGTGACATATCCAATAAATGACCCTATAGTCAATCTCTATAATAGATTGTGATATTTCAGAAAAAGGAATATTACACCCCATGTCAAATATTGGTGGGAAACTTACTATGAACAAAGGGGTGAGGAAGAATCATCACTATTTTCGGCTGCACCCACCTAGAATTCATTCCGATATGGAATTAAGGAACAATATTACCCCATGGGGAGCTATGAGGACAAGTACATCCAATGGACCATGTTGTGGCAACAAAGGGATCAAGATGTGCATGAGCTGACGAATTTGTTCCATACCTTGCGCACAAAGCTAGGTATTAAATAGTCTGAGAAACATTTGGTGCTCAAGTACTGTAGTTTTTTTCACAGATACATTCAATAGGAAATGGATTTCCTCAACATTACCTTGCTTGGTCCAACATATCGTTATTCTGCCAATATAGAGTAGAAATTTAAGAAGAAGCGAGACTTTGGATAGGAATCTGAAACCATGAAAAAACGGCCCCAAACTGAAGAACAAGAGAAAATCAAAAGCAAGATGACTCAGGACAACTTGCCAAAGAAAAAAGTGAAAAAACACCACAAAGCCAAAGAAGGGCACAGGGAAGTGGTGTGGATTTCATAAAAGTTCCACTCACAACACAAGTGAGTGTTAGGCCAAAAATTCGTTGGTGGCCGAGCTAAATGCATCCAAATAAGATGCATATTTTGATTCTCAATTAGAACTGGAAAAGGGGAATGAAAAATGGAAGTAGGTCATTGATTTGGAACCCAGTGCAACCGTTGTCACCACTAAGCTCCAGAGGGAGGAGCCCGTGGATCCAAAGGAGGGGGAGCACCTCTTCCATTCCCAGATGTGGGTGAAGAGTTCTCCATTGTAATTCATTTTTGATTGAAGAATCCAAAAGAACCTCATTTTAACAGAGGTCCTGAAGCATCTCTACCTACTGGCCACAACACACCCACAGTTATATACCATCGAGTGTCTTCACCAAGGAAGATATCTCCACGTCAACCAATAGTGTCATCTTCCGTACAACATCAAACCCTTCACATATGAGGTATTTTGTGATGGTTCTCCTCTTGAAGTTTATAATGCATTATTAGGCCAACCATACTTGTGGAAGCAACATATTGTGTATGAATCTAGGCATCAATCTATTATTATAACTTTTGAAAATAAGTTGTACAGGATATAAGAGGTAGTACCACCTTTCGTCATCTCTTTGATTACTACAAAATAAATGCAGTAATATTATTTCCCAAACGAGGAATTTTTTTTTCATTACGATTCGCCCACAAGGTAGGAAGAATATTGTGGCCACAACATGAAAACAGGGCCACCCTATGCAGCAGCAACATATGTTCCTCTACACTATCAGGTCAAGCATTCCATTGACATGACCCTATGCACGATGTTGCCTAATGGGCCAATATATCGACGCTTCGTTCTGGAGAATGATGAAATCAAGGGGCAGATCCAAGAGATGTTTCAGAAATGGCACATTAGGCCAAGCTCCTCACCATGCGGGAGCCCAATTTTGTTGGTACAGAAGAAGGACGACACTTGGAGACTATGTATTGGCTATCGAGTGTTGAAGAAGATCACTATATGGAATAGGTAACTGATCCCATGGATTGATTATCTTCTGGACGAACTCAAGGGGGAAATATATTTCAGCAAGATCGACTTGAAGTATGACTATCACCAGGTATAAATAGAACCCGTCAATGTGTGTAAGACGTCCTTCAAATCCAAGGAGGGCATTTTCAAATGGTTGGTCATGCCCTTCAAGTCGAATAATTCTCCCACAACCTACATGAGGCAAACGGACAATATCTTGCACCCATTCACCAACTCATTTGTAGTGGTATACTTGAATGACATCCTGATCTTCGGCCATACTTGGGAAGAACACCTCCACCAAATCCGACAGGTCTTCTAAACATTACGGCAACACAAGTTGTGTGCCAATTTGTAGAAGTGCACTTTTAGCATGACCCAATTTTAGTATATGGGTTGAATTATTGATGATATGGGGGTGCATTTGGATCTAGCTAAGGTCCAAGTCATTCGATATTGGACGGCCCCAACCACTCTAATAGAGCTTCGTAGGTTTCTGTGTCTTGCCAATTTCTACCATAGGTTCGTGTTCAGTTTCTATCATATCACTTGGCCCTTGAGTCAAGTCACCAATGGAGTAGAAAAATCAAAATACTTTTGGTATGAATCTCAATAGAAGCCATTTTTAGAGTTGAAACATCACCTCTACTCTGCACCAGTGCTTACTTGTGAGCCCTGGTGTTGCAACTCCCATAGGCTACGCTACTTTACTTTATCAACCTGGGTTTCATACAAAATTGGAGGTGACAGTTCTATATACACAGCAGATGGATTCTACTCATGTCATCCTCTTCTAAGTCCTACGAAAGGGTGTTATTTCTATGGTTTCTGATTGAATTCTGTCACACTTCGCAATTAGACCTAGAACTACAAGAGAATCAAAACCATTACTCTATCAAGAGTCAACGGACTATTCTAAAACAATAAGATACATCTAGATATTTTGCAAAGAAAGAAATATACAATGTAGGCTATGGCAGGAAATAGAAGCAAACTAGACAAAATTCATGAAGTAACGCGTTGAAGTTAAATTGCAGAAAGAAAACTAATCTAATCACACATTTCTAGGTAAAATTGATAAACACACTCTAACTACTTCATGCTTTAAATATCATGCTTTTAAGCATGCATCTAATCATGACCTAATTATGGTTGTGAATGCCCTATTTTGTATGAAGGAGGAGAAGGTTCTAAGGTGGATTAGGAAGGCTTTGAACTCATGGATATAGGGCTGAAGGTGTCTTGATGGTTATGGAAATTCTAGATGAGGTTGATGATGGTTTCTGGGCTGAAGGTGAGACTAAATGGTTCTATTACATGGTCTGCCATAGCTTTCCCATAGTGCTACATGAAAGTCCTAAATTGCTACAAGAAACATGCCAAGGGTAATACGAGGCCAAAAATGGTGGAAAAAGGTGTAGGGGAGGTGGAATGAACGTGTAATTTGATGGATGTGTTATCACTCTAGTAAATTCTCAATTTGTGGGATTTTGAGTTTTTAGTCAAAGAATACTAGAGGTAACCCCAAACCTACTTCAAACTCTAGGATCTAGCCTTCCTAGGGTTCAGAGAGGGCTCTCTCTTTAAAGTTATAGCATTAGGCTAGTTATGAAATTACCATTTGGTTTTGGTTTAAAGGTTTTGGTCGGAAAAAATCACTTGGATTTAAGATAGAGATAAATATACTTGTCCATTGGGCTATGTGGTCTAAATCAAGCTAGTAGCACTAGAAATCAAGGCCAAAATGGTACAAATATATTCAGGGAAAGATAGATAACCGTCAAATATTTAGGAAAGTGGTTTTTTGTGAGGTGGTATGATCGGGATAAAGGGCAGTTAAGGATCCTTTGATCCGGAAAATGGAAGTATAATGAAGAGGTCAAATGGGAGAAGGAGCAATTAAGGGTTCCTTGCACTGGAAATCAGAAGAAAACATTAAAATGGCAACTAGTTAAAGATAGGGAGAACTTGACTAATCTTGTAGTAATACTCCTAGTTACACATTCAGATAGAACAAACATAAAATGAATGCATGAAACTTAGAAAATGAAACAGTGACAAGTCGGAAGTACTTCACTCATCAGCTTATCACAGGGATCCTAAATTATGATGTTGGTCAACTTTTCCAGTCTACTACTTCGAATTCAAACACACAATAGACACCAATGTTCAACAAAAATGTCTATGATAAGTCCAAAAATTTGATTCCACATTGAATACTTCTGAAATTGAAGTATTTATAGAAAAAGTATTACAAATATCCTAGAATATTTCTAGGAATAACATTAGGAAAAAGAAAATATCATTACATAATAAAAGGGACAACTTCTTAACAAATTAGTAAGTTGTCCTCTTTTATCTAAAATAAATAGAACTGTTTTTCTAACAAGGAGCTTTCAGCTGCCTATATGTCCTGCTTGCTAGTTGTTAGATATTTTCATGCATTTGACTTGCCTTCGCTGATACTCTTTCCTAATGATACTCTTTAACCTGATGCTCTTTAACACTGATACTCTTTGACCATTAGTTTTACTATTTTACTGTTGTAAAATGATCTTTTAGCCGTAAAAAATCAGCAAAATGTCTTTTCATTTTATCTTTATTTTGACTGTCTCTAGGTAAATTTTTCACTGTTTTTAACTTTTATCTTTACATCAAATCTTTGAAAGTTTCCCACTCTTTTTCTTTTGGAATTTTGACATTTTTCATCTTCCTAAAGTTTTCATCAGCCTCTATATATCTTGCAAAAGTAGGCTTGATTACAAAGAGGTGCTTAATTTCATGATGTAGAAAGAATAAATCCTCAAAATACTGAAGTAAAACTTTGCCTATAGGAGTGCCTTGTGCTAGTTGCTTGTTTACTTGCTCTTTAGCAAACTCCCAAATATTTTTGTCATAGTCCTTTTGTGGCATAAGTTTCTCATTGAAAACATGTATGTCTGGTAATCCTTTATGTCTTAAATTTGTATACTTTACCGTAAATCTAGTTATGGAAAGGTTCATTGTTTCACACTTGTCTTCAAGATTACTCATTAAGTTATTTTTAGTGATAACCTTCTTGATTTGCAAGATTGTCCCTGTCTTGTCTAATACTTGCAATTCTTCAAGTTCCTCCCTGTCCTTACAGTTTAGAAATGTAATGAGTTTTAAATCCTGTGAAGATTTATCAGTAAACTCATCCTTTATCTTTTGTATCTCTATTTGGGCTGCTAATAACAATTCTTTATACTCATATATAACCTGAAGTGAATGCCATTTATTATGAATGGCTTCAATTATGTTAGTCCATAGATGATTTTTAATGTATGAGATATGCTCTGTGAAACTCAATTATTTTTGTAAATTCTTGAGCTACTCTCCTAATCTGATTGCTTTCTACTCATGAGTTCTGGCATTGATCTGAGTTGTCTTATTTTCCCTATCAATATTTTAAATTTTCTTATTCAGACTGTTTATCTCATCTGTCTTTAAAGACATCTCTTCCATAGCTTTGACAATTTGGTTGGCTTCATTTGTTTGTTGTACATTTGTGGTAGAAGATTTTGTAGCTGAAGTGGTGGCTGAAGTCACTAGCACTACAGTTGCGAGTGGGCCCTTTGGTGCTAATTTGTCTACTAAAGTAGAAGATACAGCTGTCGTAATCACTGGGATGATTGTAGGAATTGTATGAATTTGTGGTTCTTTTATAGTCTCTCTCTCTTGTTGTTGTGTAACCAGCTCCAAAAGTAGAAGAAAAGAGATATCAACGCCTTAGAAATGAGCCACTTCGAGGGGGCAACCTCTAATACATTACATAAATGAACAATTCTTGGATGATCCAATTTACAAAACCTCCTTTCTATATATAGGAGTCCATGGGGCCATAATGTAATCCTAGTGGGCCACAATGTAATCCTAGCCGACCTAACAATAATAATTTAAGGGCACAATAATAATAAAATGGGGGTTACAAGGGTACAATAATAACAAGAAGGGGGTTACACTAACAACAATAAGGGACTATACTAGTAATATAGGGACCTAACATGCCCCTCTCCTTCAAAAAAGTGTTGTCCTCAATGCTTGAGTAGCTCTGGTTGCTTTTGTATAAAATTCTCATCCTCCCATGTAGAATCTTCAGTGGGTAAGTTCTTCCACTTGATGAGATACTCTGAAATTGATCGATTCCGTAGCTGTCGAGTTCTTTTTTCCGTGACCGCTTCAGGTTCCAATATGATTTTTCCTTCCTCATCAAGTTCTGGCAATATTGTTTGAACTGGAAGATTTTCACCTATAACCTTCTTTAAGCATGAAACATGGAAAATCGGATGCACTCGTGAAGAAGCAGGAAGCTCCAATTTGTATGCCATAGTACCAATCTTTTGCAACACCTTGTAAGGACCATAGTACTTTGGCGATAATTTATTATCCTTCTTAGCTTGCTTGAGGGACATTTGTTGGTATGGTTGTAGCCGTAAAAATACCCAATCTCCTACATCAAAACTTCTCTCACTGCGATGTTGATCTGCCTGTTGTTTCATTCGATTTTGTGCCAAATTCAGGTTATCCTTTAAGAGTTGGAGAACTTCTTGCCGATGCTCGATGTGATCTTCCACTGCTTGAACCTTTGAATTTTCCCTTAAATATGATGTGATGGATGGTGGATGATATCCATAAAGTGCCATAAATGGGGTCATTTTTGCTGCAGTATGGAAGGAAGTGTTATACCACCATTCAGCGAGAGGTAACCACTTGACCCATTGTGTTTTTTTATTAGATACAAAACAATGAAGATATCCTTCCAAACATTTATTTACTATCTCAGTTTGACCATCAGATTGAGGATGATAAGATGAGCTATGAGCTAATTGAGTACCCAAACAAGAAAATAACTCCGTCCAAAAATTTTCCGTAAAAATGGGATCTCTGTCGCTCACAATAACCCTTGGGCTTCCATGTAGCTTTTGAATTCTGTCCACAAATGTAGTAGCAACTGTACTTGCTTTAAATGGATGAGATAATGCGCAAAAGTGTGCATACTTGGTAAGTCTATCAACTACCACCATGATGACACTCTTTCCTTCAGACTTAGGTAAACCTGTGATAAAATCCATTGAAATCTCCTCCCAACGTTGACTTGGAATGGATAAAGGTTGTAGAAGTCCGGGGGTCTTAATTGTTTCCACTTTATTCTGCTGGCAAACCAAACATTCCGCCACAAACTTTTGAATATCAGATTTAAGGCCATCCCAAAAAAATTCTTTCTTCACCGTGTGGTAAGTTTTTAAAAATCCTGAGTGTCCTCCTAAAGGAGAAGTGTGCAATTCCAGAAGAATCTTTTGTTTTAGTTGGGAATTATTACAAAGATATAAGCGATCTTTGTACCATAAGGAATCATTTTTCCAACTAAATGTATCAGATGTACTAGGATCTTGCTGCAACTTTTGAATGAGTTTCCATACATATTTGTCCTTCTTCCATTCATCTCTTGCTTCAGTTATCCAATCTGGTTGGATAATAGAAATGACACAAAGAAATGCTTCCACCTCTTCATTCTTTCTTGAGAGTGCATCTGCAACAACATTAAGCTTTCCTTTTTTGTAGATTATTTCAAAGTCATAACCCAACATCTTTGTGACCCATTTTTTCTACTCTTCTAACGATAGTCTTTGTTCCAAAAAGTGTTTAAGACTATCATGATCAGTTTTTACCTTGAAGTGTCTTCCCATTAGGTAAGTTCGCCATTTCTTTAGTGCATGTAGTATTGCTAACATTTCCTTCTCATAAATAGGTTTCTGTGAATACTTTCCTTTGATTGGACGACTTTCAAAAGCAATGGGTCTTCCTTCCTGCATTAAAACTGCACCAATTCCATTTCCTGAGGCATCACATTCCACAACAAAGGTTTTTGTGAAGTCTGGTGTAGCTAAGACCGGTGCTAGGCACATTGCCTCTTTAAGACGTTCAAAGGCCTTAGTTGCTTCAGGAGTCCATGAAAATGCATCTTTCTTCAATAATGTTGTTAGAGGTGCTGCTATTCTCCCATAATTCTTAACAAACTTGTGATAATACCCCGTTAACCCGAGAAATCCTCGCAACTGCTTTATGGTTGTGGGGACTTTCCATTCCTTAATGGATTTAATTTTGTTAGGGTCTACTTTAACACCCTCGTGAGATACAATATGACCCAGATATTCCACCTCTTGTACTCCAAAGAAACATTTGGATGTTTTTGCGTATAATTGTTTCTCTTGCAATAGTTTGAGCACCCCGTCAACATGTTCAACATGATCCTTCCAAGACCTGCTGTAGATTAGTATATCATCAAAACATTCTAGCACAAATTTTCTAAGGAAGGGTTTGAAAATGGAATTCATCAACCCTTGAAATGTAGAAGGTGCATTGGTAAGGCCAAAAGGCATGACCAAAAATTCATAATGACCCTCATGAGTTCGAAATGCTGTTTTTGGAATATCTTCAGTCTTCATTCTAATTTGATGATATCCTAAGCGAAGATCCAACTTGGTAAAATAAATTGCTCCATGTAATTCATCCAATAATTCATCAATCACAGGAATGGGAAATTTGTCTTTAATGGTGAGCTTATTGAGCTCCCTATAATCCGGACACATTCGCCATGATCCAACCTTCTTGTGTACCAACACTACAGGAGCAGAGAAAGAACTTTGACTGGGTTGAATTATACCCGCCTCTAACATTTCTGCAATCATACGTTCAATTTCGCTCTTTTGGAAGTAAGGATATCTATAAGGCCCGATGTTTGGAGGAACACTTCCTGGAATCAAATGAATAGCATGATCATGATCACAAATAGGTGGGAGTCCTTTGGGAGTTTCAAACACCTTGGAATGATTGTCCAAGACTTGTTGGAGATCTGCAGAAATAGATGATTTTGATGTCGGAGCTTCTAGTGAGCATAATTGTGCAATTACGCCTCATTGTTCTTTCTTTAGAAGATTTGTCATGACATTAGAGCTTATTATCCTTCTCGGCTTCCCTTCAATACCCCGTAATTCGACTTCCTTTCCTTCTGAAAAAAATTCAAAAAAAGTTCTTGAAAATTAAATGCTACCGTCCCCAAAGATTGTAACAATTGTACTCCTAGTACAACATCAGCACCTCCCATAGGAATGGAAAGCATTGGACTAGTCAATACATATTCCCCCATGGTTAGCTTGATATTATGGCATTTCCAGAGAAATTTATAGTTCCTCCATTTTCATCCATCACTTGACATTCTGGTGCTGGGTATAGGAAACAATTTAATTTCTTGGCTACCTTACAATGAATAAAATTATGGGTGCTGCCTGAATCAATCAACACTATTACCTTTTTATTCTTGATTTGTCCTTCTATATTGAGAGTTTGAGGAGTGGTAATTCCTGCCAGTGCATTACACGATATGGTCAGATTCATTTCTTACTCTTCTAGGGCTGGTTCCTGGTGTATATCCTCTTCTTGTTCATTTTCTTCTTCCTCTTCACAATCTATGTAAAATAATTTCTTCTCAGCACACTTATGACCTTTAGTGTATTTTCCATCACAACTGTAGCAAAGCCCTTTTGCTCTTTTTTCTTCCAATTGTTGTGGTGTCAACCTTGTAGGTTGTGGAAATCTAGGCGTAGCAACACTTCCTTCTTTATAGAATTGAGTGGTAGGCTTCCTTTTCGCCATTATTTTACATTCAACTTTTCTTGCCAACCTGAATGTCTTCTCCAATGAATCCGGTTCGAAAACACGAACTTCATGTTGGATGTTATCCTTTAAAGTGCCTATGAAGAGATCGATCCTGTGTTCCTCTGGAATATCAGTTACCCTTATATTCAATTTTTGGAAGTCCTCAATGTGCCGCCCCACTAAACCCTTTTGTTTGAGATTTATCAATTGGCTAAAGAAGGTGTTGCTCTTTGTATCCTCATAATGTGCTATCATTTCCTCCATAAAAATTGACAAAGTGACAATTTTTTTATGAGAGAAAAGCCATCGATACCATACAAATGTATTTTTTTCTAAATGTAAAGTTTCAATACGTACCTTTTGTGTGTTTTTCACATTATGGAGATCAAAATATTGCTCCATCTGTAGTATCCATGTTACAGGATCCTTTCCATCAAACTTCCTCATATCCATTTTTGGAATATGGTGGTTCTTCCCGCCAACATTAGAGTTTATGAAATCACGATTAACATTGATTTTTTTCTTATTATGAGGTTCTTCTACTATATTTTCACCATTAGGAAACATTTCTTGTATCAACTTTGTCAAACCTTCGATGTCTGTTTTTAGATCATTCTTCATGTTTTCCATGTTGCATTTTCATGTCATCCATCTTAGCTTCCATGCCAGCTTCCATGCCATCCATCTTAGCTTCCATGCCTTTCTTCAAAACTTCCATTTCATTTTGTTTCTCTTCATGTAGAGTGAAATTTGTTGCACTTGCTCTTGTAATTTTGATAGATCATGTTGCAATTCTTCATCTTCATGAGTCATAGTAGAGCCTTATGAAGGCTTAATGGGTGTTGAATTATATTTACGGGGCATATTTTAGAACCCAATACTGATATCTATTCTACAATATGCCCTTGGAATCAATTCAAATTGATTCTTCAAACAAGACTTATGCAATTCGGAAAAAAAATACACACCTTTTTCTTTCCTTTGAGGAGCTCGATATTGAAATTGGATTATCTTTGTGATTGCAGCACTTAAATATTTGATTTTCAGTACCAACATATCCCTCTAAATTATCTTTTGAATGCCACAGGTCTGACTTGATTTGGATTGTCCAAGACAAATTTGTGTCCAATCTCCCACAATGACCTAATTATGGACTGGTTCAGTAGAGGGAACTTGTACGACTTGCCACGTGTCACTGTTTCATCCTTCATGTTTGAAATTGATATCCATGAAACTACAATCCATTTACTTGCTACCACTTTTTACGGCACTCCACTCTGATGCCCAGAGAGAGAGTTATTGAACTTTTCCCACGATCACCTCTTTGAGATGAAATTCAGGAGCTTGAAAACGCACTACCTTCCATAGATCATATCTCCAAAAATATTGCGAACCAAGCACTAAAATTTTTTGAAGAATTTCTTCAGGATTTCAAATTAGCACCATAAGAATTTTATATTCTGAAACTTCGTAAAACAAATTTTATAGCGCAAATGCCACGATGACCTGTTTAGGAGCCTGAAAAAAAAAAAAAAACCTAACTTCCACAGATAATATCTCCGAAAATATTGCGAAACAAGCTCTGAAATTTTTAGAAAATATTCCTCAGTATTTCGGCTTCGCACCCTAAAAATTTCAGCTTCTGAAACTTCGTAGAACAAAATTTATAGCGAAAATTCCACGATGACCTGTTTGGAGCAGCGAAACCCTAGAATCCAAAGCTCTGATACCAAATGTTGTATAACCAGATCCAAAAATAGAATAAAAGAGATATCGACGCCTTAGAAATGAGCCACTTCGAGGGGGAAACCTCCAATACATTACATAAATGAAAAATTATTGGATGATCCAATTTACAAAACCTCTTTTCTATATATAGGAGTCCATGGGGCCATAATGTAATCCTAGTGGGCCACAATGTAATCCTAGCCGACCTAACAATAATAATTTAAGGGCACAATAATAACAAAATGGGGGTTACAAGGGTACAATAATAAAAATAAGGGGGTTACACTAACAACAATAAGGGACTATACTAGTAATATAGGGACCTAACACTTGGACAAATTTTTCCATTTGTGTTTCCATCTCATTGATTTGTGCTGTCATTTGAAGTATGAGCTTCATCATTTCTTATTTTTCACTTTGATCCTGGAGGATTTCCTTTGTTTGTGTATGCTCACTTTGAGGAAGCTTAAGTTGTTTCCTCAAAGCTGCTATGTCTTCATTCTTTTTCTTGACCAATACTTATGCTGCTTGGATGTTTGAGGGATCATATCCCACCTATAAAACTAGTTCCTCTAAGGCTTTGATCCTTAGGTCCTTGGGCTAAAGTGATGCTTTATCCATATTCATCTAATATTACATATTTAGTATGGTATTTTGAAGTTTATTGGCAGTCATTGCTTTGGTTTCCACTGTAGAATATAACATTTCAGATGTCTATCTATGGAACTCAATCTAGTCCATCTCATGAATATTCCCTGTGTCTACCTCAAGGTCCACCTTTTTATAGTCTGTTACTATTTTGGGTGCTAAGTTAGTAGGCTGTAAAAATGACATCATCATTTTATTGCTGGAATAGTCAAATGCTGATAATAACCTATTCTGATTTTCAGGCTTTTGCTTCAGGAATTGAGAATATATTTTTGTCTTTATCTCCTCATTTTTCTTCTTAATTTGCTTATACCTCTCTTTGATGTCCAAGTCCTTTTCCCCAGCTGGTTGTGAGGAAGAGGCTTCCATGTTGTGTTGTTTCTCAATCATCTATGTGTCATTCTGGTTTACTGGTGTTCCCTTTTGAATTTCCATAAGTGTTTCATTGATTATGGTTGTTGCTATATCATCATTGGTCACTAGAGAATTTGTCTCATCAATATCAATTGTTACTTTCTCTTTATCAACTGAACTGAGCTTAAGATTTTTGTTATAGATTATTTTAAATTTGGTCTCAATTGTTGTCTCTGTTGTGTAACCTCCTTCCGCTCTGACTCTCTTTATTGATGTTTCTGGTTGTTTGACAACTCCCAAAGTTGGTGTTGTTCCTGTTTGGCTTGCTGCCTCTATTAAGGTGTTTTCACTACATTCAATTTGATTAGCAAACTTTTCTATTTCAGGTTTTGACTCATGGATAAAGGGTGTTAATTTACACTTTACCCTTAGCTTGCTTAAGATCCCTTGTGGATCATAATTCCATGGAAAACTCTCATCAAATCTAAACTCTGATAGCTTCTTTGTTATTTCCTTTTATGCATGTCTGTGGTTGATTATGAATGGCCCAATTTGATTCTTTACTTAAACTGGGTCTTATTCTTGGCGACCATAAAGTTAATTGAATCTGAATTGAGAATTTTTCTAAGATATTCAAGTGCAAAAATTCTCATACACACATGCTTGGGAAACTTGTAGGGTAACAATTTTGACCCAAAAATCCTTAATTCAGTGTGTTTTTCATAGAGGTACCAATCTCCAACTTTGTTCTTTTGTGAAAGTTGCAATATTATTTTCATTTCTTCACTGATCCTAGGTTGTTCTGATTTGTTTAATATGCTCATTGCTGGATGCAAAAATAGTTCTGAAAAATCTGAATAATTGGAATCACTAAATTCTTTTCTCAGTAATGAATTCCAAAAGATAATTGTTAGAGGCTTTCCCTATACATCCATCTTTTGAAAATAAACTGGAAATTTGTCTTCTTGAGAGAATAAAAACAAATGGAAAAGATAAGATGAATATCTAAAAACTCCTTCTGTGGGTAATTTAGTCAATTGGTAGTGGATGGTATCTGCTATGAAACCAGCATAGTCAAAGATGACTACTCAAGGTTGACCAAGAGGCATGGTGGAAAAGAAACCAAGAATAGATTCATCATTATACTCATCTGTAAAATATCCAAGGATAAAATATATCATAGAGATAGTCTATCTAGAACCTTCAGGAAATTTACCTGTGGAGTATGGAGGATTTATATTTGGAATATCAACATGAGAAGGCATAAAATTCTGAAATATCATGAACCTTTTAGGGAATTATATGCCAAGGTATAACTGACTTAATGCCTCTATAGATAAGGAGACTGCTTGGGGATCAGGTTGTAATTGAAGCATTTGATTAATTGACTAGGCTGTAATGGTAAAAAGTGTTTCTTTTTCTACATTTACTATAGCCCTTTGGTCTGGCTCATAGTATTTTTAACAAAGTCTGATGAGTTCTTAACCAGGATGAGTCAATGGGACTATATGCTTAGGAAAATGGGTTTCCCAAATTGGAATACCATCTTTGTCTAGATATTTTTCATAACACCAGTTGTGTATATCTAGCAAATTAAAATCAATAACAGGGTCTGCAATTTCATAGTCAAGATCAGTCAAAGGAATGTTTTCAGCAGAAAAAACAGGTGGTTGAAGGGGGTTTACTGTTGTAGCAGATTTGGTATTGATAGCTGGGGTAGGCTTAGGGGCTTTAGATCCCTCATATTTAGGTGTTTTGGATCCTTCAGGACTGCTTGTGCTCTGTTTCTTAAGCAATTTGGGTAACTACTGCAAGATTAGACTGTTTGCAGGAGTTTTTATTTTAACAGAGAGGAAATGAGCAATTTAGATTAAGGATGGCTTGTTTTGGGATTTTTTCTCAATTAATTTTATCTGAGGATGTAAAAATGGCACAAAACAGAAAACAAGGGTTTTCTGAGTCGGTTTGATTGAAAAAATGGGTTTTCAAGGTAATTTAAAGGTTTCAGCCATTTAGATCCTTAAATTTGATCTTTAGACTGTGAAATTTGAGGAATTTGGCTTTAAAAAGGCTTGCAATAGAAAATAGGGTTTCCTGGGAAAATGTTTCCAGGGTTTGGCCTCTTTTTTGGTATTTTTAGGCAAATTATTTTGTAAATTCTTCAATAAAAATGGGTTGGTTCTCGTAAAGACGGTTTAAACTTGATTTACATGTTTCAATTTTGAGAAAAATACCTTTTTGTAGGTATCTGGCTCTGAAAAGGATTTCTGAGGTTTTAAGTTGAAATTATGGCTTCAACAGTTTGTCTGGATTGGTGCAAAGCTTCTCAATCAACCTTCAGAGGTTTATTTATGATAACTGCAAAGGTTTTGGGTGAAAAAAATGTGAATCAGGGCTTAAAAGGCTTTAAATAGAGCTCTTGACAGTCGGGAGACAATGCGAAATGGTTTTAATCACGAAATAATGAAATAAAATGCACGTTTCAAAGGTTTAACCATACGATTTAATCTTCATTAATTGTCATTGAATGCAAGTCTCGTCAATGGTAGGAGGCGTTTTTAGATTTTAAACGCAAAACCAAACAGTTTATCACGCAAGTTTTAAGTGGTAAGTTGTTTTATTCAAAATGCACGCGATCCAATCGATGGAGGCCACGTGGAGGGAAGGGGGCTTGGAAAAACAACCTATTTCATGTGCATTTGGAGTTTGGCAAGACGACCATGTTTTCAACGCGATATCGTGTATCAACCATTGGATCCGAGGAATGAATGCGAAGGGTCAAGATTGAATGAGAAGCTATGCTAAAATGGAATGGTGTGGGACTGAGGTTTTTATATGCGTGCACGGATGGGTAAAACATTTATGTAGGGTTTAAAACGTATATATAATTTTTAATGAATATGGATGCGGGGTTTAATTATACACAGCGGAAAAGACCTTAACCCATATAAAAGTGTGTTTTAATAAAGGTTAAGCCTCTAGGCTTGTATAATATGGGGGGGGGGGAGTGATTTATATAACATGTATTTAAAACATTCTTTATTATGAAATGTTTTAACAATGCATATATCGGCGATGTAGTATTATATTATATAGTTATTTAAACTTTGGGTATGTGTCTAAATACTATAGGGTCGAGATATTTGATTTAAATGATAAGTTTTAGACCAAAGGGTGTATAATTGGGGTTTTATTTAAGCACACAAATAATAACTTTGGTCTAAAACTTGATTTTTTTGTATAAGTCAAAACTTTAGCTAATTCAATAGCCTCATCAATATCCTTAAGAATTGTAACGTTAATTTCTTCAAATTTAGTCAGATATTCAGCTTTCTTTGATTTAGATGTTGCTGTAATAATGTTTTGTTTTGTATTCAAGAATGAAACAAAAGCAGGGTCTAAAATAGTAGTTTTTAAATCATGTTCAGATTTTCTTTTAAATAAGGAATGCTCAAATTTCAGATCAAAATCAATATCTTGCAGACTAGCTAATTCTTGAGGTAATGAATTGACTCTTATTAATGATACTTCAGCTTCTAAGTTTTCTGTTTGTTTTTTCTTTTTTTCCAATTCGATCTTAGTTATCTACTATGACAACAGGTTTAGGATCCGGGTTAGACCTGGTATAGTAGGTTTTCCTAGAATCCAGAATTACAATTTTCCAATACCCACAACCAATAAAAATATGAATAAAATAATTTTCCTTCAAGACAATTTTATGACTGAGGATTGGTTAATTCCCCAGTGGAGTCACCAGTATGTTATCACTCTAGTAAATTCTCAAGTTGTGGGATTTTGAGTTTTTAGTCAAAGAATACTAGAGGTAACCACAAACCTACTTCAAACTCTAGGATCTAGCGTTCCTACGGTTCAGAGAGGCCTCTCCCTTTAAAGTTTAACTTTGTTTTGATTTATAGTATTAGGCTAGTTATGAAAGTACGATTTGGTTTTGGTTTAAAGGGTTTGGCGGGAAAAAATCACTTCGAGGTAAGATAGAGAGAAATATACTTTTCCATTAGGCTATGGGGTCTAAATCAAGCTAGCAGCACTAGAAATCAAGGCAAAAAAGGTACAAATATATTCAGGGCAAGATAGATAACCCTCAGAGATTTGGGAAAGTGGTTTTTTGTGAGGTGGTATGATCAGGATAAAGGGCACTTAAGGATCCTTTGATCCAGAAAATGGAAGTAGAAGGCGGAGGTCAAACAAGAGAAGGAGCAATTAAGGGTTCCTTGCACCGGAAATCAGAAGAAAACATTAAAATGGAAAATAGTTACAGATAGGGAGCACTTGACTAATCCTGTAGTAATACTCCTAGTTACACATTCAGACAGAACAAACATAAAATTACTCCATGAAACTTAGAAAAGGAAACAGTGACAAGTAGGAAGTACTTCACTCATCAGCTTATCACAGGGATGCTGAATTATGATGCCAGTCAGCTTGTCCAGTCTACTACTTCGAATTCAAACACACAATAACCTCCAATGTTCAACATAAATGTCTATAATAAGTCCAAAAATTTTATTCCACACTGAATACTTCTGAAATTGAAGTATTTATACAAAAAGTATTACAAATATCCTAGAAGAGTTCTAGGAATAACTTTAGGAAAAATAAAATATCATTACATAATAAAAGGGACAGCTGCTTAACAAATCAACAAGTTGTCCTCTTTTATCCAAAATAAATAGAACTGTTTTGCTAATAAGGAGCTTTTAGTTGCCTATGTGTCCTGCTTGCT
The DNA here is from genome assembly GCA_034641835.2 of Pinus albicaulis. Classification (NCBI taxonomy): domain Eukaryota; kingdom Viridiplantae; phylum Streptophyta; class Pinopsida; order Pinales; family Pinaceae; genus Pinus; species Pinus albicaulis. The sequence goes on from JAXQQM020060921.1 coordinate 31,167, forward strand.
GGCTATTAGATATTTTCATGCATATGACTTGCCTTCACTGATACTCTTTCATCTTGATACTCTTTAACCTGATAATATTTGACCATTATTTTTACTGTTTTACTGCTGTAAAATTATCTCTTAGCAGTAAAAAATCAACAAACTGTCTTTTCATTTTATCTTTATTATGACTATCTCTAGGTAAATTTTTCACTATTTTTACCTTTTATATTTACATCAAATCTATGAAAGTTTGCCACTCTTCTGCTTTTGGAATTTCGAAATTTTTCAGCTTCCTGAAGTTTTCATGAGCCTCTGTATATCTTGCAAAAGTAGGCTTGATGACAAAGAGGTGCTTAATTTCATGTTGTAGAAAGAATAAATCCTCAAAATACTAAAGTAAAACTTTTCCTGTAGGAGTGCCTTGTGCTAGTTGCTTGATTAATTGCTCTTTAGAAAACTCCCTAATCTTTTTGTCATAGTCCTTTTGTGGCATAAGTTTCTAATTGAAAACATGTATGTCTGGTAAGCCTTTCTGTCTTAAATTTGTATACTTTACCATAAATCTAGTTATGGAAAGGTGCATTGTTTCACACTTTTCTTCAAGATTACTCATTAAGTTCTTTTTAGTGATAACCTTCTTGATTTGCAAGATTGTCCCTGTCCTGTCTAATAATTGCAATTCTTCAAGTTCCTCCCTATTCTTGCTGTTTAGAAATGCATTTAGTTTTAAAGCCTGTGCAAGCTTATCAGTCAAGTCATCCTTTGTCTTTTGTATATTTGTTTGGGCTGCTAATAACAATTCTTTCTGCTTATATATAACATGAATTGAAGGCCATTGATTATGAATGGATTCAATTATGTTAGTCCAGAGATGATTTTTAATGTATGAGGTTTGCTCTGTGAAAGTCAATTCTTTTTGTAAATTCTTGAGTTGCTCTCCCAATTTGATTGCTTTCTCCTCATGAGTTCTGGCATTGGTCTGAGCTATCTTATTTTCCCTCTCAAGGTTTTCAGTTACCTTATTCAGTCTGTTTATCTCATCTGCGTTTAAAGACATCTCTTCCATGGCTTTGACAATTTGGCTGGCTTCATCTGTTTGCGGTACAATTGTGGTAGAAAATTTTGTACTGAAGTGGTGGCTGAAGTCACTGGCACTACAGTTGCCAGTGGGCCCTTTGATGCTAATTTCTCTCCTAAATTAGAAGGTACAACTGTAGTAATCATTGGGATGACTGTAGGAAATGTAGGAATTTTTGGTTCTTTTACAGTCTCTCTCTCTTGGACTAGTTTGTCCATTTGTGTTTCCATCTCCTTGATTTGTGTTATCAATTGAAGTATGAACTTCATCATTTCTTATTTTTCACTTTGATCCTAGAGGATTTCCTTTGTTTGTGGATGCTAACTTTGAATAAGCTTAAGTTGTTTCCTCAAAGTTGCTATGTCTTCATTCTTTTTCTTAACCAATATTTTTGCTACTTGGATGTTTGAGGGATCATATCCCACCTATAAAACTAGTTCCTCTAAGGCTTTGATCCTTAGGTCCTTGGCATAAAGTGATGCTTTATCCATTTTCATCTGATCTTGCATATTAAGTATGGTATTTTGAAGTTTACTGGCACTCATGCATTGGTTGCCACCGTAGAATGTAACATTTCAGATGTTTGTCTATGGAACTCCATCTAGTCCAACTCATGAATATTCTCTGTCTCTACCTCAAGGTATACCTTTTTATAGTATGCTATTATTTTGGGTGCTGAGGTAGTAGGCTGTAAAAATGACATCATCATTTTATTGCCAGAATAGTCAAATGCTGATAATAACCTATTCTGATTTCCAGGCTTCTGCTTCAGGAATTGAGAATATTTTCGTCTTTATCTCCTCATTTTTCTGCTTAATTTCCTTTTACCTCTCTTTGATGTCCAATTCCTTTTCCTCAGCTGGCTGTGAGGAGGAGGCTTCCATGCTGTGTTGTTTCTCAATCATCTATGTTTCATTCTGGTTTACTGGTGTTTCCTTTTGAGTTTCCATGATTGTTTCATTGATTATGGTTGTTGCTATATCATCATTGGTCACTGGAGCATCTGTCTCATCAATATCAATTGTTACTTTTGCCTTATCAACTGAACTGAGATTAAGCCTTTTGTTATAGATTATTTTAAATTTGGGCTCAGTTGTTTTCTCTGCTATGTAACCTCCTTCCTCTCGGACTCTCTTTATTGATGTTTCTGATTGTTTGATAACTCCCGAAGTTGGTGCTGTTCATGTTTGGATTGCTTCCTCTATCAAGATTTTTTCACTCCATTCAGTTTTATTAGCAAAATATTCTATTTCAGGTTTTGACTCATGAATAAAGGGTGTTAATTTATACTTTACCCTTAGCTTGCTTAAGATCCCTTGTGGATCATAATTCCATGGAAAACTCTCATCAAATCTAAACTCTGATAACTTTTTTGTTATTTAATTTTCTGCATCTTTGTGTTTGATTGTGAATGGCCCAATTTTTCTGTTTGAGAGAATAAAAACAAATGGAAAAGATAAGATGAATATCTAAAAACTTCTTCTGTGGGTAATTTAGTCAACTGGTAGTGGATGGTATCTACTATGAAACCAGCATAGTCAAAGATGACTGCTGGAGGTTGACCAGGAGGCATGGTGGACAAGAAACCAAGAATAGATTCATTAGTATACTCATCTGTAAAATATCCAAGGATAAAAGATAGCATAAATATAATCTGTCTAGAAGCTTCATGAAATTTAGTTGTGGAGTATGGAGGATTTATCTTTGGAATATAAACATGAGAAGGCATAAAATTATGAAAGATCATGAACCTTTTATGGAAATCTATGCCAAGGTATAACTGAGTTAATGCCTCTATAGACAAGGGGACTGCCTGGGGATCAGGTTGTAATTGAAACATTAGATTAATTGATTGGCCTGTAATGGTAAAAATTATTTATTTTTCTGCATTTACTGTAGCCGTTTGATCTAGCTCATAGTATTTTTGACAAATTATGATGAGTTCTTGACCAGGATTAGTCAATGGGACTATATACTTAGGAAAATGGGTTTCCCAATTTGGAATATCATCTTTGTCTAGATATTTTTCATAACACTAGTTATGTATGTCTAGAAAATTAAACTCAATAACAGGGTCTGCAATTTTATAGTCAAGATCAGTCAAAGGAATGTTTTCAGTAGCAAACACAGGTGGTTGAAGGGGGTTTACTGTTGTAGCAGATTTGGTATTGATAGCTGGGGTAGGCTTAGGGGCTTTGGATCCCTCAGATTTAGGTGTTTTGGATCCTTCAGGACTGCTTGTGCTCTGTTTCTTAAGCATTTTGGGTAACTACTGCAAGATTAGACTGCTTGCAGGAGTTTTTATTTTAACAGAGAGGAAATGAGCAATTTAGATTAAGGATGGCTTGTTTTGGGCTTTTTTCTCAATTAATTTTATCTGAGGATGTAAAACTGGCACAAAACAGAAAATAAGGGTTTTCTGAGTTAGTTTGATTGAAAGAATGGGTTTTCAAGTTAATTCATAGGTGTTAGCTATTTATATCCTTAAATTTGATCTTTAGACTATAAATTTGAGGAATTTGGCTTTAAAAATGCTTGCAATAGAAAACAGGGTTTCCTGGGAAAATTTTGCAAGGTTTGGCCTCTTTTTTAGTATTTTTAGGAAATGTATTTTGGTAAATTATTCAATAAAAATGGGTTGGTTCTCTTAAATATGGTTTAAACTTGATTTACATGTTTCAATTTTGAGAAAAATACCTTTTTGCAGGTATCTGGCTCTAAAAAGGATTTCTGAGGTTTTCAGTTGAAATTCTAGTTTCGATAGTTTGTCTGGATCGGTGCACAGCTTCTCAATCAGTATTCAGAGGTTTATTTCTGATAACTGGAAATATTGCGGGTGAAAAAAATGAGAATCGGGGCTTAAAAGGCTTTAAACAGAGTTCTTGACAGTCAGGAGACAATGCGAAATGGTTTTAATCGCGAAATAATGAAATAAAATGCACGTTTCAAATGTTTAACCATACGATTTAATCTTCATTAATTGTCATTGAATGCAAGTCTTGTTAATGGCGGGAAGCGGTTTTAGATTTTAAATGCAAAACCAAATAGTGGTTATTTCACAGGTTTTAAGTGGTAAGTTGTTTGATTCAAAACACACACGATCCAATTGATGGAGGCCACATGGAGGGAAGGGGTCTTGGCGAAACCACCTATTTGTGTGAATTTGGAGTTTGGCAAGACGGGTATGTTTTCAACACGATATCGCGTATCAATCATTAGATCTGAGGAATGAAGAAGGGTCAATATTGAATGGGAAGTTGCACTAAAATGGAATGGTGTGGGACTGGGTTTTTTATATGTGTGCGTAGATGGGTAAAATATTTATATAAGGTTTAAAACTTATATATAATGTTTAATGAATATGGATGCGGGGTTTAATTATACACAGCGGAAAAGACTTTAACCCATATAAAAGTGTGTTTTAATAAAGGTTAAGCCTCTAGGCTTGTATAATATGTCGGGGGTAGTGATTTATATAGCATGTGTTTAAAACATTCTTTATTATGAAATGTTTTAACAATGCATATATGGGCGATGTAGTATTATATTATATAGTTATTTAAAATTTAGGATATTTGATTTAAATGATAAGTTTTAGGCCAAAGGGTGTATAATTGGGGTTTTATTTAAGCACATGGATAATAAGTTTGGTCTAAAGCATTGTAATAGTAGATTTTTGGGGATATTTAAATATAGGGAATTAATAAGTAGGATAAGGTATTTTTAGGGATTTAATAAAATAAGTGAAAAGTTAATATGAAAAGGTGAATGGAATACACACAAAAAATACATAAAATCACTAAGTAAAGTGTAAAAGTAAAGCAAAGCTTATCTTTTTATCATTTCACCAATAATTAGTATAAAGTATTTTTTAGGGTTTTTGTATGTTTATGAATGAATGGAAGTTAATTACATGGGTTTATATGCTTCCTTAAGTAAGAATGAGTCTTTTCTTATGAAAGGATTTATAACGTATAAATGAGAGATGAAATAATGATGAATGGCGATTTAACATAAGAATTTAATATTTTCAACTAACCAGTCATCGAGCCTTGGGTTCGGTCCCAACAAAAGTCAAAGAAGTGCTCTGAGATTGTTTGACTGATAGTTTAGAACACTAAATACCTATAGGGAAGGGGAAATTAGTAATTTTTTCTGATAATAATTTATTACATGCTTTCTCCACTTCTTTCTACCTACCTAGCTTAAATCTAACAATTTTTTCTTCATTTGGTAGGTGCATTTAGGCTTGCAACCTTGAAACAATTATTCTTTAAAGCATAAACTCTCTAAATCTACCTTATTTTGTCTGAGGGCTCAGATTAAACTGTTGAGATCCTCATTATTCTCTACCTATCTATTGATTTGTCAGGTTTAAACTGTCTGACAAATCTTTATCCACTATCTAAAACATGACAAGTTAATATTAAACATTTTAACTTATCATGTATTATGGCATTTATTGACACTCTACTCATAATCATTTATTTTGCAGAAAAGTAAAAAGTAGTTGCATTTGGACTTGCTCACTTTCACGTTTTATTTTCATCTTTTTTCTTTTTGGGGTTTATATTTTTCAAGTCCTTTGATCTTTCTTTTAGGACATTTTACGCTCTTTTTGATTTTTTTATTATTTTTTCATTTTTTATTTTTCAAAATATGGGAAAACAACTTGCAGAAAGAAATGTATGTACATATTTACAAGACTATCAAATTCAATTAAAAATTATGAATCCTATATTTATAAGACCCTAACAGCGGCTTCACATGGGGATGGCATTTTTTGGTGAAATGTCAAGAACACCGTTGACTAGTAGCCTTCAACTTTGACCGTGATGATCTAGTCATTTTCTTCTATTTTCTGCATAAAAAAACTCATATTTATGACATTTTACCCTGCAAAGCTTAGGGCTTCCTCTCTGGGCTTCAACTTTGTAAAGAAAATATCCAATCCAATCTAAAAACTTCAATGGATATTTAAAATTATGTAAAAGTAAATGGGAGTAACTATTGGTTAGCTAAGAGGAATAGTAGTGCTTGAGAATTCTACCATTTTCTGGTCCTTGTATATCTGTTCCATCCAAATATTTGATAAATAAAGCATTATTACCCCTATATCCATAAATTACATAAGGTCCTTTCCACAGAAAATCAAACTTTCCATGTTTGCCTTTGTCTTCTCTTCTAGAATCCCACTTTAACACTTGATCTCCAATGTAAAAATCATCCTCTTTACTTCTTCTATCAAACATTTTCTTGATTTTATCCTGAATGACTTGGGATTTCTCATAGACTTCTTCCCTTGTTTGATGTAGATGAATAGTTTGATTGATTCTCCTTTGTATATCATTTATTTCTACTTGTGATTCTTGAATTATTTTCATTACTGGAACACCTAAGGATGATGGGAAAAGTGCATCCATTCCATATACAAGTTGGTAACGGGAAGTGCCAATGGACTTTTTGGTAGTAATTCTATCTGCCCATAAGGCATAGACTAACTTTTCATTGCAAGTATTTTTGTTGTCTTCAAGTAACTTTTTTATGATATTTACAAGACTTTTGTTTGAGGATTCAACTAGCCCATTACCCTGGGGGTAATATGCAGTAGATTGACCTAGGGTAATATGATATTTATGACAAAAGCCAATCATATTTTTAGACTTAAATGCTGCTGCATTATCAGTAATTATCTTTTGAGGGCATCCAAATATTGACAAAATGTTATTTTCTATGAAAGAAATAATGACTACATCAATGGCTTGTCTAGTAGGAATAGCTTCAATCCACTTTGTGAAGTAATCAGTGGCAGTAAAAATACACTTATGTTGGCCAGAGGATGGGGGGGGAATTTCTCCAATGAAGTCTAAACCCCATTGTTGAAATGACATTTCAGTTAAAATAGGCTTTAAGGGTAAAGGTAACAATTTCTTTTTGCCTTCAAAAATTTGACATTTGTGACATGAAGTAACAAACTTTTTAACATCAGAAAACAAGGTAGGCCAGTAAAAACCAACTCTAGGGATCTTGTCAGCAATATTTTTCTAATATAAATGCCCTCCACAGCCACCTGCATGAAATTCTTCAAGTATTTTATCAGCTTCTTTATTTAGTAAAAAAATCAATAATATCCCACTATGATCTCTCCAAAAAAGTACATTATCGAAGATACAATATCTCATTGCTTTAAGCTTTATAAATCTAGCTTTAGTCCTTGACAATTTAGGAGGAACTTGTAAGTTTGTAAGTACAAATATAATATCTGAGTACCAAGGTGAATCTAGAAAGGCTTCAGTGATCATTAGAGTCTCCATCTCTTCCTGGTCATCAACTTGAGAAATAAAATTTATATCTAATGCATTACAGTGAGGTTCACCCATTAATTTGGCCAATCCTTGTCCTTTAATGAGTTTTTTGGGTTTAATTTATATGCCATATTCTAAAATAGTGGCAATCCACTTACCTCTTCTTCCATCAGGGCCATCTTGAGTAAGAATGTCTTTAACTACAAAATTTGGGACATAGGCAATTATGTGGGAACAGAGAATATAAACTCTAAAGTCTTTGATGGCTTTAACCAAAGCTAAGGCTTGTTTCTCCATTATGTAATATTTCAGAGGGGAATCTCTACGGGTCTTACTGAAAAAATCTATAGGTTGTTCAAATCCTTGATTATTCTTCTTGTAGTAAAACTGCAACAATGGTATGCTCTGAAGCAAATGAAAAAATTATGATTTTTTTTTTAAATCTGGAGTGATTAACGCTGGTGTTTTAGTTAAAGCCTTCTTTATGGATTCAAATGATTGTTTGGCTTCGACATTCCATTTTAGAATATAGTATTTTTTGAGCATGTTGTTCAATTCTTTAATGATTTCAGCTAAGTTTGAAATAAATCTTCTCAAAAAATTAATCTTACCTAAGAAAGCTTGTAATTCTTTGATATTTCTAGGTGGATGAATGTTCAGAATTTCTTCTATCCTAGCTGGATCTATTCTAATTCCTTCTTTTGAAATTATATGTCCTAGTAACTTACCTTCCTCTAATCCAAAAAGACTTTTCTTGGGATTTAAAGAGATGCCAAATTTCCTACATTTAATAAAGACATGTCTCAAATGATCCATCATTATCTGATTTGGAAAATATAGTAATATCATCTAGATAAATTACCAAGAAATCATCAATATCCTTCGAAAAGGCTATGTCCATAGCTCTCTGAAAGGTTGCTCCTGCATTCATCAAACCAAAGGGCATTTTCACATACATGAAAGTGCCCCAAGGAGTGGTGAAAGTTGTTTTAGCTTAATCTTCCTTTTGGACTAGGATCTGGTTGTATCATGAAAACCCATCTAACAAAGAAATCCTAGAGGAGCCAACTACCCTTTGTAATATATGATCCATATTTGGTAAAGGGTAATTATCCTTTAAAGACACTTTTTTAAGATTTCTAAAGTCAACAGATAATCTAATTTCTCTAGTTTTCTTTCTTGTTGGAACTAGGTTTGAAACCCAATCAAAATATCTGATTGGTGCAATGATTTTGGAATCATACATTCGCTTTACTTCCTTTTCTATCAAAGGTAATAGAATAGGATTAATTCTTCTCAAATTTTTTATGAATGGTTTTTTATCCTCTTTTATTGGAATTTTTTGTTGGATTATGTTTGTATCATAAGATTTGAGATCCTCATAACTCCAAGAAAAAACATCTTGGTATTCCTTAAAAAGATCAATGTATTTTTCCGTTTCTTGTAGAGGTAAAGATTTAGACAATTTTATCATCTTTGGTTTTAATTATATCCCAATATTACATTCCTCAATATCAAAGCTAACTGGCTCAATTTTTGGCTTTTTAGACACATCATTGGAGTCAAAGAGATATTCCAAAGGGGTTAAACCTTTAGGCAAAAAATTATCTTTGAGATCTAACATGTCAATTTCTTCTTCAATGATTTCTTAAATATCTATATTCTCTAAGCTATCTATGTCAGATTGACTAAATATAGTAGGTTTATTAAATTTATGGACATCTATGTTATCTATTTCACAATCCAAATATGAATCTATATTACAGTTTGTATCTATTTTACAGTTTTGAAATTCTTCTTCATTGTTTAAGAAATGGTAAATCTGTTCATCCTGAGAGAAAATCTGGTATAACTTGAGGTTATCTGGAATAATTGGTCTATATTTAACCTCAGAAGTGTACCTGTGTGTTGGTTGGAATGGTAAATTTCATGTACTAGAAAAATTTGCTAGGCAATGTGCTTGAGTATTTTGTTTTCTACGTATAGCAGCAAATTTGCATTCCAATAAATCATCAGTTAAATCTGTCACAGTGTCTCTATATCTGGCTAATCTAGGGTTATAAACAGAATATACTGCATTTATTTTCTTTATGATTAATTTTGAATCTCCCATGATTAGTATTCCTTTTCCTCCTAAGTTTCTAATGATTTGGAGGCCTAGAATGAGTGCCTCATACTCAGCCATATTTTTGGTACATTTGAAGTTGAGTCTGAAGGCATGTCCTTCTGAGTGATTAGTCTCCACGTTTTTAATCTGTACTCCTGCTCCTACTCCTAGTTTTTTTACAGAACCATAAAATTCTAAGTTCCAAAGGGATTCATGAAAGATGTTTTCATTGTTTGGTGTTGGCTTTTTATCAATCAGTTTAGTTTGGATTTCATTATTCTTAGAGTTACATAAGATAAAAGAGTCAAGCTCAGTTGGTGTAGAATAAATGGAATAACTTATAGATATTTCAGCACTACTGACCATGAATTTCATCAATGTTTCCCCCTATATATATGTTTAGGCTGACCAAACACTGATATAGTAGCATAACTCATGTCTAATTGTAGAGATCCCTGTAACTTTGCTCCCCATGAGCGAGAAAGTAGCATACCATATTTAGGTGGGATATCATCTACTACAATGTCCATTAATATACTCTTACCAGGGTATTAAACTAATGTCACACATAAGTCTTTGATTAATCCTAAGCACTTAACTTTGATAGAGTCAAATGAAAAAAAATCTTTTTAAGGCCTGGTTATTTCTAGATTAAGAGTTTCCATTATAGCTTTAGGCATTAAATTATGGGAAGCTCCTGAATCTAGCATAGCGTTATGGAGAATTTGATCATGAATGGTAATACTGATATAAAAGGGAGGAACTGATCCATGTGCATGCTTTCCATTCACATCAGGGCCAAAGATCAACTCTAGTTGATCATCATTCAAAATAATTGCATCTTCACCATCATTCATATTCAGTGTTCCAGTTATGGTTGATTTGTATAAGTCATTTTTTACCAATATTGTTAAAGGAATGGGTATTTTTAACTTAGAAATTTCATTCTGAATATTAAATGAGGGTTGAGATTTACTATTTTGAATTAATTCGTCTTTAGTAACTGTAATTTGACTTGGTTTTTCTTGAGTTTCTACAGTTGTATTTCTATCTTCAATTGTTTTGACATTATTTGTCTGAGTTTCCTGAGTTTTACTTCTTTTAACCTTCTTTTTAGGTATTGTTTGCATAGCAATAGAAGTTTTATCAGACTTAGAAGTATCAGCAAGTGGTTTTGAATTATCAATTTTTGGATCTATTAGTTTAGGATCAGAAGAAGGTGTTTTTGGATCTAAATTTGCTGATTTAATAGAGTTATATGATTTTACTACAGCAGATTTATGTGTGCCTTTTGAGGCTTGAGCCACTTCATCAGTAATATCAACAATTTTGGGACTTGATGACCTTTTAGGAATAGAAATGGGTTGAGAAAAATGGGAACTTTGCTTATTTTCCCTTGGGAGAATTTGCAAAACTTTTGTTTTTGGTGCTTCTACATTTTTCTTATTTTGATTTTGGGAAATTTTTTTGGTAGAAGACTCATTTTTTTTCTTGTGTCTAAGGTTATATTGACTATGTATTTCATTTATGGCTAAGTCATAACCCTGTTTATAGTCAAAGTATTCACTTGACTCTAATTTTATTTGTTGAAGCTCAAATAGTTCATGATCTTCCTGGGTGAGGAAAATGGTATTATTTTCATCTATTCCTGTTAGATGATTGATGTCATCCTCAACTTCATCATTATTTTGAGAAATTTCAGCATAGTTCTCCTGTAATGGGGGCCTAATTGTTTGATCTGGGCCTGTTTCTTTTTCTTTTCCCTGATTTATGTTTTTTCTAAAGTTGGGATTTTTTATATGTTGTTGATTATCCCAATGGGGTATTTTTTCTATATTATCTAGTCTATCCATCATTCTTGCTAAGGTTTTGGCTAAGCTATCTATTTTTGCGTCTGAATTTGAATTTTCTTCTTTGATAGTCACCCTTCTTTCATTTCTGAGTCTAGTTTTTTTAGCTAATATATTTATTTCTACACTAACAACATCTAATTTCATTTTTTCTAAGGTATCTGCATCTCTTTTCCTTAATTGGTAAGCCATATCTGCATCAAATCGATCAGGAAATTTGAGCAGAACAGAATAAGGAGTAGGTTTAAGAGTTGCAGGAATAGAATTATAGACACTATTATACCTAGTGCAGTAATCTTGAACTGACTCATTTGGAGATATTTTTAATGCACCAAATTCAGATAATATTTGAAGAGGATTATTTTTCTTTTCCCATTTATTCAAAAACATTGTAAAAAATACAGCTAAATCAGTTATGCTACTAGTATCTAGATCTTTAAACCATTTCTTTACTTCTCCAGTCAAAGTTTGAGCAAACAATCTCATTTGAACATCTGAGTGATCTATTTCATAAATTTCAAAGAAGTCTGTGATTTTAGTTATGTTTTGTTGAGCAGTATATTTTATAGTACCATCAAACAGTGGTATTTTGTTTTGATAATCTTGAGGCATGTCATGCAACTTTTGAGGTAAGGCAAGGGGAGCATATCTAGCAGCCATGGCTAAAAGCTTAGTTTGACTAGAAGATCTAGTAAAAGGACTTGGAGATGTGCTAGAAATGATAGCAGATGAACTAAAAAATGTACCATAAGTGTTGGGAAATGATATCAGGATATGATTGGAACTACTAGGAACTTCCCTTCAACCGATGTGAGCTTCAAGTTTTGTTCCATTGGAGTGCCTAAGGGTTTACAATCATCCATGCCAAATTTGTTCAAGAGATCTCCAATGTACTTCTTCTGAGAAAGAAAGATGAATTTAGGATGTTGAATTACTTCAATACCCAAATAGTAATGAGCATGACCCAAATCAGTCATTTCAAAACCTTTCTTCAACTCTTTCTTCATGGATGCAATATAGCTCTCATTGTTTCCTGTTATCAAAAGATCATCTACATATACCACAAGATATACAACTGTTTTTCCAACTTTCTTAACAAACAAAGCTGCATCATCAAGATCAAAGTGTTTGAAATCAAGTTTCAGAAGATGCTCGGTCAACTTCTCATACCAGGCTCGTGGTGCTTGCTTGAGGCCATACAAGGATTTCACAAGTTTGCAAACTTTGTGTTCTTGACCCTTTATCACAAATCCTTCTCGCTGGGACATATAAACTTTCTCCTTCAGATCTCCATTCAAGAACGCTGTTTTTACATCCATCTGATGAACTTTCCATCCACTCTGAGCTGCTAAGGCAAAGAGAGTCCGGATGGTGGTCCATTTTGTTGTGGGAGCAAACGTTTCTTCATAATCAATTCCTTCCTTCTGTGCGAATCCTTTTGCCACAAGCCTGGCCTTGTGCTTGTCAAGTGAGCCGTCTGCTTTGTACTTGTTCTTGTAGACCCACTTACAGCCAATTGGTTTCGTTCCCAAAGGTGGATCAACCACCTTCCAAGTGCCATTCTTTATCAAGGCATCATACTCCTTCTGCATCGCTTCTTTCCATTCATCATGAGAAGCGGCTTCTTTGAAGGAAGTTGGTTCATGATCTGTAGACAAACTCAATTCACAATTATAAGCAATATCCATATCAACAGGGGAATCATAATTATCTACATCACCTTCGATTTCTTGAGTGGAACTTCTTGTTCCTGTTTTTCCAACCTCATCAGGATGAACATCCTCCAGTGTCTTTGTCAGCCATTTGGGAGGACCTTTCTGAGATGGCCCAGGCTGGTCACTTGACTGAGTTGGGATTGATTCAAGATTCAATCTCCCAATTCCGTCAATCACATCATCCAATGTGTCATCCGTGGTTGTTTCTTCATGTGGGGGAGAGTGTGGTTCAGGAAATGATTCTACAGTTTGATTCAATATCGGAATCCCCCCTTCAAGGTGTGGAATCACATTATCAAACTCTTGGAAAGACTTTGCATGTGTGAATCTGTCCAGGCGATCAAGTTGCCGCTCAACAACCTTGTCACTCTTGGATGATTCAAGAAATATGACATCTCTTGCTATCACAAACTTCTTATTTTCTTCATCATAGAGACGATATCCTTTGGAGGTATTGGAGTACCCCAAGAAGATACATTTTCTGCTTCTAGCACCAAGTTTGTTCCTTTGACCCTTGGGTATCAAGGCATAACAGGTGGACCCAAAGACCCTGAAATGCTTTATCGAAGGAATGTGGCCATGCCACATTTCAAAAGGAGTTTTGTTTCTAATTGAACTTGAAGGACACCTATTCTTTATGTAAACAGCACATAGAACTGCATCAGCCCAAAACATCAATTTTACATTCTTAAAAAATAACATGGAGCGGACCATATTTAAGATGGTTCTGTTCATTCTTTCAGCTACACCGTTCTGTTGTGGATTATATGGCACAGTGGTTTGATGTTTGATTCCATGTTGACGAAGATAATTTTCAAATTCGTTTGAGGTGTATTATTTTCCATTATCAGTACGTAGAGAGCCAATATGTGTTTGTGCATCATTTTCAATCCATGCATGAAAATTCTTGAAAGTTTGAAAAGCATCGGACTTATTCTTCAGTAAGTAAATCCAACACATTCTGGTGTAGTCATCAATAAATGTCATCATGTATTTGTTTCCATTTGCAGAAGCAATAGGCATAGGGCCACATAACTCTGAATGAACAAGTTCAAGTTTCCTATGTGCTCTTGAGTGTGAATCATGAAATGGCTGTTTGCTATGCTTTCCTAGAATACAAGCATCACATTCCTTAGGTTTTCTAGGAATTGTAGGCAGTCCATCAACACCATTTTTCTTCAACAAACGAAGGTTGTCATAGTTTAAGTGTCCAAATATAGCATGCCATAAAAGACTTGATGGAAATGTACCTTCATCATGATGTGAACTGAATGAAAAGTTTTGAGCATGAGCAGATGAACCTTTCAGCTTCAAGAGTCTCCCTTCTTCTATTCCCTCCATGACAAGTGAGTGATCTGATGCTTTTCTGACCTCCGCCTTGCCATCAAACAAGTGAATTGAGTGTCCTTGCTGCCAGATTTCGACCAGGGACAGCAAGTTTCTCTTCAACTCCGGGAGGTATAGAACCTTATGTAGGATATGATCAGGAAGACCAGGCAGTTTAAGCCTGACTGTGCCAAGCCCTGATGGCTTGAGTTTGGATTTATCTACGAAATATACTGCTCCATCAACTTTGTCAGTGAATTCTTCAAAAAAATCTTTTCTAAATGTCATGTGACATGTTGCTCCCGAATCTAGCAACCAATCATCTCTCCATGAAGTAAATGAAACATCAAATAGGTTTTCAGTTACTCCATTGTTACAATGTGCTAGAACATAGTGAGCGGATTCAGGTGCTTTACCTTTGTCTTTGTCATTGGTTTTACCTTTGTCTTGATTTCTGTGCTGCTCAATTTTGTTCCATGGTGTTCTGCATTTGGGAGCATCATGTCCATCTCTATTGCAGCGTGTGCAATGAAGATGGGATTTGTCAGCTTGTCTGCCCCCCCTTTCTGTGAAGTTCCTTCTTCCTCTTCCTCTTCTGCCACCTCTTCCTCTGGATGAATATGGAGCATGATTCTTTTCTCTATGTGCCAAATATGTAGCCTCTTCGGAAGATGAAGGGACTGTCATCTTCCCAAAAGCTTTCTCTCTTTCTGCAAACTTCTGCTCAAGTTTATCAAAGGTGATTTGTTCAAGGTTTCCACTTGCTTGCAAAGACTCAAGATAATGTGAGTAAGTCGGATATAATGCCTTAACATATGCTATGAGAGGTATGTCCATTTTTACACCAGTGTTTTGAATGTCATGCATTATAGATCTTATTTCTCAAGCTAAAGCAAGGGGATCATCATTCTTCATTTCAAGACTGAACAGCTTAACCATCAATTGAACATTTTCTAATTCTGAGTGTGAGTCATAGAGTTCTTTTAGTTTCTTCAAGGCTTCAAAGGCATTTGAGAATGATGAAATATGGCGAGTCACCTCTTCACTTACTGAAGCTGCAATCAAGGCATAGGCCTTGTAGTTCTTGTTTTCCCAGATGGCAAGCTCTTTGTCTGAAGTGGGCTTCTCTGGTGGATTTTCTGCTTGTCCTTCACAGATTCCTCTCCACAGCTCATTAAAAATGAGTGTGTTTAATCTTCCGAGACCATTCAAGATAGTTCTCTTTGCCAGAGAGAACTATCCCAACAATAGAGATGAGAGAATGCATTAGACTGCTGGAAAAATCTTCTGAAGAGGAAACAAATTCTGCTATAAAATATTTCAAATACAGGGGCAAAATCTCTTGCTGGAAAAAATTTTCTGAGTTTAAAAACTATTTCTGGAAACTATATCTGCTCAGAAAACTTTGCTGGAGACTGAATTTTAAAAAACACTCTATGCTATAGACTGAATTCTGCATAAAAAAAAAATGTATTTTTTTTGTTTGTTTGTTTGGGGAAAAGTGTATATGAAAACAAAATGGAATTATGAATGTGAGGGATTGAAAGGGCGTAATGGGAAGTATGAGCGTGGGCGGAATTATGAAAGGAGGGAAAGGAAATTATATGGGGGGCAGTGTTAGAAATGGTGGTATTTAAAAATGGGGGGCGGATTTAATTATATGGGAGAGTCGAACTGTGAGGTGAGGGCGGTATATGGGAGAGTCGAACTGTGAGGTGAGGGCGGATTTAATTATATGGGAGAGTCGAACTGTAGGGATGCATATAAAGAATGGGCGGATTTTTAATTGGGCGGAATATTAAAAATAAAAAAAATTTAAAAAACTGACACAGAAATTTTAAAACGGTGGGAGGGCCGAGATGAAGGGATTGGTAGCGACAGCTGTACGCTCTGAGGGAGGGCGGATCTGTAGGCGGGAGAAGGAGCTTGCGTTAGGAAGGGACGGGTGTGTGTTGTGCAATGGAGGGGCCGGCCAGAGGCCGTGGTCAGTGAGCGAGAGGTCGAGTAATGGAGTGTGCTGAATCGAACTCGTTTTGAGGAGGAATTCGTATTGTAAGGGAGTGTTGTAAGGTCGAGAGGAGTGCGTCAGAGCAGTAAGGCGCAGGTCGATGAGGGAGTTAAATTGAGGGCGGAGTAAGAGATTTTAAAAAATCGAAATGATGGTTTTACTGTTGAAGGCTCTTTGTTGAAACCGAGTAGCTCCTCAAAACGCAATGTAGGGGCGGCCGGGCGGCCAATTCCCGGTGAGCGAGAGGTCGAGTAATGGAGTGTGCTGAATCGAACTCGTTTTGAGGAGGAATTCGTATTGTAAGGGAGTGTTGTAAGGTCGAGAGGAGTGCGTCAGAGCAGTAAGGCGCAGGTCGATGAGGGAGTTAAATTGAGGGCGGAGTAAGAGATTTTAAAAAATCGAAATGATGGTTTTACTGTTGAAATACATGGGAAGAGTGTGCAGGCGTGAGGTATGGCGAGGGATTGAGTGCTGTAGCGCAGATAGGAAGCTGTGGGAATCGTGAGGGGCGTATGTGAGGGGTGTGGCTGTAGCGCAGGAGAGTGTAGGGTAAGGAAGATTGCTGTAGAGAGCGATGGGGATGGTGTGAGGGATCAGGGAGAGGGGGAGTGAGGGCGCAGGATGAATGCGTATGGGAAGAAGTGGAGGCCCAAAAAGGGATGTTACATAAAAAATTTGAAATTGAATCTGCAGAAGACAGTTGCAGGACTGCTGGACTGGCAGAGCCTGCAATTTGCAGATTGACAGAGCCTGCAAATGTCAGTGCTAAATAGGGAAAAAAAATGCAGAATAACAGTCTAGCAATTAGGAGCAGCAGAAAACAATTAATAAAATTGGCTGAGCAAAGGGTAGGGAGTTACACCACAGGGCAGAAATGCCAAATGTGGGGCTGGCTCTGATACCATGTCAAACCAGGAGGTAACTCCTCAAAACTGCAATGTATGTTAGCTGAAGAATGTACATGCTTATATAGATGGGAGGTGAGGCTATTGGGATTCAGTTCCCAATGACTCTTGGCCTTCCTTATTTCCTAATAACAAATAATATACAAAAATAAATGTGCACACCCATCAATAGGATTAGGTGTCAACGAGAAGTAGTTGAGTTATTGAAGCTCAAATAGTTCCTGATCTTCCTGAGTGAGTAAAATGGTATTGTTTTCATCTATTCCCATTAGATGATTGATGGCATCCTCATCTTCATCATTATTCTGAGAACTTTTAGCATTGTTCTCTTGGAATGGTGGCCTTATTGTTTGGTCTGGGCCTATTTCTTTTATTTTTCCCGGATTTATGTTTTTTCTAAAGTTGGAATTTCTGATCTGTTGTTGATTATCCCAATGGGGTCTTTCTTCTATATTATCTATTATATCCATAATTCTTTCTAAGGTTTTGGCTAAGCTATCTATTTTAGCATCTGAATTTGAATTTTCTTCTTTGATAGTCGCCCTTCTTTCATTTCTGAGTCTAGATTTTTAGCTAATATGTTTATTTCTACACTAACAGCATCTAATTGAATTTTTTCTAAGGTGTCTACATCCCTTTCCCTTAATTGATAAGCCATATCTCCATCAAATCCATCAGGGAATTTGAGCAGAACAGAATAAGGAGTAGGTTTAAGAGTTGTAGGGATAGAATTATAGATACTATTATACCTAGTGCAGTAATCTTGAACTGACTCATTTGGGGCTCTTTTTAATGCATCAAATTTAGATAATATTTGAAGACGGTTCTTTTTCTTTTCTCATTTATTTAAAAATGTCCAATGAAATATAGCTAAATCATTTATGCTACCAGCATCTTGATCTTTAAACCATTTCTTTACTTCTCCAGTCAAACTTTGAGCAAACAATTTCATTCGAACATCTAAGTGATCTATTTCATAAATTTCATAGAAGTCTGTGATTTTAGTTATGTGTTGCTGAGAATTATATTGTGTAGTACCATCAAACAGTGGTATTTTTTTTTGATAATATTGAGGCATGTCATGCAACTATTGAGGCAAGATAAGGGGAGCATATCTAGCAGCCATGGCTAAAAGCTTATTTTGACTAGAAGATCTAGTAGAAGAACTTGGAGTTGTGTTGGAAATGATAGTAGATGAACTGGAAACTGTACTAGAAGTATTAGGAAATGATATTGGGATATGAGTGGAACTACTGGGAAATGAGAATGATGAATTTGCAAAATCAGAAGGTAAACTAGTGGATTGAGTGGATGGTGGAAAATGTATTCTAGGCTGGAAAGGCAGAATGGGTAGGTGGATGAGTTAGGAGTGGTGTTTATATATGATGTAACAGCATACAGAGATGAATCTGTGGCTGGTATTATTGTAGTGTGTAACTGAGAAACTGGAGGTTTGTTTGTATAATTCAAAAAATTAGCTAATTCAATAGCTTCATCAATATCCTTAAGAATTGTAACATTAATTTCTTCAACTTTAGTATGATATTCAACTTTCTTTGATTTAGATCTTGTTGTAATAATTTTTTGTTTTGTATTCACGAATGAAACAAAAGCAGGGTCTACAACAGTAGTTTTTAAATCATTTTCAGATTTGCTTTTAAATAAGGAATGCTCAAATTTCATATCAAAATCAATATCTTACAAACTAACTAATTCTTAAGGTAATGAATTGACTCTTATTAATGATACTTCAACTTCTAAGTTTTCTGTTTGTTTTTTTCTTCTTTCCAATTTGGTCTAGGTTATCTACTATGACAGCAAGTTTAGGATCCGGGTTAGACCTGGTATAGTAGGTTTTCCTAGAAGCCAAAATTACTATTTTTTTTAATACCCACAACCTATAAAAATAATCTTGAAATAAAAAGATAAATAAAATAATTTTCTTTCAAGACAATTTTATGACTGAGGATTGGCTAAGTCCCCAGTATGGTCGCCAGTATGTTATCACTCTAGTAAATTCTTAAATTGTGGGATTTTGGATTTAAGTCAAAGAACTCTAGAGGTAACCACAAACCTACTTCAAACTCTAGGATCTAGCCTTCCTAGGGTTCATAGAGGGCTCTATCTTTAAAATTTATCTTTGTTTGATTTATAAATGTTAGGATAGTTATGAAAGTACAATTTGGTTTTGGTTTAAAGGGTTTGGTGGTGAAAAATCACTTGGAGGTAAGATAGAGATAAATCTACTTGTCCATTTGGCTATGGATTCTAAATCAAGCTAGCAGCACTAGAAATCAAGACCAAAAAGGTACAAATATATTTAGGGCAAGATAGGTGACCCTCAGAGATTTGGGAAAGTGGTTTTTTGTGAGGTGGTATGATCAGGATAAAGGGCACTTACGAATCCTTTGATCCAGAAAATGGAAGCAGAAGGCAGAGGTCAAACGGGAGAAGGAGCAATTAAGGATTCCTTGCACCAAAAATCAGAAGAAAACATTGAAATGACAACTAGTTAAATACATGGAGCACTTGACTAATCCTGTAGTAATACTCCTAGTTACACATTCAAACAGAAAAAACTTAAAATGAATGCATGAAACTTCGAAACGGAAACAGTGAAAAGTAGGAAGTACTTCACTCATCAGCTTATCATAGGGATCCTGAATTATGATACCAGTCAGCTTGTCCTGTCTGCTACTTCAAATTCAAACACACAATAGCCTCCAATGTTCAACAAAAATGTTTATAATAAGTCCAGCAATTTTATTCCACCTTGAATACTTTTGAAATTGAAGTATTTATACAAAAATTATTACAAATATCCTAGAAGAGTTCAAGGAAAAACTTTAGGAAAAAGAAAATATCATTACATAATAAAAGGGACAGCTGCTTAACAAACTAGCAAGTTGTCCTCTTTTATCCAAAATAAATAGAATTGTTTTGCTAACAAGGAGCTTTTAACTACCTATGTGTCCTGCTTGCTCGCTACTAGATATTTTTATGCACTTAACTTGCCTTCGCTGATACTCTTTTATGCTAATACTCTTTAACCTGATGCTCTTTAATGCTAATACTCTTTGACCATTAGTTTTACTATTTTACTTTTGTAAATTATCTTTTTAGCAGTAAAAATCAGCAAACTGTCTTCTCTCTTTTTACTCTCTCTTGGTAATTTTTCACTGTTTTTACGTTTTATCTTTACATTAAATCTGTGAAATTTTGCCACTCTTCTGTTATTGGAATTTGGACATTTTTCAGCTTCCTGAAGTTTTCATCAGCCTCTGTGTATCTTGTAAAAGTAGGACTGATGACAAAGATGTGTTTAATTTCATGTTGTAGAAAGAATAAAGCCTCAAAATACTAAAGTAAAACTTTGCCAGTAGGGGTGCCTTGTGCTAGCTGCTTATTTACTTGCTCTTTAGCAAACTCCCTAATCTTGTTGTCATAGTCCTTATGTGGCATAATTTTTTCTTTGAACACGTGTATGTCTAGTAAGCCCTTTTGTTTGAGATTTGTGTATTTTACCATAAATTTAGTTATGCCAAGGTTCATTGTTTCACATTTTTCTTCAAGATTGTTCATTATGCTCTTTTTAGTGACAACCTTCTTGATTTTCAAGGTTGTCTCTATCCTATCTGATATCTGGAATTCTTCCAGTTCCTCCCTGTTCTTGTTGTTTAAAAATGTAATGATTTTTAAAGCCTGTGTAGGCTTATTAGTCAACTCATCTTTTGTCTTTTGTATCTATGCTTGGGTTTTCAATAGCAATTATTTTTGCTCATATATAACCTGAATTAAAGGCCATTGATTATGAATGGCTTCAATTATGTTACTCCAAAGATGATTTTTAATATATGATATCTTCTCTGTGAAATTCAATTCATTTTGTAAATTCTTGAGCTGCTCTCCCAATCTGATTGTTTTTTGCTTATGGGTTCTGACATTGATATGAGTTGTCTCTTTTTCCCTCTCAAGATTTTCAATTATATTTTTCAATCTGTTTATCCCATCTGCCTTTACAAACATCTCTTCCATGGCTTTGACAATCTGGCTAGCTTCATTTGTGTGTTGTACATTTGTAGTAGAAGAGTTTGTAGCTGAAATGGTGGCTGAAGTCACTGGCACTGCAGTTGCCAGTGGGCCCTTTGGTGCTAACTTCTCCACTAAAGTAGAGGGCACTACTTTAGTAATCACTGGGATGACTATAGGAATTGTAGGAATTTCTAGCTCTTTTATAGTCTCTTTCTCTTGGACAAGTTTGTCCATTTTAGTTTCCATCTCCTTGATTTGTGTTGTTAATTTAAGTATGAGTTCCATCATCTCTTCATTTTCGCTTTGATCCTGGAGGATTTCTTTGTTTGTGGATGCTCACTTTGAGGAAGCTTGAGCTGTTTTCTCAAAGCTGCTATGTCTTCATTCTTTTTCTTTATTAATTGTTATGCTTCTTGGATATTTAAGGGATCATATCCCACCTGTAAAACTAGTTCCTCTAAGGCTCTGATCCTTAGGTCCTTGGCATAAAGTGATGCTTTATCAAACTTCATATGATCTTGCATATTAAGTATGATATTTTGAAGTTTATTGGAACTCATTGCTTTGGTTGCCACTGTAGAATACAACATTTCAGAGGTCTATTTGTGGAACTCAATCTGGTCCAACTCATGAATATTCTCTATGTCTACCTCAAGGTCCACCTTTTTATAGTCTGATATTGTTTTGGGTGCTGAGGTAGTAGGCTGTAAAAATGACATCATCATTTTATTATTGGAATAGTCAAATGCTGATAGTAACCTATTCTAATTTCCAGGCTTCTGCCTCAGGAATTGAGAATATATTTCTGTATTTATTTCCTAATTCTTTTGCTTAATTAGCTTATACCTTTCCTTGATGTCCAAGTCCTTTTCCTCAACTGGCTATGAGGAAGAGACTTCCATGCTATGTTTCTTATTAATCATCTGTGTGTCATTCTGATTGGCTGTTGTTTCCTTTTCTATTTCCATAAGTGTTTCATTGATTATGGTTATGGCTATATCATCATTGGCTACTGGATCATCTGTCTCATCAACATCAATTGTCACTTTCTCCTTATCAACTGAACTGAGTTTAAGCCTCTTGTTAAAGATTATTTTAAATTTGGTCTCGGTTATTTTCTCTGTTGTATAACCTCATTCCTCTCTGGCTCTCTTTATTGATGTTTATGGTTGTTTGAAAACTTCCAAAGTTGGTGTTTTTCCTGTTTGTCTTGCTACCTCTACCAAGATGTTTTCACTCCATTCAATTTGATTTGCAAACTTTTCTATTTCAGGCTTGGACTCATGGATAAAGGGTGTCAATTTACACTTCACGCTTAGCTTGCTTAACATCCCTTGTGGATCATAATTCCATGGAAAACTCTCGTCAAATTTAAATTCTGATAATTTATTTGCTATTTCCTTTTCTGCATCTCTGTGGTAGATTATGAATGGCCCAACTTGATTCTTTAACTTAAACTTGGTCTTCTTTTAGGCTGCCATAAATTTAATTAAATCTGCATTGATAATTTTTCTAAGATATTCAAGTGCAAAAATTCTCATACACACATGCTTGGTCAACTTGTAGGGCAACAAGTTTGACCAAAAAATCCTTAATTCAGTGTGTTTTTCATAGAGGTACCAATCTCCAACTTTTTTATGCTCTGAAAGCTATAATATTCTTTTCATTTCTTCATTGATCCTAGGTTGTTATGATTTGTTTAATATGCTCATAGCTGGATGCACAAATAGTTCTGAAAACCCTGAATAAGTGGAATCGCTTGATTCTTTTCTCAGTAAAGAAGTCCAAAAGAGAATTGATAGAGGTTTTCCCTCTACATCCATTTTTTGCAAAGAAACTAGAAATTTTTCTGCTTGAGAGAATAAAAACAAATATAAAAGAGAAGATCAATATCTAAAAACTCCTTCTGTGGGTACTTTAGTCAACTGGTAATGGATGGCATCTGCTATGAAACCAGCATAGTCAAAGATGATTGTTGGAGGTTGACCAAGAGACATGGTGGACAAGAAACCAAGAATAGATTCATCAGTATACTCATCTATAAAATATCCAAGGATAAAAGATAGCATAGAGATAGTTTTTCTAGAACCTTCAGGAAATTTAGCTGTGGAGTATGGAGGATTAATCTCTGGAATGTCAACATGAGAAGGCATAAAATTCTGAAAGATCATGAACCTTTTAGGGAAATCTATGCCAAGGTATAACTGAGCTAATGCCTCTATAGACAAGGGGATTGCTTGGGGATCAGGTTGTAATTGAAGCATTTGATTAATTGACTGGGCTATAATGGTAAAAAGTATTTCTTTTTCTACATTTACTATAGCCCTTTGATCTATCTCATATTATTTTTGGAAAAGTCTGATGACTTCTTGACTAGGATGAGTCAATGGGACTATATACTTAGGAAAATAGGTTTCCCAGATTGGAATATCATCTTTGTCTAGATATTTTTCATAACACCAGTTGTGTATATCTAGAAAATTAAACTCAATAACAAGGTCTGCAATATTATAATCAAGATATGTCAAAGGAATGCTTTCAGCAGCAACCACAGGTGGTTGAAGGGGATTTACTATTGTACAAGTTTTTCCAGTGATAGCTGGGGTAGGCTTAGGGGCTTTGGATCCTTCAGATTTAGGTGTTTTGGATCCTATAGGTCTTCTTTTACTCTATTTCTTAGTCATTTTGAGTAACTGCTGCAAGATTAGACTGTTTAGATTACACAGATTAAGGGTGGCTTCTTTTGGGCTTTTTGCTCAATTAAGTTTATCTGAGGATGTGAAAACTGGCATAAAACATAAAACAAGGGTTTTTTGAGTCGGTTTGATTGAAAAAAATGGGCTTTCAAGGTAATTCAGAGGTTTTAGCCATTTAAATCCTTAAATTTGATCTTTAGACTGTGAAATTCGAGGAATTTCGCTTTAAAAGGCTTGGAATGGAAAACAGGGTTTCATGGAAAAATTTCGCCAGGGTTTGGCCTCTTTTTTGGTATTTTTAGAAAGTTTAGTTTGGTGAATTTCTTAATGAAAGGCCTAGTTCTATTAAAGATGGTTTAAAATTGAATATGCAGGCTTCAATTGTCAGAAAATACCTTTAATTGCAGATATTTGGCTTTTGAAAGGGTTTCTAAGACTTTCAGTTGATTTTGAGGACTGTAACAGCTTTCCGGAGCAGCGAATAGCTCCTTAGTTGGTATTCAATGGTGGAATTGTGGTCTAATTCAGAATTTTTGGGCATAAAATCGAAAATCAATGCTTGAAAATTCTTAACTCAGTTGGGAATAGTTATATCAGAGTGCAAATGCGCGGATAACATAAAAAATTGCTTAACCAAAGGTTTTAACCTTATGATTCAATTACCATAATTTTCATTAAATGCAGGTCTCATCAATGGTAGGAGGCCGTTTTCAGAATTTAAAATGAAACCGGAGAGTGGTTATCGCGTGTAGATTGGGTAGTAAGTGGTTTATTCTCAAATGAACATGATCGAATAAGAAATCGCCACATCACAAAGAGAGAAATGGGAAATACAGCCCATTTCGCATCCATTTTTCATTTGGGCGGACGAATAGTTTTTCCGCGCGATATTGATATGGAGCCGTTGGATCTGGGACTCGGGCACAAAGGGTCAAGATCCATTTAAAATGTGCGGCCAAACAAATGGTGGCACTCGGGGTCTTTATTGGGGCTGGCGGTAAAAAACCTTTTTAAAATATACATTGGATTAAAGGCTTTATATACATAAAAAGGGTTTTATGTATATGAGCAGGGTATAGGCATAGTTTAAAATATATCGTGGGTCAACAATATAAAGCGTGAGGCTTTATATAACATGGCGGAATATGGATAGGAACGGGGTTAACGTTTACTTAAAACAAACCTTAGTTTAATTTTAGTCCAACATTGGATTATAAGTTTATACGGGAAAGGATTAATATGTACATTGCAAAGGCATTATTACATAGTATTAAATCTGTGTGAATGATTTAATAGCTATAGGGGGCGGGATATTTATTTAAAGTTAGTTTCAGACCAAAGGGAATTTTATTTGGGTTTTTTAATTTAACATTTGTGTAAGAACTTTGGTCCAAAATCTTTGTAATTGTGGGTTTTTTGGAGTATTTAGATATAGGGAATTAGATAAATAGGATAAGGCTTTATTTAAGGACTTAATAAAATAAGTTAAAGTTAATATGAAAGGGGGACAGAATGTACACAAAAATACATAAGTCATTAAGTAAAGTGTAAAAGTAAAGCAAAGCTCATCTTTTTATCATGTCACCAATACTTAGGATAAAGTAGTTTTGAGGGTTTTTGTATGTTTTCTGAATGAAGGAAGTTAATTAGATGGGTATTTATCTGTTTCATTAAGTAAGAATGAGTCTTTACTTATGAAAATGAGTTGAAATGTATGAATGAGGGATAAATAATGGTAAATGGGAATTTAACATAAGAATTCAACATTTTCAACTAACCAGTCATCGAGCCTTAGGTCCGGTCCCAACAAAAGTCAGAGAAATGCTTTGAGTCTATTTGACTGATAGTTTAGAATACTGAATACTTATAGGGGAGGGTAAATTAGTGATTTTTCTTGATAATGAATATTACATTCTTTTTTCCACTTGTTTCTACCTACCCAACATTACTCTAATATTTTTTCTTCCTTTTGGCAAGTCTATTTAGGCTTGTGTTGATGAATCCCTATGCGAGCAATCTACGGCCAAATCGGGTCTAGCAACAATCAAACACACTACAGTGCAGGTTCCTAATTGCAAATAAACCGACTTGCGAGGAAGGCTTACCTGGAATCCAACGCTGTCTTTTGTAGAAGAGGTGGTGCTCTCGTTCCTTTGCCCTGGCAGATCACAATCCTCACGATCTCTATGATCGGACACCTGCACATGCAAGAAACAACACAAACGCAAGCATAAAATCCAGTACATACAACTATATGTCAGTCGAAGAGGACATAACTCATGAACATAATCAAGAACAAGAGTGGAACCATAACCAATAGTCGCTTATCATTAATGAATCAAAAGAAGAATACAACCATAGCTTCGACGCAGCACTCTCCTTTGGCGGGTCGTCAGCACAACATGTCTCGATAAAGCCTGTCAAGGATGGGACAAGCCTCTCTCTCCGGATACTTGGCAATAGTCTCCTTGCTTGGATTTGGCCTTAAGGGAATCAAGAGGGCTCTTGCAGCATAAGGATGTAAAAGCTCTTGGGAACTTGGAGATTCTGGAACTAGCTTGCTATGGAGATGGGCAAGCCTTTATAGGAGGAGGAAGGGAAGTTGGGATCCCTATAATTATGGGATTGGCCCTATCATCAAGGAAGCTTCCATGAGAGGTGGCAAACCACTTCCTCTCTATGGAAATCCGTAGCCAAACCACCCAACTCAAGATGATATCAGTCTAGGAATTTGTTAGGATGAAACTTCCGCCTCTTATTTTTAAAAAACACCTCTTAATATGGTTGGTGCGGGTGTAGCTCTATGACAGAGCACCAATTGGCGCGCCCTCTTTGGAGGATTTTCCCTCTTGGCGCGAGGGCTGAACTATGGAACCGCGCCAATGGAAAAAGAGCTATTTTTAGGGTTTTTTGCAAGGAGATGTCTTCAGGGCAATGAAAGCTCATCTTCAGAGGGATGCAATGAAAGTATTTTCAAGTCTTGTCTCTACTCACAGGTCACAGAATGAGCCCTCCAATGTGTGGGATGGGGAATGGCAGGGACGGTGACAAATTGCGCATGTAACCACATTTGCAAAGCAAACATTTATTCATACTAAAACATAAACTAACTAGATCTACCTTATTTCATCCGAGGCTTGATCCGGAGTGGATGCTCCCGGTGTACTCCACCTATTCCATTTGGACCCGCAACATCAATTCTTTCAGTTTTTCAGCTTCAGCACAACTTACTATTTATAGCAGGTTTTCGGGTCCTGCACACCCGGAACCGTTTTGGGGCATTAATAATCCAGGTGGATATTGGTGGCCACCCATCAAATCCATTTGAACCCCCACCATCAGTTATTTCAGTTTGTAAGTTTCGGCACAACTTACTATTTTTAGCAGTTTTTCGGGTCTTAAACTTCCGGAGCCGTTTTGAGGCCCTAAACGACGTTTTTTTGGGAAAATGGAGAGCAACATGGGTCCATGGAATGAGTGTTTCTCGTTCAAGTGTACTCCTCGGATAGATCTTTCTAACGAGCTATTGAGCGCGTCAAACGGAGATCGGATGCCAAAGTTACGCCCCCGGGAAGTTGAACCACCAATTTACCCAAACGGGACCCACAGTTTTGGTGCTTCATCTCCTACGGTTAGGGTTTGGACGTTTCGGATTCTACATTGTTTCTCAACAATAAATAGGCCCTCGAGCCTCATTGTAAGACAGTTGAGGGGGCTGGGAGCCGACACATCTCTTCTCAGAGATAAGCGCGACCAGTGCCCTAGCTCGCCACATCTCTATCATGTCTGCATTGTAACACAGTTTAGGGGCTAGTAGCCACCACATCTCTTCTCAGGGATGAGCTTCCAGTACTCTAGCTCATCTATTTCCATTATGTACGTAATAGACCTGTGAGCCTCAATGTAACACAGTTTAGAGGCCTGCGTACGCTACATCTCTTCTCAGAGATACGCTACCAACGCCCTAGCTTGTTTCCATTATGTTTGTAAGCTTATTTCAGTCATTCGTTTATTAATAAATTGATGCATTATTTCCACTGCATCTCTATATCTATGGTTATATCTGTATTCTGTTGCGTTCCTGCATAAAATCCGGATCGGGAGCTCGAGATCAAGTAATTGAGCTCCTCATTATTCTCTACCTATCTACTTATTGGTCAGGATTAAATTTTATAACAAATCTTTATTCACTATGTAAAACATGAATTTGAAAACATGACAAGTTAAGATTAAATAGTTTAACTTATCAGGGATTATGGCATTTATTGACACTTTGCCATAATTATTTATTTTGCAAAAAATTAAAAGTAGTGGCATTTGGACTTGCTCACTTTCAGGTTTTATTTTCATCTTTTTTCTTTTTGAGGTCTATATTTTTCAAGTCCTTTGATCTTTCTTTTAGGACCTTTTACCCTCTTTTTTTGATTTTTTTTTTTTATTATTATTTTTCTTTTTTCTTTTATTTTTTATTTTTTTCAAAATATGGGAAAACAACTTGCAGAAAGCAAGGTATGTACATATTTTACAAGACTATCAAAATTCAATTCAAAATTATGAATCCTATATTTATAGGACCCTAACATGGTCGTAGCTCTCTCTGCTATGTAAAGTCGTGGCTCAAACTCCATGCTACCTCTGCATTTAAAATCTTGCACCAACCATATTAACTCGCACCATTTCATTTTGATTTGAATGACTCCACGTTGCTGAAATGCTCATCCAATCAACGTTCGTTTGCAAATTCTAAAGCCGACGTCACCAGAGCCTAAAATGGATGCAATAAAATGATTAAAGGTTTTGCATTAAGTTTTTGGAATTTTCCGAGTCATCCGCCTCAAACAATAAGAGGGATTTCGCAAATTTTGAAGCCCAGTCAGCAAGGGGATAAATGGATGGGATAGTTCATCAAATGAAATTTTGTATTTCTGTTTTGAAATCTGCGAAATGTTTTAGTTTTAAAACGTTGGTTTATATATGTTTTAAAATATATATATTATAAACATAAAATGTTTATAATATACATATATATGTAATGTAATAGACTATGTGCAATAAAATAGTCAGAAAATGTGTATTAAAAAAACAAAGAGAGTGCATTGTAAATCTTGAACACAGAAGTTTTGATTTTGTAATAGTCAGTGTTTTATTTTAATGAAAAATATTGTTTACTTTATCTCTCTGTGCATGAATTTTATTGCTATCTCTGTGTTTGTAGAGGGATTTTTTTGTTCTTCTGTGTATTAGGAATTATAACAGAAATTCCAACATTAAATGTTTCAAAATTTTGGATCTTTACTATGTTTGTCCTAAAGTTATGTGATAATCAATGGGATAGGAAACATTGAAACCGTTCAATGTTAAATGATTACGATGTGAAAATGCATTAAAAACATAATTATATAGATTTAATTGTGTAGATCATAAGCACGTATGTCAATTTCTTATCAAACCTCTCCCTCCATCTCCAAACTCCTTGGATGACATTAAAAGAAATGTTTCCTCTTGTGCAAATAAGTTAATCACAGAGATCCATACCTCATACATTTTTATATTATGTAATCTCAATTATCTACAAATTCATAATTTATGAAATCACACTATCGATTACCTTGTTAATTTAATTATCAATTACTGTCAGATAGTTGCTCTATTACATTCAGAAATTAAACGCTTCAGCATGGACGATTGTATCTATGTTTTAAAGGCTCATTCCTATAGTTTAGTTTTCAAATATATTTTCTTATCAGAGTAGATCGGGATCACTATCTACCCTAGGAAATGTAAACTTGAATTTATGAACGTTTGCGGCTTATGGCCATATTTTTGTAAATTCAGTAGAAATTGTGTTTTGGGTGTCAAGAATAAAATCATGGTTGTGTCACATTGCGTTCTAATATGTTATAAAAGAAAAAATCGTCATAAACAATATGTTTACGTTGTGCTTTTAGTTTTACCTTATTCTAGAGTGACTATCATTTAATGGGTATTAAAATATCATATTTACAAAAATTTGTATTTATTAAATTCCACAAATCATTCCTATAATTTTAATTTTCATAAATTTTTCTTATAAGTGTAGATCGGGATCACTATCTATCCTAGGAAATGTAAATTTGAATTTATGAATGTAAATTTGAATTTATGAATTTATGAATGTTCGAAGAGGCAGGGAGATCTACGTTTTATAGTGCGCACTCGATGCATGCCTTACCTTGTTACATACGTCGAGACTGCTCTAACACGTTCACTGACGTGACCTTAAAATTTGACAATCGAACGCTAATTTCGGCGATATTTACACGGTCTCTTCGGCCTTGACTAATCTGCCGATATTTTTTACACGGTCTCTTCGGCCTTGACTAATCTGCCGATATTTTTTACACGGTCTCTTCGGCCGTGACTAATCTACTGATATTTTTTTAACAATTAAAATATACGTGCAATCCAATCATATTACACATCTTCCTATCTTCCAGTAACAAACCATGTCGACAGTTCTTTCAAAGTCTACGAGTGAGTTGTGACAGACGTGTAATTTCCTCTTCAACGAAACACAAACCGTCTTTTCAAACGCGATTTTCGTCATTTGCTGATGTGAAGCAATATTTTAAATTTTAAATAATATGTTAAGCATACTTTATAGTAAAATTTTAAATTTAATTTGCCTTTTTTTAATCAAAACATAATTTAAATATATCTACAACCAAATTCAAAGCCCGGTCACTATAGTGATGGAAGAATGAGAGACTAATAACAACGGGGTTGTTGATGTTTTACTTTTAGCCGAGTTTGTCTTGTATGTTTTGTGAAGCTTTTCATACAAGAGGGGGCCTGATCGGGCTTGGAATTTGGAAATGGATGTCATTTGTCAATTTGTTTTAAGTGCATTCTTCTTGCCTCTATCTATGTACATGGTTGATGAGAGGATGAAAGTTGCGATTTTATTAAAGAGAGAGGGTACAAGCTACAAAAACCATTACACCAACAGTAATAGCGAACATAGTCGTAGCAAGAAGCCAACAGAGCTTATACAACAACAATATCCTACAACCAACAGAGTTGCAGCCACAATAATAGCTACATCCAACACAGTTGAAACAGCAAGCCAATGGAGTTGCAACAACACTAACACAACAAGAAAAACTCTTTTTTAGTACCATTAGTTAACACCACTTATGTTATGTGGTGCTAATGTCATGTAAATGTTTATGTATCATATTAAAAATGAATTATGTCACTATATTTGATAGACAACTTAGCACCATTCTTGAACTATGTCTTGTTAAAGTGGAGTATTTTTTTATTGATCTTATTGGAAGTGGAGTATATCACCATATATTTAAAGAAGTGGTGGATGCTATATTGGCAAGTTCTATAAAGTAGGGTAGCTGACTTTGTGTTTGCCATGTTGACTTGTACAAGTGGCTTTATTTATGTGAATTTAAACATAAAAAATTTACAGATATTTATATTATGAATATATTTAAATTAGAACTAAACACACAAATATTTATTTTTTAATATTTATTTGTTTTATTTGTTTGTCAAGTTTACATGTAAAACTAAAACTCATTTATGTAAGTCAAAGTAATTGTTTTCTAAATATTTTATTTCAATTATTTACTTTTTATATTATTCTCATGAGAAAATAAATAAACAAAACCATAATACATAATTATTTATTTTATTAATAAGCCAATTAAGATAAATATTTTTTATATTATTGTCATTTCAAAATAAATTAAGGGTGAATGGATGGAGTTGGGTTACTCTTTTTTGGAAGAACTTGTGTTCCAAAGGTTGAAAATGTATCTTTGTGGGGGTATTTTTTAAGCCCTCCATAAAGATTTTAAAAGGTCCATCTAGGACTAAATAAAACCCTCAATTAAACTACATAGCTCCATCGTGCTATGGAGCTTGATGGAGACACATAGCTTGATAGAGCTATAATATGTACACGTGCCATTAAATTTTTCTTCAACTTAATCATAGGGTTTTATGGGCTCATGGAATTAAGAAGCCAATAGTATTGCACATGGTATAGTATGGTTTTCATTTCATATTATAGTTAGTATATTTTTTATTATTTCATTACATATATGTATGTATGTAATTTTAGAATTTATTATTGTTATTAATTTTAGTAAGCTTGGTAGAACTCTTTTTTCATTCATTTATAAACAACAAACAACCATATTTACCAGTTTGGTGGCCTCAAACCGCCCTGAGTGGGAAACCTAGTCTGTTGGCCACCTGATGGCGTGGTATGCCATCCAAAATATAAGGTTTTGAGTCTATCATACCAAGCAAACAAAGCCCGGATACTCACATACCTACCTGGATAATTTTCTGAAGTGGTGTATAAAATTCCATATCTCTTTGTTCCTTTCATATACCTAAGAATTCTCTTTGCTGCTTGCCAATGTGCCTCCTTTGGCCTATCCATAAATCTGGAAATTAAACTCACAGCATGCATAATATCAGTTCTCGTTGCAGTCAAATACATAAGGCTGCCAACTATGCTTTTGTACAAACTTGGATCAAAATCCTTGTTGGTGTCTTCTTTGCTCAGTTTCAATCCCATCGCTATAGGAGTAATTGCTGCTTTGCAATCCTACATATTAAACTTTTCCAAAATTTCTTTCACATATTTCCCACAATCTGTTAGCAGGTCGGAAAGGTGAACACTCTGAATAAAGATGCATAAGGGGAAAGCTGACCCCACGATTCAATTTCCCCACTTTTTTATTCAAAATTTTGACACTACTCTGACAGTTTGCAGGGGAGGCCAAAGCCACTCCAGACATTAATACAACAACCGACATAAGACATAAGAAAATTGCTGCAAACTTGATCATGGTGAAGAAGCTCATATTATTCTGAGTGGAAACAACCTATTCTTTGTCATCTCCACCCTTTCCATTAGCTGCTTACTTGGACACTTATAAATAATTGTACATACTTTGTTCTTGAATAATACTCTGTATCTTTTCTCAATTTGTTGTCTAACACTCAATAAATTGCAATTTCAACTATGTACATAGTACACATCGTCGATCATTCTTCTTTCACCATTTCTATTATATACAAAATTCACTCCTTTACCATTAACACATACATTATTATCATTTCCCAGAATTACTCGATTAAATACTGGAGTCTACACTAGCCAAGAAGTCCATGCTTCTAGTCATGTGATTATTGCACAAGCTAAAGTAAAACCAAACATCATTTGGAATTTCTTGAGTTAAGTCATAAAACTATTCATAGTTTCATTATCTTTTTATTTCAGATTCTCAAAATATATCCTCAAATTGTGTAACTTTACAGTTTTCACTTTAGATAAACCTTAATAACACGTTTCAAGAGTGTTCCAAACCTTATTTGAATAATTTTCACTTAACACCTTTGGAAATATGATGCCTTTTAATCCTTTTTGAATAACACCAAGAGATTTTTTATCCTTATTTATAATCTCCTTTAATAGAGTTTTCTCAGGATTCATTAGAGCCATTTCTGCTACGTGGTCAGTGGACTTTGTGTTATGCAACCAGATCAAAAAATAGAATAAAAATTAGATAGAATACCTAAACATTAGCCTCTTTGAGGGGGAAACCTCCTTTACATCACAGAAATTAAAAATTCTTGGATAATTCAAATGACAATACGTCCTTGGTATATATAGGAGTCTAAGGTGTCATAATATAATCAAAGGCTACATAACTATAATAATGTAAGGGCACAACGATAAGAATAGTGTCCTTATATGGGGCACAACAATAGTAATAAGGAGGCTATAGTAACAATAAAATAAGGAGTTTATACTAGTATTAGAGGGACCTAACATGCCCCTGTCCTTCAAAAAAAGTGTTGTCCTAAATGCTTGAGTATTTTTCGATGCTTTTGTATCAAATTATTATTCTCCCATGTGGAACCTTTAATGGTTAGTTCTACTTAATGAGATACTCTGAAATTGATCGATAATGTAGTTATCGGGTTCTTGTTTCTATGACTTCTTCAGGCTCTAATATGATTTTCCCTTCACCAAGTTCTGGAAATATTGTTTGAACTGAGAGCTTGTCACGATAAGCTTCTTTAAGCATGAAACCTCGAAAACACGGTGCAGGCATCTCCAATTTTCATGCCATTGTATCAATCTTCTACAACACCTTGTAAGGACCATAGTACTTGGGTGATAATTTATTATCCTTCTTAGCTTTCTTGAGGAAAATTTGTTTGTATGGTTGTAGCTATAAAAATACCCAATTGAAACACTTCTTTCATTCTGATTCTAGAATTCCTGTTGTTTCATTCGATCTTGCGCTAGAGTGAGGTTATCCTCTAAGATTTGGAGAATTTTTTGTTGATTCTTGATGTGATATTCCTTTGCTTGAACCTTATAACTTTCTCTTAATGAGGATGTGATGGACAATGGATGATATTCATAAAGTGTCATAAATGGGGTCATTTTTGCTGGCATATGGAAGTAAGTGTTATACCGCCATTTAGGTGGAGGTAACCTCATAGCCCATTGTGTTTGTTTATCATATACAAATCAACAAATATATACTTCGAAACATTTTTTCACTATATTTATTTTTGTTACATAGTATTTTGTCGCATTCCTCATTTCTTATCCTATGTGTCGTTTCTTGTGTCACTCATGCCATAAACATTGCAAAGTGACAAGATATGTGTAAAATTATTCATATTGGATAACATGCTTAAAGTATCCCTGAATACCTAAAAGAGAAATGCCTTGAATCCTTTCTGCAAAGTTTTTAAAAAATCCTAAATTACAAGCCCAACACGGTTCTCCCCTTAATAGCCTCACACTTGTCACCCTGTCCCTAACCTATGAAAAACGCTCCCTGCATAGGAATTCAACAATAAAGTTGCACTGGTCCTCTTCAGGAACGTTCTCAAAAAATGGAGCGAAAGCTTCATCCTCTAGAATTCTCAAGAATGGAGGTCTAGTACTTATTGGTTGAGGATATCGCAAGATACTCCCATTTTTTGCCCTTGATCTTATCTCCAAATATTTTCCCCTTTGATATAAGAACTTTATCCCTCATTAGTGGATCCATAACCTCTCCATCTCTTCTATAAAAGAGTTTCATCCTAGTGAGTCCTTGTTGGTCATTGTTGATGGAAATTATTCTACGTGATTCTGCCTACATGTTATCGATTTGACGAGGAAGGAGAAGAGATTGAAGAGGTTGGTTTGGACTTGGATTTCCATTAAAAAGGAGGCATCCAACATGAAGGCACCAGTTGTAAGCTTCCCCTTTTTTATTTAATATTACAAATATGCTTTTCTTCCCATGAATCCGTTAATATTAATTTATTTATCATCATACTCCTTGATCTATCATGTGGTTTGATTTGAAATATATATATGCTATGTATATTTCATTTTTTGTCATATGATCTTTCTTACAGGTATTCAGACGTAGAATTTATGGTGAGGAACGAGCCTCAAAGAGAAAGGATCAACA
This sequence comes from Pinus albicaulis, assembly GCA_034641835.2. Lineage (NCBI taxonomy): Eukaryota > Viridiplantae > Streptophyta > Pinopsida > Pinales > Pinaceae > Pinus > Pinus albicaulis. The sequence continues at coordinate 66,669 of JAXQQM020060921.1, forward strand.
TCGACATCGAGGAAACAATTGCATAAGGAGCGAGGTAGGTCATCTCCCTCACTCATATTATTTCGATGTTAAACTAGGAAAGCTTTTATTCTTTGTCATGGTTGTTACTAGACACACTCATTAGGATAGAGGGATTGCTTCTTTCCGAAGAAGTGATTTTCCTACATAAAAAATTGGCGACTCCGCCGGGGATCCTACACCCTTTCCACACTCTTCTTCCTTTTGTCTCCATGCTTAGTTTAGCCAACCATTGAATGAACACTTGTGTAGCTTGTTTTTCAGTCTATATTCTGGCTTATAAGTGTTTTGAGGTATAAAGTCTAAATTTGTTCCTCAATAATTTCTTGTATCATCCCTCTTTTCATTTCACAATGCACGTTTTAGCAATTATATTCACACTTACAGCGTTGGTTTTTGCTAGAACAGTCACGTTGCAGACCACGAGTGTTAACTAGAGGTCTGCATTGGTCTTAGAAAATAAATATTTTTAGAGTTTCTTCTGGAAAATCCTTACTGTGTCTTGGTCCTTGAAATATTTTCTTTGCTTTGATTTCATTATTTTGTTCTTTGAGTGTTTTTTGTCTCTTGGAAAGTGGAAATTAGTCTTATGGTTTAAGTGGTAAATTTTGTGTTTTGATTGGGTCTTGTTGTTTCAAGTCAATTAAAATCTTTGTTTACTGCTTGTATCATCCAAGAAATATTGGTTCTTTTCTACAAAACAATAGTAACTTTTATGTTTTTTTAAATAAATTGGATTTTGCATCTCTTTAGTTTTCATTTCAAGAATTACTTTTCATTACGTACATAAGATTACTTGCATTGACAGGCTAGTTTTTGAAATTTCTTATTGAAATAGATTACATTTTTTCAATAATTGAAAGTTTAAACATGCATTAACTGCATCAAGTGCATTTCAATTTTCAAAGAAAAAAATAAAAACAAAAACAAAAAAAATTAAATGCATATTAGTGAAAGTAGAAATAATTTTCCTTTTGAATGAGTTGCATTTGGGAGAGTGAAAGTGAAATCGTCTTTACTTTTTTAAAATTTGCAAAGTGAAAGCTAGTTGGGGGGGATTTTGCTTGTTGCATTTTGTTTGATGCATCACTCTTTGCGATCTCTTCCCTTATTAATTTATCTTTCATCAAAATCAAAGGAATCTTTTCTCATATAGTTGCATCCTAGGAATTTAGGTGACATCTTTTTGGAGCCCAAAATCGAAACTTAATTTCAGATCAACATTGAAAGTAACCTCAATTAACCTAAGGAGCATTTGGAATTAACAAAAATATCTAGAGGTATAGGCTAGAGATGTGTTCCAACGTTGTTAAGTATAGCAGTTGTCGCTAACAACCCATTTTACATTCCGGGGGTGATTCATCGTACCACGTATGGAAGTATATAGGACTATGCTCCACATATGGTAAGTATATGGGGACGTTGTCATCAAACGGTTACAATTTAGACAATGCTAATACAGATTGAGCTCCTACGTACCATCGCTTATATTTTGGGAGACCCCGCTAGGTTGAAAACCTGCCATAGGTAACCGAGTTGGCATCCTTGTAGACATGATAGAATAAACACAACATTCAGGGAGAATGGCTATCGTACATCAATTCCTTGGTTCACCAAGGTGTATGTTACAGTTCACAGATACTTGATAATTCCTTTTCTCTATATTACCCTTTTTTATTTGTTTTGTTTAATTCTAAATTTACTGTCCATGAAAACATCCTACTCGTGCAGTACTCCTTTGCCTCATCATGAATTGTTAATTGAAAATTTTAATTTCTCAAAAAGAATTCACCTATCCTTTTCTTGGTCTTGTCTAAAGGTCATCATGGTTGAATCTCCGAATTCACCTCACTCATCCCCTAAAGGAACTCAAGGACCCCATCCTAAGATTCCACGTTTTCCACCTATGCCTCTTGAAGCTCAAGGTTTTGAACTTGGAATTTTCCCAAGCATCCAACTGCTACCTTCTTGACCACCGCCTGACAATTGGCTTTGGAAATTTGAATATCTTGAGCCAAAGTGTCCTGCACCCATTGAAAATTTTGTGGTATTTCTTTCTAATACATTCTACGATCCATTTTTGGTATCTCCTGAGCGTTCACATAGTCCTTTCGACAATCCCAACATTCCTTTTGTTGCTTCTCCTGTCGCACATCGAACTATTGTTCAGTAATTGTTTCCACCACACATGGCATCAAATGAAGATGATGCTCCATTTGTGAGAACTCCTCAAAGTATTTCTATGGAAACTTCTGCATCTCACACCCCAGAAGTCGATGTCGAGTCCATGTTCCCTTCGGAAGGTTTTCCTTTGTCTCTACTTCTTATGATTTAGGAAGTGGAACGAATGTATCCTCTGGGCATGTTACGTTTTCATTTCCACCAGGTTACACTTCTCTCGAAAACTTTGTCTCATAAGCTTATGGGCCATGTCCCTTTTTCATCATCATATCTAGTCGTCTGGTGTTCCTCCAACTTTTGGCTCGTTTGTTTTAGACGTAGCCACAGTTTCACAACCTTCCACTCAAACTGTAGCTTATGTGGGTCAAGTGTCCATTACACTTTGATCATCTGCTCCTTTTTCCCTATATACCATCAACGTTGTTCCACCTTTAAGTGTGAAACCTATGGTTTCGTCCATGCCTAGGGGAAATCACATCCCTTATATGTACCCCCACCCCCCCCCCTTTTAGGTGAGGCCATTATGAATTATGGAACTGTATCAGGGGCGAGACAGCCCATATCTAGTCTTGGTGGAACTTTGGTTTCATTCCTAACAAGTTATGTTGTGGGTACCTATTTACAAGGTGCTCACCCATCTTCAACTCAATGTTTTTATCAGAAACCCCACGTTCATCAAATTCATGTTTAGAAACCCTATGTTCAACAACCATATATCCAATAACCCTATGTTCATCAACCAAATGTACAACATCTATATGTTCAATAGTCGAACGTTCAACAATGGTATGTCCAACAACCCCAAAATCCATTTTTTAGCGTTACAACTAATTCGTAGTATGGTCCTCAAATGCCATATGGCCCTAAACCTCCTTTTGGGCAAGCTGGAACTTACCCTCTCAAACCTGGTATTCAATACCAGTAGTTCTAACACGTTTAGTACCAGCGACCCCAACGGGGACCCCACGTACAATAAGGACCTTATGTCCAGCAAAGACCTAATCCTCTACAGGCATTGTAGCAGGGAACTTATCATCAACCACAACAGGGACCTTACCTTTAGCAAAATCTGCAGCAAGGAACCTATCAGCAACCTTGGCCTCAACAAGGACCTTTTCAACAATAAATACCCTTTCAACAACAGTGGGGAAAATATGGTTTTTATGGTCAAAATCAACCTGAATGGGGGCAGAACCCATATTAGCAAGGTTGGAACCCTCAAATGGGGAATTACCAAAGACCTTTCACTCCTTATAATCCTTAGTTACCATTCTTAGCTACGTTGGAACTTCCAGATGTATCAAGGCTTACAAATGACCCAATACAACACATGTTTCATTAGCATGCGGTTCTGACTAAAATTCCTAGGGATTGTACCAAATTTGAAGGTAAATCTGGAGAAGACCTCCAAGCTCACATTATGAAATACCATTTTATGGTGCTACTCTAACTCTTGGGTCGATGACTCAATTCAATTACATCCTTTCAAAGGCACGTTAACAGGTTTGGCCTCCAAGTGGTATATTGAACTCCCTCACGGCATTTTCCATGATTTAAACTCATTGGCCTTGGCCTTTCTTACCCATTTCCAGTTACCCGTCCATTGTGAAACCTACACCCATCTCTTAACATATTTGTAACAATCGACTTCTACCCATATTTCTGATCACATCCATCCATGAATGGAGACACAGACTATGTCTGATTAAATTTTAAATTCCTAATTAGATCCTGACTGAATGGTTTACTGAATCATTCATTTCAAAAATTTCCAAACAAATTTCTATGGTTGGTTTTGTGACTGAGGAACATGCCATCACCTGAGCTCAATATTTAGATCTTTTTTATTCCCGATTTGGGACATTATACGATCTCTTACTGAATGCCCCGTGACCTTCAACAAACCTATCATCTTTGAAATCTAATGACACACCACATGTTGATGGTGTTATCGGATTAGTGGCTCAACATTCTAATAGTACTCTAAAATCTTCTTCGAATCCTAAGTCTACTTCGGCCACTACACCTTCGGTTCCTATGAACGATTCCAAAAATCCTAGTAAAAACTCTGAGGTTAACGTTGATTAGTTTGCCACAACGGATAAATCCTAAAAATGTAAGAAGAAGGGGAAAGGAAAATCCAACTCCAATACCACTAAAAAGGAAGTCTAAGTTGTTTGCTAATGATACATCCAAACTTAAGCCCAAATATCCTTGTCTCATATGTGATGAAAATAATTACACCAAGGATTGTCCTCATTGTGCTGAGGTTAGTTGTTTCCTAAAAGGAACATCGAGAACACCAGTTGTTTTGAAATAACCCTTTCCATCTCAGAAAATGTAGATGGTATACCATCCTCAATCCTCCACATTTGGAAGCTCTCAGGATTTCATGGCCGGAACAAAACCCATTTTTGTCACCACTCAATCAAAAGAATATTCTAATCCTAGCAAATCTGTGGTGGAAAACGATGCCTCTAATGTGCCTTCTTCTTTCACCCAACCCAGTTTCGATCTTCTTCATATTGAGTGACCTAGTAATTATTCCATTATCTAACCACCTCCCAAAGGTATTCTCTAGAAATCTTCGTATAATCCGAATGTGTAAGCTGCTAAACCTTATAATATTGTGATATATTTAGCTCAAGTGCCTTCGATGATTTCGTCTTTGAAAGTTCTTCAATCTTGTCCATTGCGAAGTAAGGAATTACTATCCGCTATAGATGGAATTGATTCACTGGGTTCTAATTTAATTACTTTATCTTGAAAATCAGGTTTTGTGTCTCCCGTTGCAATTAGCTTTTCTTATTCAAGTTGTCGTGATAGGTAAAACTATTCATCAGACCGTTATTGATGAAGGTGCTTCCACCTACATCATTTCCATTACATGTTGGAAAGCCCTTGGCTCTCCTCCTCTTCATGTATAAATTACACCAATGGTTTCAATCTGATCATGTAATACACTAAAACAAGATATTGAATCCTTCTACAATATTTGCGGAAAATAAACATGATCGCACAATCACACCAAGTAAGAGAAAGAAGCAAATCAATCACACAACACACTGTTTTCCTGGGGAAAGCTTGTTGCTCAAAACCCTTCTATCTTTATTTTATAATCAACCAAGAAATCATGAAACAATACACTCTACTGCACTCTACCAACTGTCTTACATTGATTCGGACAAAATCAACTAACACTTAGCCAATTTCCTGCCTCTGCTCAGCCTGCGTGCCTTGCACAATTCTAAGAAAAATTGATCCCTATTAATTAGGAAATTCAACCTTCCAAAACTGCGCAATACATCATGGGCAATCCTATGGTTGTCTAATTGCGCGCTAGAAATTTACTAATAATACAACTAATATATAACATCCCTTTAACCTCTGTCTCAACTGGGTCTTCATCGGAACTCACATGCATGCAGCTATTAATAGTAAATCATTAGTTACTTGACAGATCACTGCATGTGAATTAAATCTGATTTAATTCACTTGACCTCTCACTAGGGCAACAATCAGTTACAACTAGTTAAACTGACTTTAACTCACTTAATTGAGTTAACTGATTTCTCATGCATTAAACTAATACACTAACTACAACTTGGACTCTAAAACAAATACAATCTCTCTTCATGCCTCACCAACCACCCTCAACTCGAATTTCATGAGCTAACTGAGTCTATTACACTCAGTTAACTATTACACGTGATTATGAGATAAGGTTACAATTTATTGTCTAATTTAATTAAGGGAAAATTAAATTAGACACACATTTCTTGTTGACTTTTCAACACTCCCTCTCAACAAGAAAGAGATTATCAGCTACCCCGATCCTACCTCTGTGGTATTCAAATTTTCTCTTGGTGAGCACCTTCGTCAGAATATCTGCATCCTGATCCTCCGTGGGAATGTACTGAAGTAACATAATGCATCTCTAAACACAATATCTGAGATGGTGGTATTGGATGTCAATATGCTTGGACCTGTCATGGAATACTAGATTAACTGATATTTTTATGCAACTCTAGTTATCACAATGTATTGCCCTTGGATCCATTTTATGACCAAATTAACCAACAAGTATCTTGCTCATCTAGATGGCCTCACATGCCACCTGACTGGCTGCCATGTAATTTTCATCGGCTAAACTGAGTGCAACTGATATCTGCTTCCTGTTGTACCAAGAAACTGTTGATCCTATGCTAAATATCCCACCTAATGTTCTCTTCCCGTCTAATGGAATGATTTCCCAATCTGCATCAACGAATCCTTGAAGCTTCACTCCCTCTGTGCATCTGTACCACAATCCATACTCTTTAGTGCCCCTGAGATATCTCAAGACGTGCTTCCTCGCCTTTCCAAAGAGCTTGGTCAGCTTAACCATAGCTTGAATAAGCTAGTTAACTGTGTAGCATATGTCTGGTCATGTTTTCACCAAGTACATGAGTGAACCCTCAAACTGCCTGTAAACAGTAGTGTCCACTACCTCACCTGAAGTAACATTCTCCTTCCTCCAGTTTCCTGCAAGAATAGTCTCCATGGGTTTACAGTTCTCCATGTGGAACTTCCTCACAATATATTTGGCATACTTGCCTTGAGAAAAAAATAGCTCCCCATCCTACTGTCATATCTCCAAGCCAAGGAAATAGTGAAGGAGTCCCATGTCCTTCATCTCAAACTCTCTTGCAAGATCTTCTTTGTAAGAATTTATGAGTTGCTCACCACCTGTTAGAATAAGATCATCAACATAAAGTACAATAATCAAAAGCTTACCATCAACCACAATCTGGTATAGCTTCGCATCCGCTTCACTCTTTGTGATGCCTAACCTGGTGAAATAGATGTCAATCCTCATGTACCAAGAACGAGGTGCTTGGTTCAGCCCATACAGTTCTCTCTTGAGTCTGCACACATGTGACTCCCTGTCAAATGTCTCAAAACCTTCTGGCTTCTCAATGTACACTTCTTCCTAAATTACTCCATTGATAAATGAAGTCTTTACATCCATTTGATGTATCTTCCACCCCATTTGTGCTAAGAGTACAAGGATAGATATAATTAATGAGTACCTTGCAACTGGTGCAAAATTCTCCTCATAGTCAATCCCCTCAACTTGTGAGAATTCCCGGGCTACAAATCTAGCCTTGCACTTATCCACACTCCCATCTGTTGCCTGCTTCACCTTATAGATCCATCTAGATCTAACCATTGACTTCCTGACTGGTCTTGGGACAACTTCCCATGCACTGTTTCTGACAATGGAGTCATACTCCTCAACCATGGCGTCAACCCAAGTTGGTTGTTGCACTGCTTCCTCGAAAGAGGATGGTTATATCACAATACACTTGATCATAAGAGCCATGTATCTATTATACCTATGTGGTGATTGTCTCTGTCTGCGCTGTGATGTAGGTGCTCCTACAGATTCTTCCGCATCAAGTCTCAATCTGTCTGCCTCTGTGGTGTGCCTCCTACCATGTCTGGTGGATGGATATGCATGAGTGGTTTCTACCACTCCATGATCCTCCTCATGTGGTTGCTCTACATATTGAGGTTCATCCTTTGGAACTAACAGTTCCTTATCTGCATGCAAATCAAGCTACCTCTCAAGGGACAATCGCATGGCTTTCTCCTCATCAAATTTTACATACCGTCTGACAAATGTCATCCTGTTGTTCGGAAAATACACCTGATAGTTGTGGGGAGTATCATTGTACCCTAAAAATATCTCAATCTCTACTGTAGGTTCTAGCTTCTTTTTGGAAACTTTGATCACATGGCAATAGACAAATGAGCCAAAATTTTTAAAATATGAAACATCAAGTTTCTTACCATAAAAAGCCTCCTCTGGTGTACTCATGCCAAGTATCTAATGAGGACTACGGTTCTACACAAATACTGTTGTGTTGCATTCCTTTGCCCACAGATGTAACGGCAGGCCTGGATCATGTAACATAGCTCATGTCGCACCCATAATTTCTCTGTTATTTCTTTCTACAACCCCATTTTGTTGTCGGTTATGAGGCACAATCATCTCTCTATGAATTCCTTCTTTGGCACAGAAGTTCTTGAATTCATTGGAGATGTACTCACCACCATTGTCACTCCTTAGAGCCTTCACCTGTTTCCCTGTATCTTTCTCAACCAGTGCTTTGAACTCACAAAATTTTGAGAACGTCTGATATTTCTTTTGCATGAAGTAGATCCAACACTTTCTAGAAAAATCATCAACAAAAATCACATAGTACATGTGCTTTGTTGTATAAGCTATAGAGAATGGTCCACACACGTCTGAGTGAACTCTCTCAAGGATTTTTGCTGCTCGGTTCTCCTTCTCATGAAAAGTGGCCTTTGTATACTTCCCCATGGTACATCCCTTGCATGTGTCTATCTGCGGAAGAGTACCCTTTGGAAGCCCCGTAGAAATATATTGGATGAACTTCAAAGCACTGTGGTGCAGATGTCCTAATCTCTTGTGCCATAAATCACCCTCATCTCGGCTCACCACTCTGTCTAATTTACTCATCAATGTTGTGCAACCATCTACATCAAGTTTGTTGAGGTTCTTGACACAAACCCCAATCTTCTTAACCTGTCCTATGGATTTGTGACGAAGGAATACTTTCCCTTATCTAAAAACCACATCATATCCTCTATCCTCCAACATAGCAACATAAAATAAATCCTTTTTCAAGCCTGTTACATGCATGACATCTTTTAATAAGAAAGGTTTACGTGAATGTCTCTAGAATTAGGGGAATTTTGAGGTCTAAAATGGGCCTCCTAAGATAAATTTACAACCAAAATAAAATTTATGAGAACCAATAGGATTAAAGATGATGATGTCAACCATGGGAGATGATTCACCATTTTTGGAGTAAAAAATTAAAAATAATAAAAAATAATAAAATAATAAAACTACCTTTTCAACTCATATTTTCAACTTATCTCCCTAACGGTTTACTCAAATTTTGAGCGGGAGTACTCGTTAGATGCAAAATTTAATTCCTCATCCAAAGAGTACACATGTTGCATACTTTTGATGGAACCTGCTACACGAAAAATGAGAAATACATGAATTTGTTTTTAGCAGAGTCCATCAAAAGTATGCAACATGGGTACTTCTTAGATGGGTAATTAAATTTTTCATCCAACGAGTATTCCTACTCAAAAATTGGGTAAAAAATCACGGATATAAGTTCAAAGTACGAGTTAAAAGAGTAGTTTTTTCTATTTTCCCTCTAAAATTTGATGATGTAATCAAATCTTATTTTATTTTTTCTACTATTATTTTATAATTTCCTTAGGAGGCCCATTTTAGACCTCAGAATTTCCCTAATGAAAGTAACTATATCAATCCCAGTAGCGCTATACCTCCTGTCATCACCCATCTCGATGTGCATCTGAAGATCCTTCTCCTCCAAGCTACTAAAGATTTATTTGTCTCCTGTCATGTGGAAATATGCACCACTATCCCAAGTACCACACTGATCCCATCACACTAGACACCAAGCATGTGATGAATGAGAAGTCCAACTCAAATTGTGAAGCCAAAGCATCACCCCCTGCAAATACTGAAGCCTTCTTGTTGTTCTTATTCTTCTGTGGAAAATTAGTGGCATAATTTCCATGCTCGTGACAGTCAAAACATTTCACTCTAGACATGTCACGCTTCTTGCATTCTTTGTAGGTCTCAGATTTGGAATAGGATTTCTTTCCCTTCCCCTTCTTTGCCTTACCAGCCAAGGCACAATTTTCTTCATCATCTGTCTTGGATAAGGATCCATCCCTAGTATTCTACTTGAATTATTCTTTTACCAAATCCGACCAAAATCACTCCCAATCTAGTAGCTTCTCCCTCCCATTAATAGAGTCTTGATAACTATGCCATATCTTGGGAAGGCCTAGAAGTGCTAGGCTCACCAATTCATCATCTGCTACAGTAATCCTGACACTTCCAAGCTCATCTCAACATTGGATGAACTTGGTAAAGTATTTCAGAAAAGTGTTGCCTTTATCCATTTTCATTTTCCTGAGCTTGTCCTTCAGTGCCAATTTTCTATGTTCACTGTTGTTATGAAACAGATCTTTCAAGGCCTTCCACATTAAATATGGAGTTTCCTTGCCATGGATACTCGAGACATTGTGATCTCAAACTCCCTCTAATAAGATCCTCCATGCCTTTTCAACCTTATTTTGCCAAGCATAAATAAGAGCGACGTCTGCTGCTACAGGCCTTGGAATATCAGTGTCGATAAATTATTTCAACCCGTTGTCCTCCAGAACTGCCTCCATTATGTCTTTACATGCAATATAATTAGAACTGCCCTTGAGTGCATATTCCAATCTTGATCCGCTTGTCGCACCAAAGAATATTTTTTCAAATTCGAATGTTGTTCAACACAAACTCAATTTCTTCTCCACTATAGTGATTTCTAGTGCTCTGATACCATGTAAAAATTACACAAATGAATTCAATCCAATCATGTAATATACTAAAACAAGATATTGAATCCTTCTACAATATTTGCAGAAAATAAACATGATTGCACAATCACACCAAGTAAGAGAAAAAAGAAAATCAATCACACAACCTAGATATTTTTCCTGGGGAAAGCTTCTACTCAAAACCCCTCTATCTTTATTGTATAATCAACCAAGGAATCATGAAACAATACAATGCACTCTTCTCAAAAGAGTCTGTTGCACTCTACCAACTGTCTCACACTGATATGGACAAAATCTACCAACACTTAGCCAATTTCCCGCCTCTGCTCAATGTGCCTTGCTCTCACAATTCTAAGAGAAATTGATCCTATTAATTAGGAAATTCAACCTTCCAAAACTATGTGATACATCATGGGAAATCCTATGGTTGTCTAATTGCATGCTGGAAATTTACTAATAATACAACTGATAGATAACATCCCTTTAACCTCTGTCTCAACTGGGTCTTCATCCGAACTCACATGCATGCAGCTATTAATAGTAAATCATCAGTCACTTGACAGATCACTGCATGTGAATTAAATCTGATTTAATTCACTTGACCACTCACTAGTGCAACAATCAGTTACAACTAGTTAGACTAACTTTAACTCACTTAATTTAGTTAACTAATTTCTCATGTATTAAACTAATACACTAACTGCAACTTGGACTCTAAAACATATAGAATCACTCTACATGCCTCACCAACCACCCTCAACTTGAATTTTATATAATCAATTGTATAATAATAATAATTTAAAATTAAATTAAAATTAAGTTAATTTTTAAGATTATGAAAAGACTTTGAAATTTTGACTGTTGTTGAAATTTTATTTTGAATTGTTGTAGCTAGAACAAACTCATATATTAATTTTTTATATAATTAATAATATAATAATTATAATTTAAAGTAAAATTATAATTAAATTCATTTTTAAAATTATTTTTATTTTGGCATTGTGATATGTATCATAAATTGGTACTTATTTAAGGTTAACTATTTAATTGGTAAAGAATCAACGTATCAACTCTTAAATCACTATTTTAAGAATATCTTAGAATTTGACAAAACATGAACTATATTAAATTTAATATTAATCAAATTTAAAAATATTCCTCAAATTTAAAAATTAATTCAGTTTTCAATTACAAATATTGAAAATATCTTATAATCTCATGGACAAAGCAAAAGAAAACAATTGAAATAGATCTAGAAGTATTCCCGAAAAACCTACCATTAAATTAAGCTCCACCTAAATGAATAATGAATATATAACCTGATCAAATATGATCGGGTAAAATGTGCGTCGTAAACGTTAAATCTGATCGATTATTTCCTGTCAATTGCTTTTAAATCCTATGGAATATAGATGGCAGTTTCAAACTCATAATTAATCAAATCGATTCATTAAATTTCTCGCACGGCCGGCCTGCACACCATATCAATTCTAGGAATATAAATAAAAATAATAGAGTTGTGTTTTATGGTTTAGATTTCTTTTTCATGAAGTGTTATAGTTGCACGTGATTTTAAATTGTTCCGGAGTGAAATTGTAATTTTAAATGGTTTAAAATAAGATAGCAGTGCTAAAAACCAAAAAACATTTAAGTATTTTGAAATTATACCAATTAAATTTTAACATAGTTACGTTTTAAAGTGTTATTATTTGAAAACAATTTTTCTAAATATCATTTTGTTTTATTTTGAATCATTAGATAAAATGTTAGACGATTGAGACTTTTTAAACCATCGCAGTTAGTGAAATTGTAATTTTAAATGGTTTAAAATAAGATAACACTCCTAAAAACCAGAAAACATTTAAACATTTCGAAATTACACAAATCAAATTTTAACATAATTGCTATTTGAAAACAACTCACATAAATGTCACTATTTTACTTGTGGTGTTCCTTTTAAAATTTTCAGTGTTTAACGAACAGGGCAGTGTCGCATTGCAGACAATGTCCCCTTATTTGTATTCATTTTAAATACATCGTTTGCATGCAAAGCAATCCTAGTTATTGGTTGAGACAAACACGGTCGCTGAATAAATGGAAGTCGCCTTTGAACAATGGCGATAGAGTATGCAATGCGGGGGCGATTATCAGTGAAAGCGAGGGCTATTATCAGTGAAAGATGATGTCTATAGTTTTGGAGTATTAGTCCTTGAGATAGCGAGTGGAAGAAAATGCAGTGATCTCAAATTTTCCCAAGAAACCAAAAGCCCCCAGTTAGAATGGGTAAGATTTAAATTTTTAAATTTGTATTTTTGTGTTAGAATGAGTAAAATTTCAATTTATATATTTTTGTTTTTGTGTGTGCAACACTAGATTGGTAGCCTACCCAGTGTAGCTAAATTTTCAATAGCCTTGTTCTGTTAAATTTTCAATTTTGGTCTTCATTTCCCATTACATTGCATAGAAGAACATTTCAATCTTTGCTTAAATGTGAGCTATAGTATATATTTCGTAAAGACCATACTATCATCGAGATTTTGGAGTTGCCCTCCAAAATATTTGGAATCTTACCGACAACTATGTGGTTGTTAATCAGTATTTCTAAAACCACTTTTGTATTTCTACGGCTTTGGTGTTATTAATTGAAACTTTTTTTGCAAATTTCTAACACAGTAATCTAACTGGATTGGTTTTTCTGAAAATCATTGAAATTCATGTAAGATTTCAAGAAAATCTGGCAGGGATTTTTGTAAATCCAGATTATAGCTATCAAATTTCAATATTTTGGGTGCTTTGAAGGTTTTCGATAGTACTGAATCCATTTTCACCATCAAAAACATGATTCAAACACTCCTATTGCAAAACAAATATACCCGAATTCCCAACCAATCTGATCAGGACAATTCCTCGACTAATAAACAACTCCCACAATCCACAATGAAATCCATTAATAAACAAATTTGAATATGCCTCTCGAAATAAAGCATAATTTTAAAAATTCTTATATGGAGATTCAAAGGGGGATTCCCACCCTTATGCAACAATTTTTTAGATTGTTTGCCAAGGAAACCTGTTTTTATTTTACATGTAGCCATGGATAAATAGAAAATAGAGGAAACTAATAAATTCAAACAGAATATATGTAAAAATTTTGCATGCAAACTCCTGGACATTGTAATACATGATAGTGTTTTAGATGTGACACGTTTACATTTCATTGTAAATCATTCAATTGGTATTGTTATATTTTAAATGTGTATAGAATTTTAATATATTTATTTTGGAAATTCTAGAATTTTAATTTAATTATCATTTATTATTAAAAAATAGATGGATAGTAAGGGTTTAACTTCTTACCATTAATTATTATGCTGATGATAGATATTTATTCTTCATAATATTTTTAATCGTTGTTACATATTAAAATGTCTCAAAAGTAGTTATGTCCTTTCACCATTTTCACTAAATTAATTAAATAAGAAACAATAAAAAAACCATACAAGCAAGTGTCATAAAAAATGATTAGTTATGGTTTTTGGCCATTTGATATTGATAAATCATGATATTGGCTCATGTTAGTGCAACAAAATCTATTCATAGATTAAAAATCACCACAGCAAAGTAAAGTAAGAGTGAATATATATAGTTAAAAGTCTTGTTACATGTTTATTTTTAACTATATAAGTTAAACTCATATATTAATTCTCTTTTATTTTTAATAATAATAATAATAATATAAATTAAAGTTATGATATAGATAATTTTTATGCAAAATCTATTCATAAATTAAGAATCACCACAACAAAGTAAAGTGAGAGTGAATATAAATAGTTAAGAATCTTGTTATATGTTTCTTTTTAACTATATTGATTAAACTCATATATTAATTCTCTTTTATTTTTAATAATAATAATAATAATATAAAGTAAAGTTATGATATAGATAATTCTTTTTTTTTTAACTTTGGTAATCTCAAATGTAGTGCAAAGTAAATGTTCAGATGTTTGTCATAAATTGATACCTATTCATATTGTTATATAGTTCTCCTAATATATCATATTGATTAGAATAGAATTAAGATCAAATTTTATTGTTGTGCTATTATTATATTGATTGGAATGGAATTAAGATCGAATGGTTTATAATATTTTAAATCCATTTTATGTATTGAGATGAGTGGCATTAAAAAATGAAATTTTATTTAATATTAAATTCCATGGATAATATAAAATTATAAATACAGTCAAGTGAAAACACACATTGAGTATCAAATATAAATGACAATATGAATATGCATTTTATATATCTAAGGTTCAAAAGTTCCATATTTATTTTTTACATTAGGGTGATGTTGCTATTGTTTATTACCTATATTAATGAAACATCTCTTGTTAATTTATTTCGCTAGGTAGAGTCCTCCTATTTCCCATTTCCCTATATAGAACTCTGGTCGGATCTTATTTCTTCTATACTACTCTTTCTTAGTCTTAAGGAATTTCCTTTGCAAGAACTCCCCTAGCTGCCATTGTGTCCATGTTTCCTTTGTAACAACTCCCCTAGCTGCCATGTGTGAGCCATTGGATCAAATGTTAGACTATTGAAATGTTTTAGGCCATTAGATCCACAAGCAAATAGTTTTATATATGTTTTTTATAATGTTAGTTTATTTTTAATAAGTTAGATTGAATTTAGATTTGGTGAGACTATGTCAAATTACACAAAAATAAAAATAAAAGTAAATTAGATAAAAATATTGATATAATGTAGTGCACATTTTTAACTAAGTCAAAGTACAATAAAAAATAAAAATAATAAAATAATAATAAACTATAAAAACAGCCCATGGTATTGACCCATGGTATTCATGTGGAATGTAGTTTATTTAAAGGGGGAAATTAATATGGCCTAGATCAATATTAACTATGGATCTACCAAGAGCCAAGATGGATCAAATGTCTAATGATAATAAACTATAAAAGCAGCCCATGGTATTGACCCATGGTATTCATGCAAAATGTAGTTTATTTAAAGGGCTCTCATGAATAATATAAATCTAAAAAATCTTACATGTTTTTTACTTTATAATCATAAATCATTTTCATATTATATGATGTCACACTTACTCAACTTTTTATTATGAAATTTTAAACAAATTTTTCACTACATAATTTTAGATTTTATATATTTTTTTTCAATTCCAAACAAAACATACAAAAGAAAAAACCCACTCAGTCCTTAGGTTTTTTGTACAAGTTTAATTACGTTGTAAAGCGTATCTATTTGAAAACGACTTTTCTAAATGACTACATGTATCATTATGCACTGTATCTATTTGAAAACGACTTTTCTAAATGACTACATGTATCATTATGCACTTTTGATTTGAATGTTAGACGATTCAAATGATCTCTACCATAGGATTAAATACTGTTATTTTTAATTATTTATACAACATAAATATATATTAACGAACACCAGATCTCATTTTCTTCTTCTTCTGAGAATTTATGTTTTCTTTTTCTGGGAATTTCTGCATGTGGATGGGGTGTGGATGGGGTTTTGACTGTGACTATGCCCAGGATTCTGCCTCCATCATCACAAAACAATCCTCCACAGAGGCATTTACAAGAATTTATTTCTCAATATCTCGTTCACAGTGTCAAAAATGAGATGGCGACTGTGCTTCTCTTGAATATATTCTATGTTTATTCGGTATTGGGAGGCCCTTCTCTGCTCCAGCACGTGAAAGAGATCGGGGTTTATTGGGAACCCAGATGCATGGAATGAATCAGTGGAGATTGATTCCGTGTCAATGATGAGAATTCCTTATGCCAACAGGATTTATTTGACATATTTGTATTCAACTCAGGTAGTGGGCAGCAACCCGTGGGGTTACAAGTTACAACATATGGTCAAGTTGCAATGGCGGCCAAGCAAAGACTTTACACATTATTGAGGGAGGTCGAGTCATGGACTCACAAGTGCTACGAGCAGATTAAGGAAACCAGAGGTTTTACACTTTAATGAGGGCCAACTTGCCGACTCACTAGAGGCTTTACACTTTACTGAGGGTCGAGCCATGAGCAGCGCCAGAGAACACTAAACATGGAGGGTTGGCTTGCTGACCTGCAAGCAAATTGCATGGAGGCCCAACTCACCAAGTCGTGAGCAGAGTCGTAGACAACACTGAAGTTATGAACAGATAGGGTTGTTTTTTCGACCCATAATCACTCGATGTTTTCATTATTTTGGTAGAGGGCAGGACGCAGGGAGCTTGGAGCACAAAACATGATGTTGCAGTGATGGAGAATGAGAATAAAAAAATTGAAATGAGGCAAAGTGCAGGCAAGAAGGTTTACAATTCAGCTACGCAGAAAGATGGCCGGGTTACACTAACACATAGCTGAAAATCATGATGGATAAATGCATTGGCGGCAAAGGGTTTCAGCATGCGAAAATTTCGTGCTGCAGGTCCCATTTAAATTTTTTTTTTAACAAATTTTAAAATCTAGATCGAACCTGAAATCGATCCTGATTTTTTTCCAATTAAATTCATGATTTGGTTCAACTTGAGGTTTGTCTTTTAGGTTAGGCGAACCTGGATGAACCCTTTTTGGGGGGGGGATTTTCCATATTTTGAATCTGAACCTTCAGGCTCGGTGAACCCTATGACTTGGTTTTCACTAAAATAGTCTTCAAATATTATTTTACTACTTTCCAATCATCTTTTCTCAATAAACATAAAGCATTTATATTCAAGTTACATGGATTACTCCCTATAGGCCTTGCAGTACTAATATTGCCTTCCGTATTGTAAAATATAAAAGATGGTATATTGTGCTACTGCTTCCTATCTGTCTTGGTCTATATTTGATCCAATAGCTTGATGTTTTCTTCAGGAAGGGCCAGAGATTGCTAACACTAGTTCAGGATTGAAATTAGAGCATCATATTTCCTCGAAGCCAGCACATTTAAGTTAAGAAGCATTACGCTTTCACATGCATGGTCACACTAGATATTAGAATTAGATTGAAATTATTGTTCCTTATCTTCAGACATGAGGATTCAAGGTACATAGCTCTACTTATTAGTGAATTTGTTTTGCAGAGGCACCACTTATGAGGGATAGAGAGAGAAGAACTAGACTCCATGTTATTACTTCTTTCTTGCCATTTTTGTTTTATTGTCAAGCAGAAGCAAAACACAGTATTTATGGGAAGATGTATGAGTTCATTGTCTAGAAAACAATACTTACACAATCCTTTAATAGAATCTTTCAATTTCCATTTGGCTGTGGCCTAGCAGTAACTTGGAGCAGTAGTTGCGATAATGATCTTGGTTCAAATCCTAGTAGGCATGTTCCTCCCTTTTGTGGGGTGTACCAAACATGGTTAGTGATAATATTGAATATTGTTGATGTAGTCTTTGGGAAGATTATATATGGTGCTGGCAAGGTACCTGCATACCCTAATATTTACCTAAGTGTGTGAAAGCAGGTCAAGCTTCTTTCCAGTTCTGCCATCTGTAAAAAAACAGGTTCCCATTAAAAAAATAGAATCTTTCATTGGACATGCAGGATATAAGCAAAGGCTACATCATACATGACTAATGGTTTTGCATTCTCTTCGAGAATGAGATCTACCTTGGTTATTAGAAACTTTTTTTGTTTGAGGGGCATTCTTTGACAACAACCTAAGATTGTAGAAGAGACCCTCTCATTACTATAAACTCTCCACCAAAAGACATTATTAGGTTTAAGATTGGTGTACAATTGTTGATGATCAAGAGTCTTGTTCTCTGTTAATAACTAATATTGAAATGAAATAAAATATTAAATATTATTAAATGGCCAAAAATGTCTGAAAGGTGTATATCAGAAGGAAACAAAACAAAGTACAATGTACCGTGAGTGGCTTACACAACCCTAGAAATAGTAAAAATGCATTACAGAAGAAGTATAAAAGCTTAAGAATGATGTCATTATATTTGTCGAATTACAACTTAAAGATCGATAAAGTATAGATTGCATGATGTATGGGATGATATGATCTACGGTCTTGATAAGAAAACCATTGGGCATTTGTAAAAACTAAGGTAGGTTCCTCTGTATTCTTTTCTCTCTGGTGCTATTCGCTTTTCCCCAATTTCTACTTTGGATGCGTTAGTTATATATTAACATACTATAGGAGGCATATATAACATAGGTGTCAATTACTTGTAGTAGATTGAGTTCAGTTCTATCATTTAGTGTGGAATTATTGTTACCACGAATGGTTTTGACTACTGCACCACATAAAAATTTTGTGACATTTGACACATTTAGAACTGATTCAATGAAATTGAAAAATATGAAGATGAGAGGGATTGGTGTTGCCTCTGTTCTCAAGTGTTGTGATGCTTTTCAGTATTGACAATCTTTCACCAAGTTTTCCTTTGATCCAACTATTTTCTGTTCATGCCACAGAGAGTAGATATAAGTTTTTGTCTGAGTTTGAAGGTGAAAAACAACAATTGTGTAGATTATATGAAGCCTGCAAAGGGATCTGGATGCCTCAGGTACTCAAAAATAGTTGCATGTCTGCATGCAGTTGGTATCTTCTATATCTCTATCTATTGATTTGTGTTGTTGATCACTAATGCTTGGTGGCAGAATGAAGTGAATACTCCAGTTTTTTGGGGAGGGCCTCCCTTGCAGCCAAACCTACCTGCAACAGCACCTGCAAACATGCCTCTCCCGGAGGATGTAGAACTTGCTATAGCAATTGCTGCCTCAATGAAATTTGCATCACAAGAAAGAATTCCTCCTATATTTGAACAGGCTTCAACAAGTGACTTAAATGGCAGGCCAAATATATCAGAATGTGGGGTACCTCCTGATAGAACAACAGTGCCATCAATTGCGTAGATTATATGAAGCCTGCAAAGGGATCCGGATGCCTCAAGTATTCAAAAATAGTTCCATGTATGCATCTGCAGTTGGTATCTTCTATATCTCTATCTATTGATTTGTGTTATTGTTCCTTGATGCTTGGTGGCAGAATGAATTGAATACTCCAGTTGTTTGGGGAGGGCCTCCCTTGCAGCTAAGCCTACCTGCAACACCACCTACAAACATGCCTCTCCTAGAGGATGTAGAAATCGCTATAGAAATGGCTGCCTCAATGCAATTTGCATCACAAGAAAGAATTCCTCCTGTATCTGAACAGGCTTCAACAAGTGACTTAAATGGCAGGCCAAATATATCAGAATGTGGGGTACCTCCTGATAGAACAATAGTTCCATCAAATAATGATAAAACCATTGGCTGGTCAGGTGAGGTCGGTTCAACTTCTTGCAATGGCTGGGCTGCATATGAAGCAAGACCGAGTAGCAGCAGCACTGCCGAAACTCTGACAAATGATCCCACAGTTTCTAGGCCATCAATTTCTGCAAATTCTCTTACTGTTTCAGCAGCTGCGTGTTCTCCTTCAGCTCCCCCTCTGCTAGCAGAAGAAGTCCTTGGTCCAATTATTTATCCTTCAATTGATTCTTCTCCCAATGAACATGATTTTCTTTCTACTTCAGAGCATGGTACACAATCCTTAGCAAGTTCAAGCAAAGTAGGGGGTGATACTTCTGGCACCTGTATAATTTGTTGGGATGCTCCAGCAGAAGGAGTCTGCATACGTTGTGGTCATCTTGCAGGTTGTATGTCCTGCTTAAATGAGATCAAGGTGAATAATTGGGGTTGCCCATTTTGTCGGGATAGCATTGAATAGGTCATCGGAGTATATACTTTATGATTGAGAATCCAAAAATATGACATAAAACCAATAACAAATGACTCAGTAATTATATTCTTGAATGGTGCAAGATCTAATGTCAAAAATAAATAAATGTAGGAATCTCGGATAATATAAAATTTGTGAACATTTATATCCCTTTGTAGTCACTGTCAATTTTGTTTATGGTAATATCTGGTGGATCGATATTGTTTTCGTTGGTTCAATATCATAGTTGTGATTGCCTCATGACCAATTTGTCTCTGACAAAAATAGGCCTGTCCAGGAAATCTAATGCAGGGTTTACAGAACTCGAGATTAGCATTATTCCTATGAAGGATAGTTTACTTATTACTGGTGAGTTTTAGGGGGAACTTGAATTTGTAAGGTAGGTTATGATTCTTGTTCCTGAGGAAATTGACCTATAGTCATCTATGATGTACTATGTTCTGAACATCTTTGCTTTCTTCACAATGTATACATTCAGTTTTTTTGTTCAGTATTTGGACCAACATATGAATTATTGCTCAAAGATAACTGACAATGAAAATGTTATCACTGCTCCAGTGTAGATTACCACAATTCTAGCC
Organism: Pinus albicaulis; assembly: GCA_034641835.2. NCBI lineage: Eukaryota > Viridiplantae > Streptophyta > Pinopsida > Pinales > Pinaceae > Pinus > Pinus albicaulis. The sequence goes on from JAXQQM020060921.1 coordinate 87,670, forward strand.
TCTAGGTATACTTTTTTCAAGCCTTATTTTCCTTTTGTTGCCTTATTTTTTGTAGCTGCTATGCAGAGCCTGACTGAATCCATTTTTATCATGGGGTTCGTGCTATAAATTGGAGTAGCTCAGTTCATGATTTCAAGTAATGATTGTGGTATACTGAGTATTTGTGGTGAGAGATTTGGCGTTGATTAGGAACTTCTCATTCCCCTTACCCGTTAATGTAAGTGCCATGTGATTTCACTGTACTATGCTCAAGTGTCCTTTTATTTTTTTTCTTCTTTATCAATCCGACCCATAATATGAATGATCCACAACATACTTCTTGCATTCCATATGAAAACCTTACTTCTTGTAGCTGGGGACAATGCTAAGGGCTTTCTTTCAGACTATGTACAATTTTTTATGAGAAACTATACTATGGTGCATGTTTTTTGCTCTGTATGTTCTTTCAACATTCAGTGCTCATATATATATATATATATATATATATATTAATTTTAAAACTTTAACTGCAAGATGGTGTTTATATGTAATGAAAGTGTATGTCCATTGCATGGTGCATTTTGCGGACTATTGTAACTCTGGAAGGCTATTTGGATTACTCATTTGCTTCTTCATGGCATCTCGATGGTCAAATATATGCTGAAACACTAACTTTTCTTGAAGTTCTCCAGGGCCACTTGGGTGCCATACGTTCTATAAGGTTCTCAACATGTGGACAGTGATTACTCATTTGCTTCATTATGGTATCTCGATGGTCAAATATATGCCAAAACAGTTAACTTTTCTTGAAGTGCCACTTAGGTGTCATATGTTCTCATAACGTGGAAAGTTTATGGCCATGGTTGAGCTAGCTGATTTTGTCCAAATATATGATATAAATCAGAACTATAGCATAATTTATTTCTCAGGGGAGATGTTTGGAATGTCAGTCAGTCCAGAGACAAAAGAAATTTTTATGGGTTTGGCTCCTCAAATGTATGGGAGCATGCTTAAAATAAAATAGGCCACATGAATAAAATATTAGTTATGATTATATACTAATGCACCATCTGAGTAACCATTCAACTGACAGTTGAGCCAGGATGCAGTCATCTTGCATTTTGCATTGACAAGTATGATTTTAGATTTTGATTACCAAATCTTTAATTATGAATTATGAAAATTGAATATCAAGAATTCAAATTTTAATTTGACCAGTTTTTATTTTTTAATAATAAATTATGTACTTTAGTAAAATTTTCTTCCCAATATTTCTTCATGATATGAGAATAATGGACAGTTGCAATGATATATGGCCATGGAATTCTCAGTGGTTTGAATTAGCTTTTAATGCATTAAACCCAAGATTGAATTCTGGAACAGGCCAAATGTGGTATATACACACTTCCTGTCTATATGATCATGATTCATGTGAGAGCATTTCCTCTATACTACTCTTTCCTACTTGCATGATTCATGTGAGATCATTTCCTCTATACTACTCTTTACTATATTACCACTTTACAGTGTTTCCTTCGCAACATATGGTGCAATTGCTAGTCATAACATTTCCCTCCATCCAATATATATTGTAGATTCTTCTGAAGAGAGACTGTATTCTAGTTTATAACCTGATCCAAAAATCAAAGAAAATGGCTAGGGATTTCACAAGTTATTAGTTTGTAACCTCATCCATGATCAAAGAAAATGGCTAGGGTTTCACAAGTTATCATTCACACAATGATCTATTAACGTTCTTAGTTGAAATGGATCCTATTAGATGCATGGTGGCCACAAACACTAAAAAATTCAAAATAGATATCTGTTATGACATCAGTGTAAAATCAAATTTTCTCGTGGTTTTTTTTAAGTGTTCATAAAAACAACATGCAATGAGAAAGTCAATATTGTGGTATAATAACTTATTTTTGAATCATTGTGACAAAAAAACATCACATTGGCTTACAAAATATATCCACAGTGTAAAATCAAATTTTCCCATGGTTTTTTTAAAGTGTTCATAAAAAAAACATACAATGAGAAAGTCAATATTGTGGTATAATAACTTATTTTTGAATCATTGTGACAAACAAAACATCACATTAGCTCACAAAATATGTCTAATGCTCTAAGGATCTGAGATGATAACAAAGTTTTCAATCATGATAACTAGGTGACAACCAAATCTAAGTTTCAGTCACAAGAAAAAAATCACAACTCACAGAATATATCCATGTTTGCAATGAACCCCATACATTGTGATGGACATCATGGCAATTTTAGTCCACATAGAACACTACCCTAAAAATTCTATACTCTTGATCAATTAAGAATAAGCTAAGATGTCTATATTGGATGCTGAAGTGGGTGGTACAATAATTGAGGATGCTTCTTAAAGTGCAAGGGAATTTAGATACTCTATTCTTCCACCAAAGCTATAAAAAGTGAGATTTGTAGATTATAGTTTAAAAAAATTGACACTATGTGATTAAGAATAAGTTACAAACATGAGATATTTAAAAATTAATAAGAGGAAGGTACACGGGGGTCATGATCATTAATTTGATTGTTTGTACTATTTTTATTTAAAATAGTTATTTGTATTTTTTTTTTTGAATGAATATTGTTAAATGTGTTGTAGTATTTCTATTTAAAATAGTAATTTATATTTGTATCTTTTTAAATGAATGTTGTTAAATGTATAATTGAGTAAAATGTATTAAATTGATATTCTAATTTTTAAGATATTTATTTAAAAAATTCAAAGTATGGTGAGTTTTTTTTTATTAAGATTTACTCTAGATGTGCACAGAATGAATCTATCTCAAGTCCCAAACAAATTCTAATGTCCCAAACAAGATTCTTCTTTCTCTTGTTATTCTAGCTTGCACCTTACACTCCTCTCCTCCTCCTTGCACAGATGTAAACTATGAGGCACAAGGTAGTTATTGCATATATGAAAATTTAGATATGATAAGAAAAATGTATACTCTATTGTAATTTTCTCTACAAATGTGATGGCAAGTGTGCCCTAAATGTCAAAAATTTCATGGTTAATGTAGTATAAGCTACATGCAAATTTACAGTCTTGTATACAATATCAAGAAAGCTATGCCCAATATCCAACACCATAGAACAAGACGTGAAATGTTCCCATGGTTTTTTTAAAGGGTTCATAAAAAAAACACACAATGAGAAATTCAATATTGTGGTATAATAACTGATTTTTGAACCATTGTGATAAACAAAACATCACATTAGCTAACAAAATATATCTAATTATCTAAGGATCTGAGATGATAAAAAAATTTTGAATCATGATAACTAGGCGACAACCAAAACTAAGTTTTAGCCACAAGAAAAAAATCACAACAACTCAGAATATATCCATGGTTGCAATGAACCCCATACATTGTGATAGACATCATGGGAAGTGCACATAGAACACCACCCTAAAAATTATATACTCTTGATAAATTAAGAATAAGGTATGGTGAGTTTTGTTTTATTAAGCTTTACTCTAGATGTGCAGAGAATGAATCTATCTTAAGTCCCGAACAAGATTCTAATGTATCAAACAAGATTCTTCTCTTGTTATTCTAGCTTGCACCTTACACTCCTCTCCTCATTGCACAAATGTAAACTATGAGGCACAGGGTAGTTGTTTCATATATGAACATTTAGATATGATAAGGAAAATGTGTTACTCTACTGTAATTTTCTCTACAAATGTGATGGAAAGTGTGCCCTAAATGTTGACAATTTCATGGTTAATGTAGTATAAGCTACATGCAAATTTACAATCTTGTATACAAGATCAAGAAATCTATGCCCAATATCCAACACCATAGAGCAATATGTGTTCCCAAATTCAACATTTGTTTCCAAATCTCTCTCAGTACTAGAGTTTTTTTCTCAATAAACTTTTTTTTACTACTCTTGAACTGATCAAAGCCATCATTGTTGCATATAGGAGCATTTAGTTATGATAAGAAAATTGTGATACTTTGATGCAGCCAAAGGCTGCAAAACCCACAAATACTTCCAGGATTTAAATATTCATATCCACATGCATGTCAACCCAATAATCTGCGCAGAAGCTATTTCTTCATAAAATTCACGTTTACAAACTATATGAAAATACCCACCTTACTCATTGGTATTTATCAATTTCAATTGACATTGGTTAAAACCCAAAATGTTAATCATATAAATATATCCGAACCATGTTTAGCATTCCATACTTTGGTTAAAACCCAAATGTATCAACATAATATTTTATTTGGCCCCACAACTTACCAACTCACCTTTCCGCTTTCTCCGAATAGCTTTACACCTTTGATTTCAACTGTAAATCTTCAACTCCTCGATCTTTACATCGTCGATCTTAATACCCATCAATCCATAGCTATCACACTTCACAACCAATCTATGCGTACATCCAATGGATATCGCATTTCAAGATGCATGACATTTAACGTACCTGATTCAATGTTGGGTCCGCACCTTTTGCCAACCTCTGCACAACTTCTGATGCGAACACTGTCAAATTTTTGCCTCCTTTGATCAAATGGCTATCGCATAAAATTAAGCCAGGCAACTTATCCTTCCAAACTAATGGGCAATAGGTGGTATTTCTTTGCGACGTGTTAGTTCCGGAGGTCTATCGTGTTTTCTCCAGCAATTACCGCTTACCATTCCCAACCTACGTGAAAACCATCTGTTGTTTTCTGAAACTGTCCACTATTCTACTTTGTCGTTGACTTCCAATTCCACATCCAATTTCTTTCGTTACAGTTCCTCCGTATGCTTGTTCAAACAAACCATAAATTTCTATTCACTGCACTATGACTTCTCTTTTACTCCATCATTCTTTTTTAATGATGTCAACCAGACTTCAAACCCACTCTGGCATTCATTCCACGCATGGTTTAACCTATATGATTCATTTTTTGTGCTTTTATATTCGTTTATAAATATAATAAAACCCCCAAATGTAACTTCAAACTCTGGATCTCACGTCACTATGTATACACAACATAATGTGTAATATCTCCTTGAAATGTTTTATACGAAGTCAGCTCCAATTGCAAAATACATCCAAGAAAATTTTATACTTCAATTTAGAAGTCCAAGTAATTTCTTTAATGGAATCGATCCATTCTGTGATCGATGCTAATTTCTCAACATTTACAAATCACACAGAATCAATAAATGAATAATTGACCTTTTAAGAATACACAGTCTCATACCTTCAATAATCCCATAGCTCAGAAATGACAGAAATTCTTTGGTTTCTACCAATTTTCCCTGTCCACAGTATAATGAAACATGAACTCAGAAATTGAAATACGAACTCAGAAAATTGAGTTCTTTGCATTAACACACAATAATTACATAGGAAATTCTTCCTCTAGCCTGATCTTCTGTATCAGTGGCCTTTTCCCTATTCTTCCCGTAGGCTTACAATTCAAACTCTACCTCTCTATCCACCTATCTGATTCTCCTCCTTTTTATGCCTTTGAAGCTTACAATTTATACAAAAGGTTTTGAAACTATTTTTGGTTTCAGATCCTTTATCTTCTCAACAAATTCCTAAGAATCCTCTCTCATCCTAAAATCATGAACCAATTCTAATTTAGGATTTACCATTAATTCCTAAATCTCTCAATCCCTATGCACTCTCAACTAGCCTAATTCTCTCATGTTCTCCAACATTCGAGAACATCTACAAAATTCCTCACAATATTTAATTAATTCTCATTAAAATCACTCAAAACATCACATAAGAAACCAACTCCCTTGAAAACACAAAACCCCTAAGTCCATTAAAATACAAAGAATTTTCTTGATCCTAATGCTCCTGCATCAAACTCCCAAGGTAAAAAAAAAAAAATAATCATGATCTCCCAATCATGTGCTTTTAATCTTTGTCTTCCTGGATCCCATACTCTATTTTGCTGATGTCCATAAGTTGTATCATTCTTATGTTGTACTTCTCCAGGCTTCCATATTTTATTCTGCATCTTGCCACTAACTATGCTTTCACATTCTCTTCTTGTCTTTTCCTTGCTGTTGTTACTTGGATTTCTTAATGCTGTCTTTTTCTGAGAAACCTTCATCATCAACCTCCTTATAATTTCAATCTCTATATCCAGGTTATCTTCTGAAGGGTAATCACTCTACCTTTTGTTATACTCTGTCCATTTACTTTCAATTTCTGCTATAAATATTTCTCTGGACATTGCGGTATATGTTGCTACCTCCCAAGCTTCCTGAATATCTTTGAAAATATCTCCCTCTGCAACATCCTTCTTCTTCTTATCACCTGCAAATTTATTTTTAAAAAATAAATTATCTTATGATTCTTTAACCACAACAACATAATCATTCACTATTCCTTGTATACTAGCAAGCATAATCAATTTTGGCAAACTAGTATCTGCTCCTATTTCTTTCACAACTTCAGGAATTTTCACTTTAGCATCTGCAATTCCTTTCTCTTGTTCAAAAGTTTTCCGCAAGCATTTCAGCTATTCCCTTTGTACTTGTTTTATCTCAACCACATCATCAATATGCTGCAATTTAGTTTCAGCATATCCTTCTTCTTCTTCTTCTTCTTTGACAATCTTCAGTAATTTTCCATCACCTCCTTGATTGATTCTGGAAATCAATTCAAATTCTTCAAACACTGTATCTTCATCCTTTATCAGAATAGAATTCTAATTCTCCATCACTGTGGCAGTTCTAAAATTCTGTCCTACAATCTTCTCTTGGCCAATCGGACAAGCCAACTCCTTCTTGTCATTAATAATAACAAGTTCCTTCATATGAGACATGACTGTCTCACCTTCCTTGGAATTTATGAGTTCCTTATTCTACAATAGTTCATCTTCATTCAAGACAACTCCAAGAGATGGATTGTCTTCTGCAACACCTGTAAACACAGTCAAATTATCAATTTCAAAATCACAATACCCAATGGTTTCATTTGATGATCCAGTCACCAAATCTTCTTCTTGCAATTCTAAGTCTCTTTTAAGACTTAGAAAATTTCCACTGTCTTTCTTCCCAGCTTCCAGGGTTATCTCCGTTGTGCTAATCACCATGATAGAATGATGATATTTTACTATGGTTTCAGTTAACATAGTTTCCTTTTCATTAGATTCTCTGACATTTTCCATTTGTTGTCCTTCTTTGCTTGCATAATTAACACGTGAATTATCAGTATTAAAAATACAAGGTCTCAATGCCTCTTCCTCATCTAGCAACATTTCAGTATGTTGCTTTGATTTTTTGTTTAATTCCTTTGCCATCACATCAATATGTTGATTTAAATTCTCCATGAGACTGACAACTAGTCTCTCCTTCAAATTATCTGTTTCAAGAACGCCTGGTTCACAATAATGAACTCCTTCAATTTGTTGAATCATTATTACATCCTTATCCTCTGTTTCCTGACTGTCATTCATGACAAATTCTCTGTCTTTCACATTCAGCAATTTATCCTGAGTATAGATCCTCTGCTTTTCCAACTCTCTACTTTGAAGATCTAACTTTATATATGTTAGCTCCCTATAATTTGCAATATTGGAAAAGTCAAACCACAGAGAGAACACTATTTCAACCACTTTGGGATTCTAGGATCTAGCCCTCCTGAATCCGGAGAGGGATCTCTCCAATAAAGTGCGAAGATGGATTTATATTTAAAGGTTTTGGGTAATGATATTAGGCTAGTTATGAAGTCTGAGGATTTTTGTTTGTTTTGGATGGTTGAGCATGATTATTATTTGAGTGGAAAGTCCTAAATGGAAAGAGTTTCAAAGGTGTTGTTAGTATGAATCTTTCGTCGTAAAAGATCACTTTAGCTACGCATAACAAATAGCCCTAACATCGATTATGGGTGCAAAATATCTTTAATTCTTCTGCATAAATCCAGATCTAAGCACAAAAGACATTAAGCAGATAAAACACAATATGGCTCCATGCGTCCAATAGACAAGACAAGAACAATGTTTTTAAAAGAATGTTTTATATTATATTAAAGAATGGGGCACCTGAGAGGAAAACAAGAAAGGTGTTTTCCGGTTCTCCTCAATGGGATGGGGTTCTTGAAAGTCCTCAGCGTTTCAGATCTAAAATTCCTCTCTCTTATTGTGGTAGAAAACCCAGACAAACATAGAACTCAATGGGAGCTCACAAGGCAAAAATGGAAAATGGTGATCAAGAGTAGATCTAGAGTGATCTAATGCAATGAAAGGTGACTAATGAATGGGGAAAACCCTTCTATTTATAACAAAATATTAGGACGATATAGAACTTGGTGCATGAATAAAATATTATTAATCAAATTCTAGAACCACCCTTTAGGAATATTTTATTATATTTGTTGGAGGGAAAAGGATTTTTGACTTGGGTCGATTCCTTTATTTATAAATAATAAATAAATAAATGATTTATTTACTATTTTAAGGAAATGGTGGGAATACAATTAAATAAATAATGATTTATTTAATTATTTATAAATGATTTAGTCAAATTTAACTAGGAATATTATTTAAATAATGATTTGAATAACTTATTCCTAGGAAATAATTAAATAAATAATGATTTATTTAATTGATTTCCTTGTTTTGGGTTAAATATGACCAGGAAAAATAGACAAATATTATTTTACATGGTGAAAGCAATTTTACTTAGGGTAAAATTGGTCTTACATGGTGTACTTGGGTTCATCGAATGATAATGAGTTAGATGACCAAAAAAATGGTGTAACAGATTGTCCCCCAACGTATGAGTGTTAGGAGCAAATCGTATGACCGAAGTATGTTGTAAGAACTCAATCACTAGGCATCATGAGGGAAGTGAGAGAGAGAAATGTAAGGTAGTCTAATGTGCTAAAGGACTAGACCCGGAAGAAACGAGACTTACAGGTGCAACAAGTCTCTAGGTGATGAAGTAGTAGCAGTGTTAAAGGCGGCAGTGGAGGCATACCTATGCCCGCCGATACAATAGTACAAATAATAAGGTGCCTGGAAACCACTGAACGCAAGAATGAAGCACGTGCTGTCCTAAACATGAGCCAGATAAATAAAATGATGAATCGCACATACATGCGATGCCTGGAATAACCGTCAGGACTTATACCAAAAGAGTTTAGTACATGAGATACAAATATACCCAAATGCCCCTTACACACGGGGAAGGGCTCACAAAATCTGACTAATATATGCAAATTGAAGAGGCGCTGCAAGTGGTTGAGGCTGATATCATCAAATGAGAGGAGCTGCATCAAGGGCGGAAATGAAGAAGTCATCCGGGCATGTGGGGGGCTACCTGCAGGGCCACCCCCTCATGAGGGTTGATACATCTCACACACGCCCGAGAATCACCAATAGCTGCTGCTACATCACTGAACCATCAAGTGTAGAGATCACGATCATGCTGAGAAGAGCTTGAACCAAGGTACACTGCCCCCTAGACCTAGCTTCTGGAGTAAATGAGCTGATGTCGACAGAAGTAGGTCCGCCATAGGTGAGGCAATAAGGGAACTCCAACTAAGGCATGAGGGAAAATAGTAGAGTGACGAAAAAATAGACACTAATGATGATGATGGAATGAGGGATACGGAGGAGCAGTTGGACGACTTCCCTTGTTAGAGCATAAAGGGCATGAATGGCTTAGCAGCGACTGACACAATATCAGGGGGGAGAAGGGACAAGGGTACTGAAGGCCATCATGTGTGACACGAGAAAGGGATCAAGCAAGAAAGGATGGAGGACTATAGAGGGGTACAAAGGGACTCGGATTGGACTCCATGAATGCGATGATGACTCGACTGGGATGCTCTAAACAAGGGCGACTCGATGGTGCTGCCTCATAGTAAGGGTCCAATGGGGAACCATAAAAGCATGAGTAAAATAGGCTAACTCATGATGAAAATCAACATGAACGAAGACGAGTAAGGAGGCAAAGTGGTGCCCCAAGTACAAGTGTCGTAAGTGAAGAAATTCGATTTTGAAAAGAGGTGAAGAGACCCTTCATGGAAAAAATTTGTCCTAGTGAAGTATCAAAACATGGAAAACTGACAGATACCCATTTGAGTGCTCGGTGAGAGCTTTCCAACAGTGCAGACGATGTGTCAAACGAGGCTACGATTTGGTTGCAGCGGGAAAAAGAAAAGATAGGGGTTTTCTTCTAATAAGGCGTTTTCCCTCCAAAATCATTCATTTTCTTGTTTAGCTGTGGTGAATGTGGAGAGGAGAGAAGGCCCTAAATCTTGCAGCGATCGTAGCGGACAAACCGATCGTTGGAATCGTGATCTGTCAGTGGTAGGTAAGAGGCCTAATCATACTCTTTTTTTTTTATGGTTTCAAAGTTCAGATTAGGGTTTTAAATCTCAGTGACTACCCCTACTTCTTCATTACGGTCGGGTCACACTTTTTGGGGCAAAAGCTGCGACTTGGGATGTAGGTTTTGGCCTGAAAAGTGCGACCTGGCCCAGGATTTGCCCAAAAAGTGCGACCTGTTATATGTGGGAAGTTGTCGTGCTATTGGGGGCTGAGATTCGGTTTTGATGTAGGTTAATGTAGTTTTGATGATCTGAAGACTGAAAAAAATGATGGTTTTGTGCAGATATGGTAGATATACGGATCAAATGGAGAGAGAGAGACTTAGGTACATTACGGATGGAAATCCAAGAGGATCAGGGTGTTCGTCGTGTACTGGCTAGGTATGGGGTTCTGAAATTTTTGGAGAACCCTTTGATGCGGGCTGGAGAGCCCTTGTTGGCTCAGATTATCAGTTATTGGGATCCAGATCATAAGGCATTTATAGTGCAGGGGCACAGGATCAAGCTGACAGTCCAGGATCTATATTTCTTGACTGGTCTCCCACCATTAGGGATGGTGGGAAATACGCAACCAGTGTTTCCACAGGGGCATAACATTATGGAGTTTGTTGAGCGACATTGTCAACCAGGTGTCCAAGTCAAAGGGACTCGGATATCCATTGGGGATCTAGAGAGGGTGGAGACACGGGCAGTGGCCGTAGTAGTGTTGCGAGTCTTGGGGAGCCAGGCGTTCCATCACATCACTGGAGGGTAGATGATGATTGTAGAGAGTGTGTTGGGGGGGACCTACTATGGGTGGGCCTAGATGATGTTGGTTTCGGTGAAACAACAGTTGTTGCTATGCAAGCGGCAAGTGAATCATGATTGTGCCTATGGGACGGTGTTGTGTTTTTTCTTCTTTGAGAAGATCTCGACCTTGCGACCTCGTATACAGTTACCTGATGGAGGTCCGAGAGAGCCCTGGATGCGTCGGTGGGGACGATTACTGTGTAGAGGAGGGGGCGGGGCGGTCGGATGGGTGTTTTGACCAGAGTTCTTCGCCCATTGGGATCAGATGCCATTATACATAGATGACTATCCCTATAGTGGGATGAGTTATTGGGGAGATCCGGACTTGCCGCTTCCGCCTGGTCGAGTGTGGGGGCTCGATGGTAAGTGACAAGCAACTAATCTGTTAGGTGCTTTTTAGAATTTGTGACTAGTATTCAAGGTACTAATCTTGATATTCTTGTGAATGCAGATATAGCTCTGGTGAAACTGATCGGATATATGGGATGACCGGCAGCAGCAGGAGCTACAGGTGCAAGTGGATCAAGGAAAGCACAGAAAGAGAATATAGCCACTCTATTGGAGGACATCCGTCGTAGATGTGAGGGGCTGTTGATCGGTGTGTCGGAGCGTGGTTGGCATGATTTAGACGACCAATACATAGAGTTATGTATTGGGCTACCCTCATAATGGCAAGGTATCATGCAACGCATGGTGATGGCCGGTCAGACTGTGCGTGATCTACGAACGGCGGGAGTAGAGTCGTTGGCTCGGGATCCTCCAGAGAGTGATTAGATGTAGGGCAGGTGGTGCCCCCCAACGTTTTATGTAGGGGCAAGTGGTGCCCCTCATTTTTGTAGTTTTGTTTTTTGTACCATGCTATGGGCATGTGATATGTTTCAAAGCAGATGGACTCTAAAAACACATGTTATATGATATATATGATTTATGTACATTTTGTTGATGATGTGAAATTTTATTGTCTTATATGTGATAAATGCCAGTCTAGAATATGATTTGTGATTTGATCTACGTAGTGATTTTGACGTCGAGGGATATGGGTGAAAGTAATGAATCTAAATTCACGTATCAAAAGTTTCACTCGTAAATATTCTCTAAACAGGATAGGTTTATGCACATGATAGACACCATTAAGTTGTAAGATAAGAAGAAGGGAATCTAAATGAACATGCAGATGGAGGATATGATGAGAGAGGGCATCGGCTAAGAGGCCACGTACTGCATCATATTCAGCGTGATTGTTGGTGGCATTACCAATGCAAATCCCATTTGCAAGAACCAGGGTATGCAAGGGAGTAAAGATGGCCCATGCTGCCAAAGCGAGATTCCGGGAATAGCGACTTGCCCCATCGGCATAGCCAAGATAATGGGTGGAGGAGAGGGCGGATGTAATAGTGTCGCAAGACAAGAAATGGGAGGGATGAGAAAAAGGAATGCAGCGTGAGTAGAGGATAGACATCCACTGACGGCTATGGGAGGGAGCAGTCTGGGTAGGAAGTCTAGGACTCATAGATCGACGAGAGGGGGATGAATGAGAACTATGGGATGAAGAACAGAAACTCAAGCTGCGAAGAACATCGAAGATACGGATGGTATGATCGTGATTATGGGATGGAAAGGAAGGGTCAAGGAGACTAAACAACACTGCAAAGCTACCTAAATCATCGGTACGAGAAGAGAGGTGCAGATACGGGTCATCACGGGGAATGACAAAAGAACAGGTAAAAAGATGGTCAAAACATGAAGACCCCGAGAAAGTGTCTAAAGGAGGATCAAGCAGAACAGATGGAGTGGATTCAGAGGGAATGTACTTCGATGGTCGTGCGGATGATGATAGGTATAGGAGGGGAGCAGCAGATTCCGACATTTCAACATCAGGGGGAGGAATGTCAATGGTAGCAGGGGGATCCTCGAGTAGACCTGATGCATATTGAGCAAGGATGGGAGAGGAGGATTGGTTTTGTTCAACTTCGTACTCGTGAATGACCTCTAAAGAGGCTCAGTAATGCGTGAGGTGAGGACAATGGTGAGAGTAATGGCCATGGATGCCACACAGAGCACAGGCTTTGTTGGTGCGAAGAGTCTTTGGGTTCTTGGCTGCGGATGAGGAAGAAACAGAGGTTTCAGGGACCATAGATTCAGGGAACGCGACTTTAACCATGGGTTGAATACGGGGCAACTCAGGACAAGTATGGGTGGGATGACCGATACCATCACATAAGGCACAAGGCTTGGCGGGTGGGGGAGGGGTAGGGTCTGGTGCGGTGGCCTTGTCTTTGGATGCCCCCTTTTGAGTTTTTCTTTTCTTTCTTGTAGTTGTCGCAGCATGAGGAGGGTCCTGCGAAGGGGCTAGGGGCACTGTAGCGGTGGAAGGAGCAAAGGGAATTGGTTGCACTGGTGTCACAACTATGTATGGTTTGGGGTGGCCTGGTGGGGTCTCGGCTGAAGGGGTAAGATACCATACTGGAATTCCCAAGGTTAAATTAGGGAGGGAAAGGGTGGCCATGACAGGGACCGAATAGACACCAGGGGGAGGGGGACCAAGGAAAGGTATCTGACCAGTGAGGTAATGACCAGGAGGGACAGCTCCCATATGGTGAAGACCTAAGGGAACCGACTCAGGAGGGTAGGGAGGTTCCTGAGTGTGAGGTGGGCGGGAAGGTCGACGTGAAAAAGGTAGGGAGGTTCCCGAGTGTCAGGTGGGTGGGAAGTTCGAGGTGAAAAAGGTTCGGTCGATTGAAGCGAAGGGCTAGGAGCAGGTTGCGATGGGCGAGATTGAGGTTACTGACTAGCCGAAGCAGGCTGTGAAAGGCCAGCCTGAGACAATTGCATCATGCAAACATTCGCTAAACTATGGTCAGAGACACAAGGAGGGGGAGGACAAGGAAAAGTTCCAAGCAAAGAGGAGTCTTTGTAGACGCCAGGGGAAACACTGGTCAAAGAATCAACAGTTGGTTTATTGGTGACAGTAGAGATGGTGGACTCAGGGGAGGTCTAAGATTTTGGTTCATGGTAGTTCAACTGGTCAATGGTGACAATCTTGTCATTATGAGGAAAGAACATCTTGCGGTGGACTGTGGATGGGACGACAGACATGGCATAGGTGTAACTACACCCCAAGAGAATGGTGTAGTCAAGAGGGGCATCGATAACTTCAACGTCGACACAAACAGTCTTGCCTACAAGGGTGATAGGACAATTACGGAATAGGCCAATAGGCTGGGAGGCATGGCCATCCCACGCACGAAGGGTGATTGTGGAAAGGGCCAACTCAGGGGATCCGAGTTGTTTCCAAACTGAAGCGGACATTACACAGGTAGATGCCCCCTCATCAATAATACACCGAGCGACATTGGCATGTCAGATTTTGACTGGGATTTGGAAAGCAACCGAAGGAGGAAGAGGGGGATGGTCTGACTGACGAGCGTCGAAAAAAATCAATTGGTCATCAGCAAGATCTACAGCACCCACGGCAGATACAAGAGCCTTCTTTTGAGAAGGACACGACTAGAGGAGTTCTAATGTTGAAATGGCAGCAGGAGATTGGGCCATATCATCTACTATGTTGTATGAATGGGCAGCCTGACCAGAGGCGGCATTTCGGCGTAATGGTCCCTTAGGAGTCTTGGGATGAACCTCAGCTTTGGGTGGAGGGAGTTGTAAGGGACCATTGGGTGTCGACAGAGGCTCGGTAGGACCTAAAGATGGAGACTCAGAGATAGACGGAACGGGAGATGTGGAATACTGACGGGACCGAGTTTGAAGGTTAAGGTCGACGGTGAGGGGGGGGTCAAAGGCCATCATGAGAATCTGGTAATCAGAGGAACCAGAAGGTTAAGGTTGGGTGGTTATCACGGCATGAGGTGGTTGAGTGGCCACGAATCCTTGTTGACGTAAAGGATCGGTAAACACGGCGGGTAGAGAAGTAGCTGGGGTGGGAGGGACAGTAGGGGAGGAGTGTTGTCCCCGCACGGTGGCCTGAGACTCCCACATCTGCCGCATTTGTGGTAATAAGGGACAATCATGAGTGTAGTGACCATAAACATCGCAACACGAACAGGGCTTATTGGTGCGAAGCAGCCTGTCCGACTTGGGCTGAGAGCCCTGTGGCTGGTTGCCGGTGGTAGAGCCAATATTGGAAGGATTGGATCCATGATTACTAGAAGCGGATTGATTTCATTTTCTATTTCTTTCAGAAGGAAGAAAATTAGGTGCCCCCTGTTGTGCAAATACTTTCCCTGGAGGGGGTCGTAAGTGTGGTTGCGGGGGTGGAGAAGGCAAGGGAGTGGGAGGTCCGAATGCTGGAGGAGCTGGGACACCAGGTTGTGGATACGGATAAGGGGTAGGATGGGCAACATTGAGGTAAGCAGGAGGGTGAGAAAAAGGAGTAGGCATGTTGTATCCTGGATACATGCTACCTGGAAGGGAAAAAGTGCCAGAGGGTTTGGCCCCCCCTAGAGGGAAAACATAGCCTGGAAGAGGTTGGGCAGAGGTATGTGACAGGGCTCCAATGATACCATCGGCAGAGTGAGATGCCCCCGAGGTATTAGAGCTACCGGGCTTGGGGAGGTAAGGGAGGATGGTATAAACATAACCAGATTGGGCATAGATAAGGTCATATTTCATGGCTATTTGGAGGGCAGCTTCTTCGGTTTGGGGAAAATGGGATGCGACATCTTTGCCAATGGGAGGTAAGAGAGAGCGAAGGAACCAGTCCATATAAACCCGATCTTCAAAGGGGGTAGCGCGACACAAGCTTCGTCTTCGTCTCCATTCCTAGACATGAGCGGAAAGGCGGGTCGAAGAGGATTGATGGAAAGAAGTTAAGAGTTCAGTACCAGTGTCGTATCGGAGAGGGAGCTGGAAATAAGATAAAAAGTCTTGGGCAATGGTCGCAAAGCTGGTATGGGAAGAGGTGGATTGATCAACATACCATTTAGAAGCTTCGCCGGTAAGCGTGTGTTGGAACAATCGAAGACGGATGGAGTCATCGGTCATGGAATTAGAGGAACACCACATGTGGAAAGATCGAATATGGTTAGAGGGATCTTCACTAGCAAGGCCTTCGAACTTGGGAATGTCAAAGGGGAGCTTGGTTGGCATAGTAGGCCAACTGACATCGTGGCGAATAGGATCATTGATCAGCTGATTGAAATCAGGGAGACTGAGGCCGGCCATATAAGGGAGTAATGGGGCAGTCGAGGTAGGTCCCGTAGGGGTTCCACTGGAAATGGACCCAGCAGTAGAACTGGGGTTAGGGCTAGGTCCTGAACTAGACATGGTGAAGGTAACAGGGGGGAACCAGGAGGAGGGGGAGAACCCGAACAATCAGAGGAAGAGTCGGAGTGCGGACTCGGGGGAGGACTTACTCGATGACGACGGGCAGGAGGAAGTCGACCAACCGGAAACTGAGTGTGAAGGCCAAGAAGTCTCTGGGACGAATGCCTTGGAGGCGCAATGATGACGGGAAGAAGAAAACCGATAGGGGCAGGGAGGGGTAAAATCAAGAGAGATCAATGTCGAAACAAGGGCAGAGAGGTGCAGTGTCAATTGATTTTAAAGTCTTTGCCAGGCGGTGTTAACCAAGCGCTTCTTCACTTAGGGTCAGTGCGTGGCATGCGTTGATTTTAATTTTTAAACCCAAACGTTTTGAGAGTAAAAGAAAAAGTGTGCTGCGTAACTGAAAATAAATCTGCAGTAAATAAGACTAAAAGATCAGAAAATTAACATCTACTAATGCAACAATCTAACCCAAGAAGGTGGGTCTCTCAAAACTAGTCTATAAGAGGGAAAAACTAAGCAAATCATGCTAAAAAGAGGCCAATAGATCTAAGGTCAGGAGGGACGGGGATCTAAAGGGGAAATGCGCACGAAGAGCTGCGAGAGAACAACAGCGAGAGCGAGTTCTTTGCTAAAGGAGGAATCGGTAAAAATGGAAGGGACGATGAGGCGGCCCTAGAAATGAACCCAAAAAAAACTATATGAGGTGATTTGAAAGGGATAAGAGCTGATCTAAAGGAATCTAAAAATGAGGTATCAGATCTGAAAGAAATAAGGCTGAAACTATGGAAATTCAGACTTCTGAAACAACAAAAACTCTCCCAAAAAAAGTGGAGGGTACTAGAGCCCTAAGGGGCAATATTCCCACTTAGTTGAGTGAAATAGATCAGAAACAGGTCTAAATGGGTGGAGATAGAGGCTGGAAAACCCTAACAGAAGCTTCAGACAAACCCAGAAAAAGTGATGAAAAATTGTAGAAAAAAGTGCAGGTTGCAGGTTCCGACCTGTTTTCACTCCAGGTCGCAGATTTGGGGCAGAAAAGTGCAACCTCAAGGCCAGGTCACAGTTTTTGGGCCGATAAGTGTGACTTGCAGATCCGGGTCTCTTGGCGGTAGAGATCTGAAAAATTTGTCGTCTCAGTTGTGGCTGATGTCTGTCACCTGTGCAATAAGGCCAGAAACACATGGAAGTTAAAAATTTGACTGTTTGAGGGTTTTAGAGATGGAAAGCACCATAAAAATAGGAAAAGCAGAAAACTGAAGAGAAACCCTAGGGTTTGAAACAGCTGGATATGCAGGAATAGATAAAACGACAGTGGTCGTAAAATAAAACCCGTGTGGAGTCGCTAATTGTTAGTATGAATCTTTCGTTGTAAAAGATCACTTTAGCTACGCATAAAAAATAGCCCTAACATCGGTTATGGCTGCAAAATATCTTTAAGTCTGCTACACAAATCCAGATCTAAGCACAAAATACATTAAGCAGATAAAACACAATATGGCTCCATGCATCCAATAGACAAGACAAGAACAATGTGTTTAAAAGAATGTTTTATATTATATTAAAGAATGGGGCACCTGAGAGGAAAACAAGAAAGGTGTTTTCCGGTTCTCCTCAATGGGATGGGTTCTTGAAATTCCTCAGTGTTTCGGATCTAAAATTCCTCTCTCTTATTGTGGTAGAAAACCCAGACAAACATAGAACTCAATGGGAGCTCACAAGGCAAAAATGGAAAATGGTGACCAAGAGTAGATCCAGTGTGATCTAATGCAATGAAGGTGACTAATGAATGGGGAAAACCCTTCTATTTATAACAAAATATTGGGGTGTTCTAGAACTCGGTGCATGAATAAAATATTATTAATCAAATTCTATAATCACCCTTTAGGAATATTTTATTATATTTGTTGGAGGGAAAAGGTCTTTTGACTTGGGTCAATTCCTTTATTTATAAACAATAAATAAATAAATGGTTTATTTATTATTTTAGGGACATGATGGGAATATAATTAAATAAATAATGATTTATTTAATTATTTAAAAATGATTTAGTCAAATTTAACTAGGAATATTATTTAAATAATGATTTGAATAACTTATTCCTAGGAAATAATTAAATAAATAATGATTTATTTAATTGATTTCCTTGTTTTGGGTTAAATATGACCAGGAAAAATAGACAAATATTATTTTACATGGTGAAAGAAATTTTACTTAGGGTAAAATTGGTCTTACATGGTGTACTTGGGTTCATCGAACAATAATGAGTTAGATGACCAAAAAAATGGTGTAACAGGTGTGAAGTTGCAAGCAATCAGAACAAACTTTTGGCTAGAAGATAGATATAATGCTGGTTTTTAGTCCATTGGGCTATGGAGTCATAAGAGGGCTTTAATTGAGCAACAACATCATGAGTGATCCAAGGGGCAAGTCATCTATATCACAAGATCTTTGAGATTAAAATGATGGAATGGAAACAATAAAAGTGTTGGAGGGGTGGAAACTGAAAATAATTTCAACAAGGATTTATAGTCAGTCCAAACAAGAAAAGCCTCTTAAGTAATTGCTTAAAACCAACCAAGAACAAGGCTCACCATAAATTTCTTGGGAAAGTTTGTATTAAAGCAACTCAATAGACAAACAATCCAGTAATCCACATAATTACCTTCAAAAAGTATGAAAATACATAAGAGAAACAAAGTGCAACTTAAGATCAGATAAGGTACTTTTAAACCTAGTATGCTTTCAGCAAACACTTAGGGAAACTTTCAGAATCTACCTTTGGAGAAAGAAGCTAGAAAATAGGGCACATCGTCACTTTTCTAGTCTAACTTTAATAAGCAAACCATGAAAATAACATTCAAAAATAATGTTTAAAGCTAATAGTAGGACGAGGGAATGCCAGCATTCCTAACTGTTTAAATTGTATTGAATCAAATTCTTAAATAAACAAATTGGAGGAAAACATTGAGATAAAGCTTATCAGTCAGAGAAGGGTACTGTAAATAGTAGGTCCTAACTCTATGCTTGTTGTTCTTTATCAGAGAATAAATGGACAATATGGCATATACAAAAGGAAAACAATTACATAGAAAGGAGCACTTCACGAGTGATATAGACCAGGATCCCAAGAAAAAGCTTGTTATTGATGTCAAACCAGTTACAGTGTTTAGGTCCAATGTTTCAGTTTAGCAATCATCTTCACTTCTCATCCTAAATATTCTATCACAAACAAAACTTCAAGAGCCTTTGAACACTATTTACACATAGAAAAATTGAGCACAAGTATATTTCAAAGTTCTGCAACCAACATTGTCGCATCTTCTACAGGAGAAATTACAAAAGAAATGAGGAGGTGGGATGGGATAAAAGATATTCAAGGTTCAATTGATACAGATTTAATAATTTTCAGCCTTTGAGGGGCTTGATGGAGAAGTTTACAGATATGTCCTCTGTATTAAATGTTTTACATTAAGAATTAAGCTCGGTGGGAGATTTTCTTGACTTTAAGGCTCTGTGTCATGTTGTAATAACTCTACTGATATTTTTTGCATTAAGTTCCTTTGGCTGAATTAACTATTCGGCTACGTTGAGGCAAATATCTTCTTTTCTTATCATAACTCGGCCTCTGTTGAATGCTTTGAGGCTACAGGGGGCAATCTGGTAGGTGAGAGTAATCAATTAGCCTCTGATGTGGCCGTGGAGGCATCCTCTGTCTGATAAATATTTTTGATTTGCCTTTAAACTATGTTTAATTTAGTGGATTAGGTTTTTGATTTTTGATCTTAGCCATAATCCACCGAAAATGTGAAAGCAATCTTCAATCTTCAGTTCTGTTGTGGTGAAGGTCTTCAACACTGATAGTCTTCGTTTTAATCATGCTTCACTATGTCTTGTTGATGTGCAGGTATGACAAGGGCTCATATGGCATCAATGTCCATGATACACTGATGAAACATGGCATGGAACCCTGCTCAATGATTTCTCTTTGATAAGTGAAAGCCTGGATGATCGTCATCCTCGGCTTTCATTTCTTTTAATATAATGCAAAAACCATTAAAACCTGAAAAATACAAAAAATGTTATAAAATCCTACGGTATTGGGTAAGACTGCTTAGGAGGCTTAGTTTTTGGAGCGTGGCCGTTGGATGACAGCATCCAACGGTGGAGATTGAGCGCATAAGTCAAATGGAGGCGGTTTGGAAGAAATGGTGAAGAGATTAAGTTAGGGCTATTGATCTTGCAGAGATCGACGGTTGGGAGCAACCGAGGAAACACAATGTGGAAAGGCCGCTTTATAATGAAATGGGAGAAAATGCAGAGGAAAAAGTTTTAAAACCTTTGGCGGAGGAAAAATGAATTAAAAATCAAATTGGGTTTTGGGAAGAATTTGGGCCGTCGGATGAGATTGGCTCATAGGGATCAATGGCTAAGGTGGCGCGCGATGAAACAAAATGGAAAAGAAGGAAAGTGGTTTCGGGTGGAGAAACCGGCAGTATCACTCAGGAAAATGGGAGAAAGGTGGTTTCACCTTTTCGAACGCGATATGTGTTAGGAGGTGACACGTGGAACTTGAAAATCGCCCATATCACGTAGCCCTTTAAGAATTAACATTTGTGCTTGAATTTGCACGAAAATGCGCGCTGGCCGTTGGATCTGAGTTCTTAGATCGGACGGTGGGGAGTGAGCGCGATATTGACAAGCTGCACAGGCGGGTTTAATGTAAAACATAGGGAAAAGGGGTTTTGTGTTTTACAAAGAAAAAATATGATCGGGGGGGTTTATACAATGTGTTAAGTGCCCGATTGTGGGATATGAAAGTTATATGAATGAAACAAGGGATCGGGGGTTATATATAAAGGGGCCAATCACATTGGAGGTTTCAATGAAACAAATAGACTTGTGCGCTCCAATTTTCCCCGATGCAATAAGCGCCGAAAGGGTTTAGCGCTTGGTTCCAGCACCAAGGCATATAGTGCGGAAGTGATTTAAGACTTAGCCCAAAGGGGCTTAAGTCCATAGTGAAAAAACTTTTTTTTATGAAATTTTTCAAATTTTTTGATGGATTTGGGGGTTTTGGTAAGGTTCAAAAGTGAGTTTCAAACATTATAAAATGGATTTTCATGAAGGGAAAAGGGGAATAAAATGAAGGTTATTTTTGAGTGGAGGGAGGGGGAAAATGGAGTTTTTCAGCAGTCTTTTCTTCATGGAAAAAAACAGATTTTCAGAGTTTACAATGGAAACAGCAGTGAAGATTTAAACAAAGGGCATGATGTCTTCATGAGTCTTCAAGAGATAACATTTTAGCAATAAAATTGTTTCTTGAAGGCTCAAAAAATGATTTAGCCACCTTTTGATATAACAAATTTTATAGGTGGCTAACACTATATAACTCAATAATTTCAATTGGGGTAGTACTTGGAAACTTCACACAACTTTCCATACCTTCACTTGTTGACCAATCATCAGATGGTCTTTCTTCCTCTGTTTTGATATTTAGTTGCATATTTCCATAAGACCCCTCTGTTTCTTTTTCTTTCTGAGATATTTCTATCTCAGCATTAATCTGAATAGATTTCAGATTCAGCTCCTTCTCCTTAACAAAATTTAAAGCTTGTTCATCATCCTGTGATGTACCTACAATCATACACAAATCACTAGTTTTAAAAACACAAGACTTTTCAGTCTCGGTTGCTTCTTCAAGCATTTCTCCTTGAACAGATTTGCATGTGGAATCCTCAAATTCTATCCTTGACTCAAAAAATATGAGTTCTTCCTTCCATAAGGCAATATTCTTCTGCCTCCACTTCATTTGTAATGGTTGCCAAATTACCTTCTTTCCCTTCAGTGGAAATATCCATCCTCCTCTCTGGTTTTCCTTTTCTTGTAGCCATCCCTCTAGTACCTCTAGTTGTACTTTCATCACTGCAATATCTCTTTCTCTATCCTCATCATTCATTTTATTTCTGTGGCATTCTTTAGAACCTTTTCTCTGATCCTCCATGATCATTTTCTTCATCTCTATGAGCTCCTCACTCACTATGAGTTTCACTAAGCCTCTGCAACAGCAAGTCCTCCATGCTGCCACTTACCTCACCAATCCGCTCTCTGGACTTGGTCTTTTGGCAAGCATTGGTTCTCTATCTCTGGAACCTCTTGAACACTCTCTTCTTCTCTCTCTAAGCTTGTATCCTCAACTCACCTTCTCTTGAGAACACTTCAGTTGTTCTCCCTATCCAACCTTTAGCTGGAATATTAGGTTCACTGCCATCATCATTACAAACGTTGTCTTCATCTTGTCTGCAACCAAAATTCTGCAATCACAATTTTTAAACCAGATTAAAATTATCTCACCTTCAAGATCTCTGCACGACCTTGTTCTCTTCATTCACTTGTACTTTGATTGGACTGTCTTCATTTATTTCTGCAAATGCATGTTCACTTCAATTTTGTGTATATGCTGCTTATCAAATTTAGAATCTGATCTCCTCTTATTTTTCCCATCACACATGCATTTTAAAAAAAAATCTTTACTTTTCAAAAGATACCAAAATGATACAGCCAAAGGCTGCAAAACACAAAAATACTTCTAGGATTTAAATATTCATATCCACATGCATGTCAACCTAATAATCTATGCGAAAGCTATTCCTCTTCATAAAATTCATGTTTACAAACTATATGAAAATACCCACCTTACTCATTGGTATTTATCAGTTTCAATTGACATTGGTTAAAACCCAAAATGTTAATCATATAAATATATCCAGACCATGTTTAACATTCCATACTTTGGTTAAAACCCAAATGTATCAACATAATATTTTATTTGGCCCCACAACTTACCAACTCACCTTTCCGCTTTCTCTGAATAGCTTTACACCTTTGATTTCAATTGTAAATCTTCGACTCCTCGATCTTTACACCGTCAATCTTAATACCCATCAATCCACGGCTATCGCACTTCACCACTGATCTATGCGTATGTCCAATGGATATCGCATTTCAAGATGCATGACATTTAACATACCTTTTTCACTGTCGAGTCCACACCTTTCATTAACCTCTGCACAACTTCTGATGTGAACACCATTAGATCTTTGCCTCCTTTGATCGGATGGTTATCGCATCAAATTAAGCCCGACAACTTATCCTTCCAAACTAACATGAAATAGGTGGTATTGCTTTGCGACGTGTCACTTCCGGAGGTCTATCGTGTTCTCTCCAGCAATTACCACTTACCATTCCCAACCTACGCGAAAAACCATCTGTTGTTTTCTGAAACTATCCACTGTTCTCCTTTGCTGTTGACTTCCAATTCCACATCCAATTTCTTTCGTTACAGTTCCTCCATATGCCTATTCAAACAAACCATCGATTTCTATTCACTACACTATGACTTCTCCTTTACTCCATCGTTCTGTTTTAATGATGTCAACCAGTCTTAAAACCCACTCTGGCATTCATTCCACTCATGGTTTAACTTCTATTATTCATTTTTTGTGGTTTTATAATCATTTATAAATACAAT
The DNA here is from genome assembly GCA_034641835.2 of Pinus albicaulis. Classification (NCBI taxonomy): domain Eukaryota; kingdom Viridiplantae; phylum Streptophyta; class Pinopsida; order Pinales; family Pinaceae; genus Pinus; species Pinus albicaulis. The sequence goes on from JAXQQM020060921.1 coordinate 111,600, forward strand.
AAAATCCCCAAATGTAACTTCAAACTCTGGATCTCACTTCACTATGTATACACAACAAAATGTGTAATATTTCCTTGAAATGTTTTATACGAAGTCAGCTCCAATTGCAAAATACATCCAGGAAAATTTTATACTTCAATTTAGAAGTCCAAGTAATTTCTTTAATGGCATTGATCCATTCTGTGATCGATGCTAATTTCTCAACATTTACAAATCACACAGAATAAATAAACGAATAATTGACCTTTTAAGAATACACAGTCTCATACCTTCAATAATCCCATAGCTAAGAAATGACAGAAATTCTTTGGTTTCTTCCAATTTTCCCTGTCCATAGTATAATGAAACATGAACTCAGAAATTGAAATACGAACTCAGAAATTGAGTTCTTTGCATTAACACACAATAATTACGTAGGAAATTATTCCTCTGGCCTGATCTTCTGTATCGGTGGCCTTTTCCCTATTCTGCCCATAGGCTTACTCTACCTCTACCTCTTTATTCACCTATCTATTTCTCCTCCTTTTTATGCCTTTGAGGCTTACAATTTATACAAAAGGTTCTGAAACTATTTTTGGTTTCAGATCCTTTATCTTCTCAACAAATTCCTAAGAATCCTCTCTCATCCTAAATTCATGAACCAATTATAATTTATGATTTACCATTAATTCTTAAATCTCTCAATCCTTATGCACTCTCAACTAGCCTAATTCTCTCATTTTCTCCAACATTCAAGAACACTTACAAAATTTCTCAGAATATTTAATTAAATCTCATTAAAATCACTCAAAATGTCACATAAGAAACCAACTCCCTTGAAAACAGAAAATCCCTAAGTCTATTAAAATACAAAGAATTTTCTTGAGCCTAATGCTCCTGCATCATACCATGTTATAATTTTCTCTACAAATGTGTTGGAGTTGTTTTCTCAATAAACTTGTTTTTACTGCTCCTAAATGATGAAATCCATTTCTCTACAAATTTGTTTTCTCAATAAACTTGTTTTTACTGCTCCTAAGTGATGAAATCCATTTTTGTTGTATATAGAAGCATTTAGCTCTGATAAGAAAAGTGTGATAGTGTGTTATAATTTTCTATACAAATGTGTTGGAGTTTTTTTTTTTCAATTAAGTTTTTTTTAATTCTCTTAAATGGTGAATGCAATTGTCATATGTAGATGAACTTGGAGTAAAATCTATTTCTGTTAATAAAAATTCTCTTTATTTACATTTATAAAAGATAGATTGTACTTGAATGTATTTAAAATATCTTATTTGAGTTACATGCTTATTTCATGCTTGTTTTGGATGATTATTAATCACCAAAGGATTTTCACCCCCAATTTCCTATTTCAATATCTATAACAAAATTTTTATATATGTGAACATATTATGTTGGTTACTATTGTACAGTACAACAACCCCCCATTTTTAACTTGTTCACATCAAATAATGGGGACACTTTCTATAAAAATTTTGGCTAAACACCTTCTAGGATTTTTATTAAGTCAATTATCTTACGATTTTGTTAATTTTTCATTTTCTTTAGATTCTTGTTTTGATTTCTTGGTTGAAATCGAATTTTTATAAGCTTCTTGTTGACGCTAGTTTCGTCTCATTTGGTCAACTGGTTTGTAAATGGTACTCCTTTGAAGTCTAATCAATGATGTCGCCTGGGTTTAAAAAATGCGTAAAATGTACAATATTTCATTTTTGTAATTAAATTAGTTCAATAATGCATTTAGTTTAAATATTATCCATAGTTAGTCATTACTAACATTTTTCATTTTTTTTTCATACACCCAAATTATAAAGCATCGGGATTTCAGTGATTTATTCTAATTTTTCATTACTAATCTCGAAAATTTTAAAATGACAAAGTGGTTGTAATTTAGATAAGAAAATCATCATCTTAGATAAATTTATCGTTAAAATGAAACCAAAATAAAAAATAATAATTTTTAATATTAAATTTTAAATTAATTATTATATAATTAATTAATTAAATTAAAATTTAATATAACATAAAAATTATATATAAAAAAAAAAAAAACAAACAAACAAAAAAATTAAAATTAAATTTATCGCATCAGAGGTTTTACACTACATCGCATCAGAGTTTTAAAAAACCCGATGCAATGAATTCATGCGATGTGATTGAATTGAGTTCAAAACTCCCGATGCGATAACTCACATTTTATCTTATGCGATTAAATCGCATTCATTTTATACGATGGTGTTAAGTAAAATACGTTAGTGGTAGTATTGGTTCAATAGTGTTAAGTAAAATATGTTAGTGGTAGTGTTGGTTTAATAATCTTAAGTATTTGAGTTAGTAACGTTAGTAGTTATATTTGTTAGTATTGAATTAGTTTTATCATAGGTGTAATATTAATTTAATTTAATAATAGTTAGTGGATTGGTAGTAGGTTAGTGGGGTGTTAATTAGGATAGTTTTAAATTAATAAATTTATTTATGTTAGTATTAGTATTGTGTTAATGATAAGTTTGTTTAAAAATGATTTCAATTTAATATAGTGTTGTGTTTTAGTTTAATATTAACATAGTTTTTAGTTAGTATAAGTTAAGTATTAGTTCAATTTTAGTTTATTAATTAATTTAATATTTAAATATTTAAAATAATTAATTTTAAATTGATTAAATTAATTAATATTTAAAATATAATTAATTTAATTAGATTTATTATTAATTAAATTAATTTGTTTATAAATAGGTTATTAAATAGTTAAGTTTAGTCTATAATTAAGAATTAAATTAGAATTAATTATTAATTAATTGCAGGCTAATTTAGGATTAAATTTTTAATTAAAATCTGATTTTTTTTTAGCCCAGCAACAGAATTTCCAGATTTATATCATATTTGACTTAGCATCTTTAGAGGCTCATAGATTGAGTTTTACTTGGCCAAATGAGGCCCAGGATGACTCATTGGAAAGAGAAAATCGAGGAGAACATTTCTGAGGACGTTTCACTAACATATTTTATCATTTATTGGGTCAAAAATCAGGCAGAAGATCAAGCTCCAAATTTCAAAAATAAATCAATTTTCTGAGTTTTGTTTTCTTCATTTTCATTTACCCAGCCTCTTCTAATTGCAGATTCATGCATCAATAATATCCTTGATTAATTAAAATCGTTATTAGCATCAATAAGAAGCTCAAATTTCCTTTATATTTATTTAAATAGAATTTGATTGGATTTGTTTTAAGGTTAGAGATAATATTTTAATTTTATTGTTGCATCTTAATTCATTTTGATTTCTTTTTGCAGAAAAAAACAGTAGAAGGGATATAGAGAAAAAGATCACAAATAAATGAGAAAGCTCTAGCAATTAAAGATTGGAAATTTTGAGCAATTAAAATCGGATTGGGCAGATTTTTCTTCAACAAACTCTCCTCTCAAAATACCTTTGGAAATATTATAAATTGCAGATTGCAAAATGTAAAAGGGTGGCTCTCCTCTGCAATTCCAGACTTCTAAAAGCATTTCTGTAATAGGAATTTAGAATTGTAGATGGGGAGGAGAGAAAATTTCAGATCTGAACATTATTGAGAGTTTTTCTTTATGTCTTGGATTATGCATAATGGGTAGAGTTTGCATTTATGCATCTCTAGTCTTGAAAGCAAAAATTCAAGTAATGTAAAGTATTGTTAGAGACCAGGATCAGAGAAGCAGATATAATTAACTGGTATTTTTGGCATTTCTGTATCAAATACAATTTCATTTTGATGTTAATGAAATTGTTGTTTCATTTTATTCATGTTTTGGAATTTCTGTTGATATGGATAATTTGTCTCAAATTGTTATGTATCTTTGCTCTTATGAATTAAACTCTGATTTCTGAGTAACTATTTACTTAGAAATCTGTCTTATAAAACTGATTTATTAAATAGTGATGTGTTGTGGATTTCTTCCGCATATTATTGTTTAATTATTAGCTTAATTGATTTGATAATCAATATCATTTTTGTGAATTTCTTCCGGAGTGTTGTCGATTTATTATTTCAGTTAAATGGTCTCAATAGAATGTGTTTTGGTACTCACAAATGTAATATAATTGAATTTCTTCGTTAGTTTGACACTAATTAAAAGCCAAACACATTTTAATCCTCATTATTTAATTATCTTGCTCTTAGTTGGGTTAGATTTTCATCTACCTAATTAAGATAGGATTTAGATTAGTTTTTTTTTCTTGCATTATAGAATAAGTTTGCATTTAGATTAATTTCTACATTCTTTTAAGACCTCTTCTCAAAGAGGCAAAATCTTAATTTGGGTTTGGCTAAACTCAAATCAGCTTAAGGGTCATTCTCTTGCCTGATCAGCAAGAAGAATCGATCTGATATCCCTGTCAATTGGTAATTAAAGATATATCATAAACCAATAGCAATAGGGAAAATGTAACTGGACCTAGTTAAACTAGTCAGAGCCACTATCATAAATGGAAAAGGAGTTGTATTAAGGTCCGGACCGGGTGGTTATCTCCTAATGTTGTAGCAGCAATTTTCGAGGCTTCAACAGTTACATATATGTTTTCACCCCCAATTGCCTATTTCAATATCTAAGACAATTTTCTGGTTTATAACTCTTATCAACAATATCTTTGAAACCTCCATGACCTGCTTTCATGGAAACAAAATTTTCCTTCCATCCCTTCATGATGGGAAACTTTCCTTTCATTCCTTTAAGATGGTTCTCTCTCCGCAACATCTTTTTTCTCCTAGGCTACTCTTTCCTATGCTATTCCCTTAAGGCGTTTCTTTTGCAACATATGGTGCAATTGCTAGTTTCAAAATATAGAATAATTTTATAGGTCTGACTAATACAAATATATCTTTCAGTGGTCATCTATAAAATAATATAATAAAAGTGAAATGTAATTATTAAATAGGTTTTTTTTTGTATATGATTTTAATTGATTTTATTTCAAATTTTAAATTGTAAATTTAAGTGATATAATTTACATAAATAAAAAATTTTAATGCTAAATCTATTTTTTAGAAATTAAAAAAATATTTCAAATAATAAAAGTCATAATCACAACTCAAAAATTGATATTAAAAATTTAATGGATAATCATATCATATCATTGAAATCAATTAAGAAGCAAAATATTAAATACCTAAAACAAGGCTATATAGCTAGTGTTTCCTAGGGCTTGGTTTGATTATTAAATTTTGAACAATTTTTTTTCTAATAAGCTTTTCCAAGGAGTTATATTGGACATCAAAACCCTATGAAATGGACGAAAGGGCCTACCAAGCCTACCAATCTTTTTCTGAAAATAATTATTATATTGGACAAGAATTTGAGCTCATAAATTTAGCTCTCGATTAAAATTGCTATATTCACTATAATATTCCATATTCATGTGGCACAACTATATTCACTATAATATTTTATATTCCTGTAGCATGTGGCATAACTATTTGTTACTTTTTTTTAACCATAGAGTGCCCTAAGAAAACACCTACCCCATGAAAATGTAAGTGATCACTTTAAATTATACTACCCTATATATTATCCATTATATTAGTAGGAAAGATACTCAAAATAATTTAAATTTTTTTTTTTAATAAATTTTATAAGGATATTATAACTTATATTATTTTATTTAAAAATGCATCTAGTATTTTAGCACACTTCTTATTATAATAGATTTATTAATGATTTTTTTATCATAATAATTTATATGATCATAAATTATATATTTTTGGAAAAAATTAGATGCAAATCTTTACGGATTATAAAAAAAAAAAAAAACTCAATCATTTTAATTTTAAATAAAAATAAATGTATATAATGTTTGGGAAATTATGATTAATATAAATATATGAAGAAAAAAAATTAAAAATGAACATTAATCATAAAAATATATATATAAGTTGTTTAAAAAAATCATGGATTAATGTTTGGTTGCAAATTTAGGATTTGATTGTACCATCAAAAAAAAAAAAAAAAATATCTCTTATAATAATTTTAATCTAAATGGTAAAGCTTAGTAATATATATATATTGAAAATAAGCTAAAAAAAAATATTTTTAAAATATTAATTTATTTTCACAATTATCATAGAATACTTCTTTTAACCATTTACTAAACTTCAATAAATATAATAATAATGTAGATCTCTTTTTGAAACTGCCATTAACATTATGAGCTATTCCATAAAAATGACCAATACAACACCCCTATAGCCTTTAAGAACGTTCCCTTTCTAACTTGATAATTTTAATCCACGAAAGTGAAAAGGATGTATGTGAAAAACATAAGTACGAGAATGTGCAACTCCCTCATCATCACGTCTTGACTCTCAAGTGAGAAATGTTCATATGTGCCCTCGAAATGGCTAAGTGTAGCCTGTGGGATGGTGTACGTTTTGAGCAATAAAACACGTGTGCTATCACGATTCTTTAGCGGGTGCTATCTTGACTGCTCAAGAACTCCCTCGAATGTTGTGTATATCGGTTGGTTCCTGTAATGATTACCTCGAGTCTGTTGAAAAACTTTTGCAGTGAACAGTACCAACTCATGCCAGTGGAGCTCGTTCGTAAATTTTAAAAATTATTAAGTAATAAGTGGAGGCGATACATATTTTTCGTACTGTAGCTTTATTAATTAATGTTGTTGGTAGTATATATGATTTAGATTTATAGTGTAACATTATTAATAAGGGTAACTTAAGTAAAAAAAAAAATATTAATTATCAAAATAAGTTAATTTGTTTTTATAATATTAATATTACAAATTGCAACTTAATTTTTGTCAAACGAAAAGAAATTAAAGGTCAAACATTGGTCGCTGCTCCATATTACAGAAAAGGGAAATCGAATACAATTTTATTGCAGATAGCTTGACGGTTTGACAAGGAAGAAGATAGGACACAAATATGATGGGAGGGCCATTATATTTGTCTTTATTAATGCTTCTGAAAATAGAGCCCATGAATGAATCTTCGAGATGTCATTTCTTCCTCACAGTCAGTCAGACGACTTGGAAATCAGACATCAAGTTTCATCAGATCTTTTAAGCTGATAGGACTCACAGAGGATGAATTGGAAAAGAATTGGTCAACTATAATTTTAGCAGCGCGTTCAGTTGGATGAAACTGGTCCCACCACACATTCTTTCCCCTATCTGGGCACAAACTTGACTTGGCGGTGCACAGACCAATACCGTTATAGCGTCCTTGTCCGCAGCACGCATTTTTGGCATCCCCAAGCCCTGAATAGAAAAAGGGCATGTAATTTCTAAGTTGTTGAATTTAGAAGAAGAATCCAGAATTCAGTAAGAAAAGAAACATTACCAAATGCTTGAGGATTTGTGTACAAGTTCATGTAAATCGGAAACATTCCAGATATTGTATATATCGGAGCACCAAATCGTTTGTTGAGTCGATCAATTGTGGGGGTTAGTCGATCATTAAAAAGCTGCGTGGCTTGCTGTAGCACCGGCACGCATTCACCATCTGTGGACCTCAATGCCCTCTCCATAGGAACACACCCCAAAGGACCCGAAGACAGAACCAGAACCCTCCGTGCTCCCAGCTCGTAAAATTTCTGCAAATTCACCACTTAATTTACAAGGCAGGTGATAGAAATAAACTACCAAAACCTGAATGTAGATCTCATAGAATACAGACAAATAATTACCGCCAGAATCTTCTCAAACTTGGAGATGATGAAGTCAGTATAGGCAGATAGAGAGAACTGCAGTGATCTCGCTGTTACAGGCAGAAGGTAGTAGTTATTGACGTAATCATTTCCTCCAAGGGATATGGAAAAGAGCCCCTCCGCAACGAGTTTATTGGTCGCATCACGTCCTATAATTCTTGCAACTCTGTCTTTATAGTGTTTGAAAAGCTCGAATTGGTGAGGCATCCTTATAATTTCAGACTGTATGCAACCGAATTCTCATTGTTATAATTGATTTGATCAATATCTGCAAATCATTATGAAAAGATGCGGAGTTTAATGAAAGTCCGGTATTAAGATGAAATTGTGCTTACAAATTGAAGGCCCGTATCATTTAAAATGCCAATGCCTGCGGAGGCGAAGTTGGCACCTTTCAGTAATTCCTCGCCCTTGAGTGAAGGATCTAAGTACGGCAGCACGAGGTCGGATCCAAGTTTCAGGCCTGAAATGCATATATTGCATATACCAATCATAACAATAATACACATATTTCATTAAATTTTATATAATCCTAATAACAATAATAAAATTAAAATTGGAATTTAGAACTAGATGTTAGAATTTACCTATAGGTCATTTTCCTAAAAAGCCATATATATATATATGATAAATTATCCCAATTATTTGGGATATATTTAGAATTAAAATATTATTCAGTAATTTTAGGTGGGGTAAATTTCCTCGAATAATAGCTATGAGTTAGTTTATATTTATGGATAGTAGTCACTAATATTGTTCCCTAGTTAATTGGATAACTTGCTAATTTGATAACTAAATTGAAACTTGAAAGTAATAAGTAATAATAATTTAAAAATATAATTCCCAAATCAAATTTTGTGTCTGGTCGTGGGATCTGGGAACTACTCTTTTTGTTGCGAGCACAACAGAGCCTAGATTGGTTCGGGGCTAGCACTCTTTGTGGCGAGGAATGAACCCAATTGGGTGTGTCTTTGGTTATTTTGTTAGTTCATTGAGGCTTCGCGAGTCTTGAAGGCTATGGACGAGCCTGGCAAGTGCTGTTGGTTCAAGGTTGGGTGGAGCTCGGAGGACCCGACTTCTTGGTGCGAGTCTCCCGGCTACACAGTGTACATTGAAAGTGTGAGCAAGGCTCTTGTGTCCAGGGCAACCCCCTGTAGTCAAGATTTGTCTGTCAGCGGGGTCTGGTAAGCGGTGTTGGTGTACACAATTTAAGTTTCAATTTGGTTGTGGGTTCTTGTTTCGACAGTGAGGCTTCTCTTAGCCTCGGTGCACTGTGGGGTGGCGGTTCTGGTTGTGTGTCGCGGCAACGTGGTCGAGCGCGAAGGTGAGGATTAGGATGAGGCATGGAGGACAGATGGTCAAATGAAGAGCCCAACTCCGACTCTGTGTCTACGGAGAGCCAACACTCACTGGCGGCCATGGCAGTATCCCTAGTCTACTCCCCGGGAAAGGTGGAAGCCCCGGTCACACTTAGCAACCCAACTACAACACATTCAACTCAATTTAGATAATATGCTAGAACAAAGTTATGAGGAGTGAAATGATCTTATTGTTTACATTAGCGACATCTAGCATATGCAAAACAAGAGTCTTCCAGGCCAACCACCTCCGAGTTCTGGAAATTCAAGTGGAAAACATTGATTATCATGTTCACAATCGTGAAAGCCTCTTCACTGCACCGGTAGTATTTCCTCCCAATCCCTATCTTTTCTATGCAACTCTTTTTGCTATTTTTATATGTGCAATAACCAAAGACACTGATTGTATTGGCTCTCTTCAAAGGTTATTTTTGTTTAGAAATTTGTACCGGTAATCTTTAAAGCCTATAATGTTTAGTTGTATTGAATACCACATCTTTCATAATGATAATATAATGGAACTTTTAACACAAAAAAAAAAATATAATACTTATCTTATTTTTTAAAAAGGATTTGTAAAGTGTATAATCTATCTATAAGGTTTATTTCACAATAGAGGCTTTCAGAATTTCCATATCCAAAAAAATATTGTGAATAGTTAAGATTTAAAATATGGACATTCTTGGTTATATAAACAATGTAATGTATGAAATCAAGGTTTCCAACCTTCACTTCGGTTCTGGAATTACATATTATCAACTTAAAACCGTATGTAAAGTTAAAAAAAAAATTAGAACTATGGAATCTGAAACACTCACAGATAAAATCGGCGAGATTTAATCCATTGGAAAAACGTCCAGTCGGTCGACGGTTGGGATAATCAATCCCGTAAGGATGACGGTCCGCTCTAGCAATCGAAGCAATATAATTGTTGTTGCCACTATCGAACAACGAGTCTCCGAAAATGAACTGCGCTGGAGGCGCCGCAGCTGCCGTTGTTACAAAGACAGAAACGAGCAGTACGGTAAGAAATGAGGCAGTATTGAAGTCCATTCTCTTTTGACGAAAAATATCGATCCAAGTTGTGAGAGAAGAGCTTGAGTGATACCGGAAGATGCACGCGGGAATCTTATATGAGGAACCCAGAACGACAGAATTGATTAACGCATTTATGGAAGCAGCGATAACTCGCTGTTGTTGTTGGTGGCTAACATTCATTGTCGTTGATCCCGGCCAGGTGGTAGTTGAAAAGTCAATCGCTCTGTATTTGGCTCGTTGTTAATCATAACTATGATTGTCAGCGAAGCTTATTCTATACATAAATGCGCAGAGGTAGGAAATGTCCATCACAAGATTACGTACTTATTTTAATTTTGTGGTGGGTATTTCTTGTGACTGGAAAATAAGCTTCGCCATGATTGTCTAACCACGGCCAACTGAACTTCGATTCCAGAGTGCAGTGTCTTTGTGATAGTTGGGGATGCTGTAGTCTAAATTGGCTTGGATTTTCTGGTTAGATTTTGGTAAAATTTTATAAAATAAAATTATGAAATCTTAGGTACAATTGTCTATGTTTTTAGTGTTTTAAGATTTTTATAATAGATTCAAACACTCTTACCATTAAAATAAAAAAATAAGAAGATTCCGATCTCTTAATATAAACAACTTCGAAAAAATATGGTTTTGCACACCAATAGTGCCTAACTCTTTCACTGATCGCCAGCAGGTAAATACAGCGTAACAGCCAGCTGTTATGGACTCGTGCAGTGAACTTATCCGTGAAAATGGTAAGTAAAATAGCTGGCAACAGCACAGCCATACCTCGTTAGTTTATATAGCCTTTTAAAAAGAGATTTACGGTAAATAAAAGAGGCATTGTCGATAGACCTTGTAAATTTGCCCAGAAGGCTGCTAATTATTTTCGAGAAGTGTTCGAATCTTATTTTTTATTCTTAAAATGGATTTAAGACTATCAAACACCATTAAAATCTTAAACCTCAAACTTAAATTTACAAAAATTCTATTAAATTTAATCAAAATCATAAGCAAATATCCATGTTTCTGGGGTAAATATAATAAGTTTAAAAAATTATATGAATTATTTAGGAGGGTTTAAGAAATTTTGGAGTAATTGTTTAAATCATGTTTTTGATGGTGGAAATAGATTCAGTATACTGAAAAACCTTCAAAATATTCAAAATATTGAAATTTGATAGCTATAATCTAGACTTACAAAAACCCCCGCCAAATTTTCTTAAAATTTTACCAAAATTGTAAATCCTACCCAATTTTCTTACAAAAATTTCTATAATTTCCAAAATGGTAAATTCTACCCAATTTGCTTACGGAAATTTCCATAATTTTGAGCACAAAAGAAACAAACAGTTCAGTTAGACTACGGCTACTTTAATTATGAGTGCAGGGTTCTGGCATGTGTGATGTTGACTGTTTAACGTCATCTCCACGGGCAATGAGCCTACAAAAGCTGGTTGTGCCTTTAAATCGAGATAACTGCACCGTGCCCGCAATCTATGAGTATGCACGTGAACGTCTATCCGCACTATGCGTGCCATCTGGATTGAATGGTTGGACTTATTACGTCCACTCATTTGTGTAATCTATGTTTTCTACACCCGCAAAGTGGTCAATATACGGATGCATCATTGTAGTGGTTAGGGCAGAAGACGTCTGGGCCTAGGAGTGCAACCAATATATCTTGGGGTAGGTTGCATTATGTACTTGCGATAATTTAATGGGTGGTATATATATTCAATTCAATAATTCAATATAGAGGTTGAAAGTCTGTAATAATGTTTAATAGGTTGTTTGTTTAAATGAAATTTATTTATCACCGTGATAATAATTAGCATTGGCATTGGGAGGGTGTAAAAATATGTCAATAGAAGTGTAGAGAAATGTATACTATTGTTGAGGCAGTTTTATGGGAAACGAGGGTGTAGATTTGGAAGTTATTGGGAAATAGCTGGCGAGGGAAAAAGTGATTAAGTAGGTCAAGCAATAAGTTTCCATCCAAGAGAGGTGTATATATGCATGGTAGTGCAACTGGAACAACGAGAGTACGTTGTCAGATTTTACAAATGGAAAAAGTTTATTCTTCTTTGGACGTTATGTGCATTTTCATATTTTTTGTTTGTATGTTGGGTTTTTGCTGTGACAAATCCGCAAGTCTTTGCTAAGTAAAATTCAAGTTTGACTATTCCAACCAAAACGGTTATGTGCCAAGTCTTGTTTGGTGATTTTGACTACATCTTGGCAAAATTCAACAATTGCAGTTCCGCTCCTACAACAAACAATTGTGACACTCTTAAGGAAGAAATGAACTATAAATTAAGCAAAGATCAAAAATTGATACTCGAGACTACTTTTTAGATGTAAAGACGAGGTGGAGGTTAAGCAAAACCCTTAGAAGTTGTGTTTTCTTATTCTCGGAAGACTGAAATGGAAACATACACAAGCAGTCGTCAGAGTTTACAAGTTGGTTTTGAAAATTTAGAGAGAAAACTAACTAGTCCAACGCCCAAATCGACATGAAATGAGAAACTCTTAAACAAGTTGCTATGTTCCATAAAATCAACAAAAACCGAAGTCAATCCAAAAGATAAGCCAAAGTAATGAAAATGTATAAATTTTAAGCAAGGTGTATCGATTTTACAAATAGAAAGGTTTGGATTAATCCCTTTGTCCAGCATCTCATGAAGTACTTTTATGGGCTCCATGTCATGAAGTACTTATATGGGTTCCTTGTGTTGCTATTCCTTAATGTGTCCATCAACAAATGCATTGTATGTGACAACATCAAGGACTATTTTCTTGTTGGGCATTCCGTAGAAGAATTTCCTAGTCTGTGCCAGCTTGCCTAGCTCTAAGAGTAAGCACCAGTAATATGTAACAACCTGAGAGTTTTATGAAGTTTGTTTTCTTTGCAATAACCAGCAATAAGTTTGTTTTCTTTGTAATAACCAACAATAAGGACAATGTATGTGATAAGATTTGGATTAATCCCTTTGTCCAACATCTCATGAAGTACTTTGATGGGATGCTTGTGTTGCCATTCGTTAACGTGGGAATCAAGAAATGCATTGTATGTGACAACATGCAGGACTATTTTCTTGTTGGGCATTTTGTAGAAGAATTTCTTAGCTTATGCAAGCTTGCCTTTCTTACAGAAGTCATGAATAAGGGCACTGTATGTAACAACAATAGGGACTATGTTTCTGTGTCCTTTGCAATAAAAGATGATTAGAAGATAGAAAGGCAGGAATCAAAAATTTGTATAGATGACATTTTTTTGGGGGCAAGTCAGCTTTATACACCTTTTATTAAGTGTCTGGGAGACAAGTTTTCCCCTCCAAGGAGATTTTTGTTGAAATTGAAGACACTATAGGAGACTTTTGTTTAAATTAAAGAAAGCATGTAATTTTCCCTTCCAAGGAGATTTTTGTTGAAATTAGAGATAGCATAGGAGAAAGTTGTTGAAATTAAAGACATCATGGGTTGTCGAAATTAGAAACAACAGAGGAGAATGTTGTTGAAATTAAAGATAGCATGTAATGGCAGAGAAGATTGTGCCTCCAAGGAGAATGTTGTTGAAATTAAAGAGAGGGGTCATGCACCATGAAATCTATGCTAAATTGTTATTTAGTGCGGTATGAAATCTATGCTACGTTCTTATTTAGTGTCGTAAGGGAGGAGTTACATACGACCCATACAAACGATGTTTTAAACCAGTCATGTTTTTTTCTTCAACTAGGCATGGAGAAGGTCTATGCTACGTTGTATTTAGTGTTGTATGAAATCTATGCTATGTTGTTATTTATTGTTGTAAGGGAGGAGTTACATACAACCCATACAACCGATATTTTAAACCAACCATGTTTTTTTCTTCAACTAGGCATGGAGAAGGTTCATGGGACATTGGAACAGGATTTTGTTATGGTGATGGTAAATGTAAGGGAATGAATGGCACCTGCAATGACTACTAAATTGAAATGAATAGAAAATAGTTGTAGAGGAACAATTATAACATTTATAAATCTGTAAACATGATGGGTGGTTTCCTTTACATTCAATAACTAATTTCCAGTTTGAATATTGTATACTATAAAGACAATATACTACTAAATTGAAATGAATAAAAAACAGTTATAGAGGAAGAAATATATCATTTCTAACCTTGAAGACATGATGGGTGGTTGCCTTTACATTCAAAAAATAATTTTGAAATGCTATATTATAAAGACAATACACAAGCTCTTCAAAGGCTTTGAAATAACAGTGGTCTTGATAAAATTCAAAGAAGTAATGACTTTATATTGAGATCAATAAAAGGAAGCATTATGTATTTTATAGGATTTAACAGCCTATAAAAATCGCTGCTTTAATTTCTAATATATTTAATTGAGATGTTTCAAAACAAAGGAAGTGTTGCAAACTACATTGCATACATGATAGTGAGTGAAAATGTGCATAGAAAATATCATAACATTGCATTCATTGCTATCCAAAAGTCTTTGGAATGAAGCACATTTCGAGCGAAAATGTGAAAGCAAAATAGCATAACATTGTATTCACTACAATCCAAAAGTGTTTGGAGTGAAGCACATTCAATTTCTGTTTTTAAATTTCCTTGAACAAGTGGTATTGAACTGGAAGCTAATCATATATGCAAAGGGTGCAATGGAAACGACAGCACCAGTTTGTATCTATGAAAACACCAAGATGAGAATTACAAGACTGGCAATCCAAATGAAGCTTTATTATTGTATACCTTTCATGAAGATGTATAATTCATTGCAACAAGGTCTTTAGCTTTTTCAGAAGGTCAATAGTTGGTTGCAGACGATGAAGAAGGAAGACCAAGTCCGGAAGGTGTCTTACCTTTATGTCAAGAAGAGAAACTTGCTGTCCATCTATCTCATCGCATTATCGATAAATTCAGGACAGGTACTTGCTATCCATCTTGGTAGTCTGCAAGAGGGGGAAAACAGAAGTTGAAATAGTTGGATGTGATATGTGGGAATTAGTGTTCTTAAGTAAAAGGAAAGCATAAAATATTGATTAAATAAAAAAAACTAATACAAGTATAGGAAGTTGTAGAGAAGGGCATGGGGCTACTGAGTTGAAAGTACATTTACTGGGATAGACTTCGAAGAAGCATTATGTATTTATAAGATTGAATAGCGTATAAAAATAGTGCTTTAGTCTCTAATACATTCATTCAATATATTCTGAAATAGAGGAAGATTTGCAAACTACATTGCATCCAACATAGTGAGAGCAATAATACAAAAAACATAGCATAAAATTGCATGCGATGCAATCCAAAAGTGTTTGGAACAAGTCAAAGTTAATTTCCTGTTTTATACATTGACATCGAACCAGTGGTATAAAATAGAGGAAGAGTTGCAAACTACATTGCATCCAGCATGGTGAGAGTAATAGTACAAACAAAAGAGCATAACATTACATGTGATGCAATCCAAAAGTGTTTGGAACAAGTCAAAGTTAATTTCCTATTTTATACATTCCCATTGAAGCAGTGGTATTGAACCGGCAGGCAATCATATATGGAGAGGGTGCGATGGCAACAGAAACACAAGTATGTATCTACGGCAACACCATTGTGATAAGTGTGGGACTCTAAAGCAAACTGAAGCATTATTACTATATCCTTTCCATGAAGATGTATAAGCGGGTGCAAGAAGGCCTTCAGCTTTTTGAGAAGGTCATTAGTTGGGTGGAGACGAAGGAGAAGGACGCTTTATGTCAAGTAGAGCAACTTGTTGGTCATCTATCTCCTTAAAGTAGTCGGGACATGTACTTGTGATCCATCTTGATAATTTTAAAGAGGGGGATAAGAAGTTGTTGAATCAGTTGAATGTGACATGTGGGAATTAGTGTTTTTTAGTAAAAGAAAGATTTAAAAAATTGATGAAATGTAAGAAGTGATACAAGAATAGGAAGTTGTAGAGAAGGCGCATGGGGCAGTTGAGTCAAAAGAACACTTACTGGAAGGAGATTGGAAGGCCATAAATGTATCGATCACATTGCAAGTGGCTGTATAGACATCGAAGTCAAGATGGACTCCTCTTGTTGCCTACGTTCCACGTAAGCATTGCCTTGGATGCGGGAGTAGCGATTAAAGGGAAACAACGGAGAGATGCGGAGGTCATTCAAGCTTCTAACTTTAGAGATAGCAATGAATGTTAAACCTTGACGGTCTATGTTTCCAATGTCCATTTTCGCCCTTCGTAATGTCATGCCTTGTGATTTATGTATTTTCAATCCCCATGCCATTCGAAGGGGCATTTTCCTACAAGAACCACGTGTTATTCGGGGGAGTGGAACATAGGTTGGGTTGAAGGCATCCCATCATGGGCCTTTGTATTGGAAGAATTCAACAACAACAAATGATGGCAATGCAAGGGGTTTTTCTCCCGGTGGATAGAGAATGGAGATAACTTTACCAAGGGCTCCATTGACAAGGCCTGCTTCAACCCATAAGTTGCATGTGAGGAGCACCTGTTGTTCATTGCAAATAAGAAATTTTGCATCTAGTTGTTCATCTACTTCCTTTGTAGTAGCATGATGGTGGTTTTTTCTCTCTGCATTGGATCGTGCTATTGGCATGTTCAATTGTTTTAGCATTTGTTTGTTATGAAATGCAACGACTTGGTTGGTTTGATACAGGTGCATTAAATTGTTGAATGCCTGGTTGTCGACCATTGATAGAGAGGAGGTAGCCCTTGACATGAGAAGGTTCCAGCCGTCAGTAGTAGGTGTTGCATTTCTGAGATTTGCAAGGAGTTGGAAAAAAGAAACTTAATAAGGGGGGGTCCCTTGTTGATGGAAGATCGTGGAAAGTGTGACGACAGTGTCGAATTTGCGCCAAACGGTATTCCCTCTTGAGGTCCCGACATACATGAGGATGTCTTTCACAGGTGGTAGTTTCCCAAGATCGCCAACGAGGATGATAGACCGATTGCTGAAAGGTAAATTCTGATGTGAAGGGAATGCCTCCCTTAAGATATCGTCTATGCGCAACAGTAATTTAGGCCCAATAAAGCTCATTTCATCGATTATAATGTATTCAACATGACGAAGTTGTTCTTCGAGATGTAGAAGTGGTTGCCCCTCAAGAGGATGCATTGCGCCTATAGGAATGCGAAGGGCAGAATGGATTGTAAGTGCACTGATGTTAAATGCTGCAACACCAGTTGGAGCAAGTAGGAGCAATGGGTTTGAAGTGGGAGTAGATTTGGCAAGGAACGAAGATTTTATTCTATCAATTAAGAAAGATTTTCCTATGCCAGCGGTACCTTGGATGATCATTCTAAGTGGAGGAATGGAGTAAGTGGTCCTAAAGTGGGCAAGGATAGTGTTTAGAACAATTTGTTGTGTGTGTGATAGTGAGTCAAGGGAGTGTGGAATTTGAGAGGGGGTAGAGTGGATCTGAGTGAAAGAGCGATTGAACTCTATGAAATTTATGGTTGTCTCCTGCAAATTGGAGGGGATAGTAGTATGTGTCCAATTATGGTTTGAGTCGAAGTCACGATGCCCAAGCATGTCAAGATCATCAACCTCAAGGTTGTTCCCTGGGTGTAGTTGAGAAAGGAACTTCCACTCATGCATGTATACAGAGTCAAGGTGGGTGGGCATTAAAGAAGTGGTGGTATCATTAGAGGAAGGGGATTAAGGATCTTCAGAGGCACGACGAACACACCATGCAATATATGTGTCTTTTTAAAGTTCCCAATGTGAAATGATTTCTTCATTAGTGGAGCCAACATTCGTTGGGATTATGCGAAAAGGGAAGTATAGAAGTAGTTCACTCCAACAGAAAGAAGCATAGCAAGCATCAGTAGAAGAAGGGATGGCATTATAGTGGGCAAGGACAAGAACAATATTTGGAGTGTTTATGTGTTTCCATTGGCAATGTTTTTGGCAAGCAGAGAAGGACCAAGAACATGTGGCTTCAAGAAGAGGTAGTGTTTTAAGTGAATTAGGTCTATTCATGTATGCTACAATGAAGGGTGGTGTTGGGGGGGAGGCACCTTGAGCATGATAAACACGTCTAAAAATAGTTCGACTAACATTGAGGGAAACAAATGAGCGACTAGAAAGCGAGAGGGGAAGTTTTTGGAGCATGTGGCATGTCTCCTGTGCACCTATGTCCAGATCGGAAATAGTTTCTGTCAAGAGTTTCCGAATGACACTGAGAATGGGCACCTCAGGGTGTGCGAAATGTGAGAGACAAGACAGCATCTGGCTGTAGCTTTCCGATTTTGTCTCTCCTTTTGTTGCATATTTCGAGATGTAGTTGAGCATAGAATTTTTAGACAAAACTGGTTGGAAATCGATGTTTGCTTTCCAAATGGATAACATGTAAGAGTTGTGAACATTCAACCTGTCGTCATTTTGGGCTGGGATGAATTTGTCCATCCCCATCAATAGCCAATGAATATGTGGGCTGCAATTTCCATGGTGCTCCATATCGACAGGTAAGAGCAGGGCCTTTCTTACGAAGGCAGGATGAGGGATGGCATTTTGTATGCCTTTGAACGCAATTTACAATTTCTTCGTAGTCCTGAATGTGAGAGGATGCAAATATTGATGGTGTTGGAAGGATGCATGGATCATGGTCTGCAGAACGGTGTACATAAGGTTCACATTGTTGAGCAGGGCAAGGATTCCAAGCAGAAATGTGTTGATCAAAATAACACTTTGCTTTGTCAACTTCGACTTCGTCATTCCACTTGAGGTTGTCGAAATCAGGTGCATTTTCCAACCAGAGGAAACCATGTATATGTGCAGAGCCCATATGTTTCCATTCATATCTGCAAAGAGGAGGAAGGGTAATTTATGAGGCGAGTGTATATGTAGAATTGAGAACAAAGAAAAGAAGGATGGATAGGTGAATACCTGCACCAATAGGCTTTTGTGTGGAAGCCTTTTTGCAACGCTTCTTCGAGGAAGATTGTGAAACGACAATGAATGTACTACAATGTAAGATGCGGGTTCTTGATTATATTATGAAATTTCCATTGGGATATCTCAACAACAGTAGACGGGGGGTTTCCAGGCATGATCATATGCAAGTCATGCCATTTGGTGTCAGCTGCACTAAGGGTGAAGAAGAAGGTAGGACTACCTATTTGGGTGATCATATTAGTGAATTAATTTCTATGTTTGTTCCAGAAAGAGCGTGTCCCTCTGAGGGCTAAGCCAAAGCGCATAATTTCTTCAGGAATTATGGAATCAAGGATGTCACGCATGCGTTTCTGAAGGTCTTCAACGATTACTGGCAAGTTTTCCTCGATGTTTATTTTAACAAAGACAACAGTCGTTGCTTGGTTGTGGTGTCACAACATAAGATTGTACAAGTAATGTCGGAATCTTGGGTGTTGGCCAAAACGGTTATCATGGTAGTGGATGAGGTGCAAAGAAAATTCTTGCATTTCAACTTTCAAAAGGCGTGGTTGAGCAAGCATGGGAACTCCTGTGGGGAAGAGTGTGGGTAAGGGCATATCAAAGAGGCCTTCCATGGTGTATTCATTGATAGCTGAGAGTGAAATAGAAGGCCAAGCAATCAAAGTGGTGGAAGCAGGACAGGAAGAGTCTAAGTAGTCACATATTTCTTCAATTTCAGTATGGGAATTTGGGAGTGTAGATAAAAAAGAGGAAGGTTGGACATCTGTTGCGATGGGTGGTGTAGGAAGGTCGTGATTGAAACTAGGAAGGTCAAATTAAGGGTCAGGAGAGGATGAGGTGACGTGACGAAGGAGAGAAGAGACATCCATATGGTGAGAAGGCAAGGCAGTCATGGCAGCTTGGTCGACACAAACATCACTGTAGTAGGGGTCATGTGCTAGTTTATAGTCCAAAGCTGTAACAACACGGGCCCTGCTTACGAAGAAGTCATATGCCTTTTGGTCAGAGCCATGCTTGGTAACAACAAGGATGTCTAAGTCGGAAATTAGGAGAGGCAAGGTGTTGGCAATAAAAGCTATGTCCTGTGGGAAATAAATAGTATGGCTGGTGTATTTGAGTTGGCCAACATGTGCAGGGGTTACTTGTAAGATTGGTTTAACACGTGCTATTAGAATTTCCTCTTTTTGGGTTAAAGCGGTAAGGACAAATGGCTGGTTGTCGGGGTCCATGTTGTTTGCAAGGGAGAAGAGGTAGGTTGTCTTTTTATTTTCACATTGGAAGCAACATATGTTACCATGCAAGAACTTTGTTTTCATACTTGGGTAAGATTCTTTGCATATGGATAAAAAATGCAAGGGAGACAGGTCATATATCCTTGCATGAAATTGGTAGTCTGCATGGTTAGGGGTGGGGTTGAATATATTTTGAGGATAGGAGGGTGAATTTTCATGTGTTGATGGCGGGGTGTGCGAGGTAGAGGAGGGGGAGGTGGAAGTGAAGGTAGGAAGGGTAAGGGAAGGAATATTAGCATAAGTATTTGTTGAAGGAGATGGGGTTGGAAGTGAAGTGTGAGGATGTTGGGGTAGAGCAACATGATTTGAGGGTATACTTCGACACGTTTGGGGGGAAAGCCGAGCGCTATACTTGAGACGTTTATGTTTGTTGGAGATGTCTTTATTTTGTGCGCACAGGAGCCGCATATGGACACTTTTTGAGGGTCTTTTAGAAGCCTCTTGCATGTCCATCCTGATACAAATATTGGGTGTGAACATTAGTGCATACAATAGTTGAGCGAGAATAGTATTGACCATAGAGAAAGAGTGCATGGAGTGTCTATAGAAGGAATAATGTTTAATGAAGGAGAGGGAAGAAGTATATATTTAAAGGGGAAGGAAATAGGAGAAAGTTTGTTTTATATTTTTAAATTGTTTTGTAAATTGTGAGAAAGTGTGTACATCCACATATTAGGTCTACAACATAAAGTGGTGAAGAGGACATGTACAAGTTAACAAGTATAAAGATGCAAGATACAACATAAGTAAAGATGAATTAGATTTAAGCTAAAGAAGCAACAACCTTGTATATCTAGTTTTTGTCTAAGTAGTGATGCATGAGATATAAGTTAAAGAAGCAACAAACTTATAGTTAGTTTTTGTCCTTATCGGCCCGATACTTTCCTTACAAGCACATAAGAAAACCAAGAAGGACTATGTTTGAGAGTGCTTTGAACTACATAGAAATGAGGAAGTATAGTCCAGCGCGAATTGTAAAAGAGCATGGATAGAAATATACTACGTTCATTAGAAGGGACTAATGAAGAGCATATATATTATATATTTAAAGGTAAAATATCGAACATGTAACACAAATGTAGAATTGTAAAAGATCATGGAAACAAAGATAGTGTCTTGATTAAAAGGAACAACATAAGAGCATATATATTATATTTAAAGTTAAAAGATACAACATGTAAAAGAAATGTAGATACATAGAGGAGAGAACAACAACAATCAAGTGCACATATAAGATCATCTTTGAGTGGAAGAAGAGGGTGGTAGGGGGAAGATATAAAAACGAATGGAGAAACACATAGAAGATGTCGTGTAGGTGTTAATTTGACAATGGGGGAGAAGAGGGAGGTCTAAAGTCGGCGAGTGACTGGTGGGCTGGACAGTTTCTTTATATCTTCGAGGAGAAGATGAGATGCAGCGCCATAGTTTATCTCTTTTGAATTGACAAGGACAACCTTCAAACGGTCGGCACCATTGAAGCGGTTTGTTTTGACAAACAATGTGAAAAGGAAATGACATCATGAAACCTTTGAACATATCTCATGGATAACATTAGGCTCAGTGGAGAGTAGGAACAAGTATTTGGCTGTGATACCCAGGAGCTTAGTTGTGGCATCATCGAAAGCTGTGACATTTTGAAGAAGGCCTATGTGGTCATGCATTTAAAGCCTGAGCACATAGCGGTAATCACATTCTGGGAAGTTGCCATCACATTTACTATAGTGCCACCTTCCATCTGAGTGGTGCACAACTTTTTTCATGCATTGGATGCCATCGAATGAGAGAGGACATGCAAGGAAGTAGAAATATTGCATGTCAATAAATGTTATGGTTGCACGAACAGAGAACCATGTTGCTTTTTCAAGGGGATGTAAGGACAGCAGGTCAAAAAATGTACATTGTGGGTGGGTTTGTGTGGAAGAACCAGAGAAATTTCTACTCAATGATAGTGAAGAACTTAAGTGGCCTTGTTTGTGGAACCATGTTTGGAGTTGGTGAGTATCTGGAATGTCTCGATTCAGGAGGAGGTTTCTAGTGGATATGGTCCCCATGGTCCTTCCATTAAATTCTACTATGTGACCCCCTTTGATTACAAGAACAACTGATGTACCTGAAGAGCGAAGCATTGCAAGGTCCTTGCTTATAGAGTGGCAATGTTCACCCCAAAGGGTGATGTCAATGCTATACCCAAACATTTCTTCCAAGTTAAAAAATTTTCTGGGTGTTTCAGTCCCATCTCTTCGTCGAATGGTGGAGGTAGTGAGTTAGATCTAACTACACCAATGATGTCCACAAGTGAGCCGAGGGCTGCAGATCCAATTTCATTGATACCTTTAAACTAGAATTAATGGAAATGAATATTGTGAACATCATCTAAGAAAACTTTGAAGTTAGAAGCTGTAAATAGGAAGACCTCCCATTTTCTATTTAGATGATTGTAGTTTGGATTTGTTGGTTTTATTATGCCATTCGAGACCATGTAAACTTGCCCAAATTGTATGAGGACATGCAAGGAATCTTCCAACTCATTGAAGGCGGAAAGATGGATCTCATCATTAGCACAATCGATGAGGTCAAAGCTGAAGACCTTTCTGAAGCCCCGAGCATTGTTGTATGATAAAAGGCTTGTTTTTGCAAGCACCCGACCCTAGATTGACCAATATTTATGATAGGGGTTGAGCACCATGAATGAAATGGTAGCAGGTGTAGCAAAGGACGCCTGAGTTGATGTTGAAGTGGAACCCCCTGTCAAAATGGGTGTATGAATGTAGGAATTTTGAGATGTTGAAGAACTAGATTGGAATGTTGACGGCTGAATAATTTGAAGAAGGTTCGGGTCCCCAATCAAAGATGCATGATGATGGGAAACTTCGAGCTCAAGAAATTTTATAGTCCTAGAGGAAATAAAATAAAACAAGAAAGCAATGGGTTATAATTTGTAGTGTAATCGGGTTAAAGATGAAACAACAGAAAGAATGCATAAATGATGGGGTGATGAGTGTGAACATACGCATAGTTTTGTAAAAAAGTGCAAGCATCTTTTTTGAGAGTGATAATTGATCCAAGTTGGAGGTCACCGAAGGCAACATGGTCATTGTATGCAGACGACAGCAAATTTTTGTGCTGGCAAGCACCGTTAGAAGGGAAACATGGTAGCACGGGGATGATGTCTTTGTCGAAGGAATACAGCTAAGCTCGACTATTTGGAGGGATGGCTGGAGTGATGTAGAGCCAGCTAGTATCAAAGCGATCACATTCTCTGTTAGAGCAGGCTCCATGATGAGATGTTCCAAGGATGCCTTGAAATGCGAGGACCTGCAAAATGTAGGTATAAGATTAGGGTGAATGCAATATTTCGAAGAAGACATTGAGAAATAATTGTAGAAGTGTTAACAAGGTGTTTTGTTGTGCACATTTGGTGAAAACATGTAGTTTGAAAGAAATATGTTAGTGTGAAAGAAATATGTCTTAATTTAAGGAATTTAGGAAACTATGTTTGAAAGCAATATGTTAGTGTGAAAGCAATATGTCTTAATTTAAGGAATTTAGGGAACTATGTTATAAGAAAAGGCTATGATTGGAATGAAGGGGATGTTAGTTTGAAAGCAATATATCCTAATTTAAAGATTCTTGGAAACTATAAAATAAGGAAAGGATATGTTTGGAATGAAGGGGATCATTAGATAAAATGTTAATTGCAAAGACAAGCATATTCCATTTAAGAAAAGTCTATGGTTGGAATGAAGGGGATCATTAGAGAAAATGTTAATTGCAAAGACAAGCATATGCCATTTAAGAAAAGGCGATGGTTGGAATGAAGGGGGTTATTAGAGAAAATGTTAATTGCAAAGAAAAGCATATGCGATTTAGTTTACGTAATGGTATAATTGATGATAGGAAGCTCATATTCATAATTCAAGTGCAAGGAATGGAAAATTGCAGAATTGGAGCAAATAGAACATAGAATTGAAAAAGTTTGAAATGAAGCATCATTGAACCAAGTAGTTTTGCCCATTACATATTCCTATAAATTTTCTTATAAATTTGGATGATAGTTAGTCATATTAATATGGAAGAAGATCCTTAGAAACAAATATGCCATTGTTTTCTTAATAGCTCGCAACTAAGAGGGCATCATAAAGAATAACTTACTATAAAACTTTTAACCTGTCTTCTAAATAAGAAAAATTAGACATGCCTTTTGGAATTTCATGTATAAGAATATAGCAATATACTTGAGAATCTGGCACAGTATAATCGATGATAGGAAGCTGATATTTGTAATTCAAGTGCAAGGAATGGAAAATTGCAGAATTGGAGCAAATAGAACATAGAATTGAAAATTTATGAAATGGGGCAGGAAGTGATACGATATTCAGGGAAACAAGGAGTTTTGAGGCAAAATTTTCTCATTTAAGGATGCTATTAGGTTTAGGTTAGGTTGGATAAGAGATTCTAACACCATTTTGTTTCAGAAAATTGAAATATTGACTTTATTCACTAAAAAAAATTCTATCCTAAGAAATTACATTCATTTTTTTCAAGTCAGTATAAGTTCATGCATTTAGATACTAAGATCGATATATGAAGTTTTGAATGTTACACACTATCCTTCACGTGTTCCTCAGTTTGAAACTGTTACTTTGCTATCCAGCCACATAAAAGTGGAAATAGTAATTGGCAGTATTTAAGAATACTGTGCTTTATGATAAGTTTTTTTTTCTCTATTACAATATTTTCCCAAGAAAGAAAAATTATAGCTGATTTTGCCTCAGGAGTTTAATACTATTTGTCTTTGCTATAGGTTTGCACTACGTAGAAGGGAAGGATATGACTACAACTACTTAGTGTTGAAGCATCATTGAACCAAGTAGTTTTTCCCATTACACATTCCTATAATTTTTCTTATAAATTTGGGCGATAGTCAGTCATATTAATATGGAAGAAAATCCCAAGAAACAAATATGCCACTGTGTTCTTAATAGCTCGCAACTAATAGGGCATCATAAATAATAACTTACTATAAAAAATTTAACCTACCTTCTAAATAAGAAAAATTAGACATGCCTTTTGGCATTTCATGTATAAGAATATAACAATCTCCTGGAGAATATGGCATGGTATAATCGATGATAAGAAGCTGATATTCGTAATTCAAGTGCAAGGAATGGAAAATTGTAGAATTATAGGAAATGGAACATAATGTTGGGAATCACGATTGCCGTTAGACCAAAACCCGCAGGTGTTAGTCAACGATCACATCGCCAGAGATAAGGATCCACGAAAGGCGGTTAGTCCATGTCGCGAAACACACGGGGAGCGTTGGTTTATTCAATGTCCAACAATCTCCCCCCAACGCGAGCCGGGTGTGTATCGAACTCGTGACCTACCCTCTGATACCAAATGTAGGCTTTAACCCTGAACAGAAATGATCTACACATGAATCTTATAACAGAAAATAAACAATAGCGAGAGCATAAAACATAAAACAGATAAACACAGAGATTTTCCCCTGGATCCCAAATCGGGACGACCAGCTTGATTTTTCATTATATTCCTTTTAGTTTTACAACACATATATATACATGTCGAAGCATACATAAACCCCAATCCATTAACCCTAGATTAGAACATAACCGTAGTTCCCTTGACCGGATCTACAAAATACCAGGGGCCGAAAACCATCGTACCCCAGAACCATGTGCAAAATCATGCACAAAACATGGGTGGGTCCGCCTATGAGTGGATCCGCACACCAAAAAAAAATTTCCGAGGCGTTGCCTCAGACCCAAAAGTGGGGGTTTCCTCCCCCCTTGTGACCCCCCTGCTGCGCCCGGCACAACGTACAGTGCATGGGGCTAGTCGTGGAAAGAATATAACACATACCCAACATTCTCCCACTTGTTGTTTTCTTTCCACAGGGGGCCACAGGAGAGCTTAGTCATTGGGCCAATTCTTCAACACCCATTGTTTCTCTACACCAAGAGAACTTTTGAGTGCTCATAGACTTCGTCAATGCATCTGCAACATTCTTCAAAGTGTCCACCTTTACCAGCAACACCCTTTTAGCCTCAACCATATCTCTAACAAAGTGATATTGAACATCAATGTGCTTTGTCTTTGAATGGTAAGTAGGGTTCTTAGCCAAGAAAATTGCACTTTGGCTATCACAGTCTATCCTTATAGCTTGTTGTACCAACCCCATACTTGAACACAATCTATGTAGCCAAAATTATTCCTTGCTTGATCTGAAAATGGAAGGTACTTGAAAAGGGTGCAAGGTATCCATTTTCAATTATGTAAATGAGTGCAAAAATACTCTAAGTTTAAATTTGAAAATGTGAGAACTTCATATTTCTAATACAGAGATAGACTGTAGGGGAATTTACCGGATATTTCACCTTTCAAAGAAAGGATGAATCCAGAGGCTACCTGGCCCTCTTACAGACTCTTCCTAAATAAATAATAGAAGTAAACACTCAGATTTAATTAAAATGATCTTGCTTTAAACTTGACGTTATGCGGAAATTTAGCTTGCAAATGGTGTATGTCTTTTCACTGTTTATGTGTTTTAAGTTTATTTGTTTTTGCTGAAACTTAACATGTATATCAGCAACATATTCAGCAATATAATATCAAAACACAACAACAATATGATATAGGAGTTCACCCCAACTCTTGGGCTACATCTCCTGGATCAAGCCTCCCAAAATGGGCTTGTCCTCTTGTATTAAAAGCTCTCAAATGCAATACAAGATTATAAGTGTCTCAATAGAAAAATATGAATATATAAAATGATTCAAAAGGTAGTAAAAATCTAATAATGCCTTTTCAAATTCACTAAACAGTGAAAGATTACCATAAACAGTGATTTCTTCATCAATGTCCTGTTGGTGCTTTGAACTTCTCTACAAATTTTCGGGCTGTATAAGTCCTCAAATTCCTTTGAAACCACTTCCAATGGCTTCATAAGGTCGAAATTATCTGAAATAGAGCTTTGGTTCACCTCAAACTGATAACCACAACTCAAAACAGCTCAAACCCCAAAATGGCCATGGTGGCCCTGAAAACTCTCCTAAAGGTTTTCGGCCTCTGAAATTCTTCAAACAGAGCTAAGACATGTTCCAATGGCTCTGAAATGCAGGAAATAGTCGAAAATGACTTTTGGTTCACCAAAAAAGGTTAACCACAGCTCAACCAAACTCAAAACCCAAAATGGCCCTAGTGGCTCAAAAAGCTTCTCTGAAGCTAAACAGGATGGAAATGAGCTCCAATGGCTCTAAAACCTATGCCATTGAGTCCAAAAGGTTGAGAAAATATTAAATCAAAAAAAAAATTGTTCCAAAAGGTTGAGTAATGAGAAAGTTATGACCAAAACAACTTTGCCCCAATTTCCTCCACTAAATGTGGGGCAACTGCCAGTTAACTCCACTAAAAGTGGAAGTCCGCCTAAATTTGGGAGTGCCTCCAGAATCTCTGCCATATTAAACTCCACTTAACTGAAGCTTAATTAAATATTAAACTTGAGATTAGGCTCCTTAAGCACTCTTAACATTAAGCTCCCACACTGGTCATATGATGAGGTTCCATGGGAGGAGGGCTAGCCCCTCCGTGCTCCGCCGGACCCACTCCACTAAAAGTGCAATAACTTCTTCATACGGTGTCCATTTTTCGAACCGTTTATGGCACCAGAATCAGGAAGACGAGACCTATGAAACCATCTTAGTTTCAACCAATTTTGAACATTTTCAATTTTGAGCTTTTTTTTTTTTTCCATGGCTTGGACTTGAGCTCCTAATCACACCTCCCAAATGAGAGGATTTTGGACCCCAAAAGCTCACTGAAATTATAAAACTGAACTATAGTATAGAAAATGAGAGAATAACGACATCCTCTTCTCTTCAGCCTCCAAAAATTTTCCTGAATTTCCAACTGTTCACATGGCGAATTTTGTTGAATGAGCCACGTACTTGCGCCGAATCTCGACCAAGTTTTCTCGCCATACCAATCTGCCATACTGAAACCAGCAATGACACTTGCTGAACTTTGTGCCCTCTTTGCTTGCATGCCTTTCCAACTCATGGAATCTTGCACTGCTTTGCACTGACACTTCGTTCTTTGCACCAAACGACACCAAAGGCATCTTGTGCAACATACGACATCAACAACTAGTTGACAATGAAATGTGCTATACAAATGACACACAAAATCTGTAAAAAAAAGTGTGCACACAACCGACACAAGTCGATAAACATGTATGACACAATCGACACAAGTCGATAAACAACAAGATACATCTTGACAAACATATGTGTATGTATCATGTACAATGAACTATATACAGTTTGCTAATTACACATACAACCTCTATGTACATGTGCAACTTCAACTCTTCTTTTCAAATATCAACAAGTACATCATCCCAAAAACATGTGGGTGATTAAGAGCTGAACCAAAAGAAATTTCTGCAACATAAGTGAGTATCATACTCATCTTTTACACCTCCTCATTCAAGAAAACTCATACATGCAACCATTTTGAAACCAATAAAACAATAAATCTCTTACACTGTTTTAAAACCTTTTGCACCATAAGGAATGCTCAACCCGAGCTCTGATACCATCTGATCTGAAAATGGAAGGTACTTGAAAAGGGTGCAAGGTATCCATTTTCAATTATGTAAATGAGTGCAAAAATACTCTAAGTTTAAATCTGAAAATGTGATAACTTCATATTTGTAATATAGAGATAGACTGTAGGGGCATTTACCGAATATTTCACCTTTAAAAGAAAGGATGAATCCAGAGGCTACCTGGCCCTCTTACATACTCTGCCTAAATAAATAATAGAAGTAAACACTCAGATTTAATTAAAATGATCTTGCTTTAAACTTGATGTTATGTGGAAATTTAGCTTGCAAATGGTGTATGTATTTTCACTGTTTATGTATCTTAAGTGTAATTTTTTTTGCTGAAACTTAACACGGGTATCAGAAAAAATATTCAGCAATATAATATGAAAACACAACAACAATATAATATAGGATTTCACCCCAACTCTTGGGCTACATCTCCTGGATCAAGCCTCCCAAAATGGGCTTGTCCTCTTGTATTAAAAGCTCTCAAATGCAATATAAGATTATAAGTGTCTCAATATAAAAATATGAATATATAAACTGATTCAGAAGGTAGGAAAAAGCTAATAATTCCTTTTCAAATTCACTAAACAGTGAAAGATTACCATAAACAGTGATTTCTTCATCAATGTCCTGCTAGTGCTTTGAACTTCTCTGCAACTTTTCGGGCTGTAGAAGTCCTCAAATTCCTTTGAAACCACTTCCAATGGCTTCATAAGGTCTAAATTATCTGAAATAGAGCTTTGGTTCACCTCAAACTGATAACCACAACTCAAAACAGCTCAAACCCCAAAATGGCCATGGTGGCCCTGAAAACTCTCCTACAGGTTTTCGACCTCTGAAAGTCTTCAAACAGAGCTAAGACCTATTCCAATGGCTCTGGAATGCATCAAATAGTCTAAAATGACTTTTGTTTCACCAAAAAAGGTTAACTACAGCTCAACCAAACTCAAAACCCAAAATGGCCTTAGTGGCTCAAAAAGCTTCTCCGAAGCTAAACAGGCTGAAAATGGGCTCCCATGGCTCTGAAACCTGCGCCATTCAGTCCAAAATTCTGATAAAATATGAAATAAAAAAAAAATTCGTTTCAAAAGGTTGAGTAATGAGAAAGTTATGACCAAAACAACTTTGCCCCAATTTCCTCCACTAAATGTGGGGCAACTACCAGTTAACTCCACTAAAAGTGGAAGTCCACCTAAATTTGGGAGCGCCTCGAGAATCTCCGCCATATTAAACTCCACTTAACTGAAGCTTAATTAAATATTAAACTTGATATTAGGCTCCTTAAGCGCTCTTAAAATTAAGCTCCCACATTGGTCATATGATGAGGTTCCATGGGAGGAGGGTTGGCCCCTCGGTGCTCTGCCGGACCCACTCCACTAAAAGTGCAATAACTTCTTCATATGGTGTCCGTTTTTTGAACCGTTTTACGGCGCCGAAATCAGAAGAATGAGACCTATGAAACAATCTTGGTTTCAACCAATTTTGGGTATTTCAATTTTAAGTTTTTTTTCATGGCTTGGACTTGAGGTCTGATCATTGCTTGTATGAGTGGCTACTCTTGCCTATATAGTTGAAAGAGCCACTACGGTACATGCTTTCACTCATCCAACCATTTGCACCTCCAAATAGGTTAAACACATACCCACTTGTAGATATTATTTGGTCCAGATCTCTAGCCCAGTCTGCATCAACAAAACCATGAATGTCCAACATTCTTTCCAATCCTGGTCTTCCCTGGTAGCACAAGCCATAATCACTAGTGCCACGTAAATATCTGAAAACCCGCTTCACTGCTGTCCAATGCTCCTTTCCTGGGTTTGACATAAACCTGCTCAATACTCCCACTGCATGTGCAATGTCTGGTCTAGTACAGACCATTGCATACATCAGGCTACCCACTGCACTTGCATATGGAACACGGGACATATCCTCCTCTTCTTCTTGTTTCTTGGGACACTGTTCAGCAGACAACTTTGTACCTACAGGAATAGGAACACTCACTGGTTTACTATCCTGCATATTGAACCTCTGCAATATAGTCTCGACATACTTCCTCTGGTTTAACCAGAGCATCCTCTTTGCCCGATCTCTCTTAATTTCCATACCCAAAATATAGTTTGCAGCACCAAGATCCTTCATGTCGAATTTGGAGAACAGTTGGGTCTTCAAATCTTGGATAATTTCTTTGTCATTTCCAATCAACAACATATCATCCACATACAATACCAAATAAATAACACGGTCACCAATTAATTTAAAATAAACACGGTGATCCTCCTTGCTTCTGGTGAAGCCAAGTCCCCGTATATAGGTATCAAATTTCTGATACCACATCCTTGGTGACTGTTTTAACCCATACAGAGACTTCTTCAACCTGCATACTAGTTATTTCTTACCCTTCACCATTATCTGTCCTCGACGCCTTTATCTTCTTCTCTGTCTGGTTTTCCACCAGAGCCTTAAATTCTTTAAATTTGTCAAAGACTTCAGATTTCTTCCTCAAGAAATATATCCATGTATTCCTTGAGAATTCATCTATGAATGAAACATAGTACACAAACTTTCCAAGTGATGGAACTGACATAGGTCCAAACACATCACTGTGCACAAGTTCTAATATCTTGTTCGCCCTCTTAGCACCAGAAGGAAAACTCACCCGATTCTTCTTCCCATATACACAATGTTCACAGAAATCGAAATCCAGAGAGAAATTAGACATACCTTCTACCATACCATCTCTATGCAGTATCCGAAGGCCCTTCTCTCCAATATGTCCAAGCCTTTGATGCCATAGCATGGTCTTTTCTCCAGAGACAGCTAGACTTTCCGTCCCACTTTCAGGAACCACTGAACTGTTACACCCATCAATAACAGTGCTACCTTGTAGCTTGTACAGAGTTCCAGTCCGAACTCCCCGCATTAATACAAGTGCTCCCCGAACCATCTTGCAGGCATCTTTCTCGAACACTGTTTTTACACCTGCATCATCCATCTTGCTTACAGAAATCAGATTTCTGGCCAATGCAGGAATATGCAGAACACCAGGAAGTGTTCTAATCCTCCCACCTTGCAGCTTCAACTTTACCTTTCCACGTCCGACGATTCTGGCCTTCTTATCATCCCCTAGGAAGACATCACCACCATCATATTTCTCATACTCGCAGAACCACTCCCTATGTGGAGTGAAGTGAAAGGATGCACCTGAGTCAATCAACCATGACTCATGATCTACATGTGTATTTGAAGAAGAAGCCAAATACACATCCCCACCTTCATCCGAGGTGGTTTTTGCCTCTGCAGAAGGAGCTTCATCAGATCCCTTTCCTTTCTCAGGAGCTTTAGATCTGCATTCCTTTTTGTAGTGTCCTTCCTTTCCGCATTTCCATCACACCTTTACAAACTTTCCAGGAGATTTAGATCTCCCTCTAGATTTAGATCTCCCACTCGAAACCTTATTCTTGTTTCTGTTCTGGGACCTTCCTCGTACATATAAGGCATCTCCATTCTGACCCTCCATATTTCTCCGTCTCATTTCCTCCGACAGCAAGGCTGAGAAAATGTCATCAAAATTCAAGGTAGTTGTATTGCTACCTATTGCAATAACCAGATTGTCCCACGAGTCTGGTAGAGAACACAACAAACTGATGCACTTATCTTCATCTGAGATTTTAATATCAACAGATGATAGTTGACTTACCACAGTATTGAAGGCGTTCAGATGCTCTGTCACCGAGTCTCCATCCTTCATCCTCAGGTTATACAGCTTTTTCCGCAGGAACAACTTATTCACCAGAGACTTAGATTGGTACAAAGTCCCAAATTTTTCCCACAAATTCTTCGCCGTAGCTTCCCCAGATACATTCAACAATACTGAATCTGACACACACAACCGTATTGTGCTCTTAGCCTTCCGATCCAGTTTCTTCTAGTCTTCATCTGACATTGCCGTTGGTTTAGTACCTGGATCTACCGCGATCCACTGATCTTTATCCACCAGCAGATCCTCCATCTTGAGCTTCCACAACTCAAAACTCTGACCATTAAATTTCTCGATCTCTATCTTTCCACCACTTGCCATCTTCTTTCACCGCAAGAATCGATTCCGTAGATCTCCCACTGAACAGGGTCTACCTCAGGCCTGAGCAAAAAACTCTCAGCAGCAAAGGCGTCCCCTTGGTTTATCCAATGTCCAACACTCCCCCCCCAACGCGAGTCGGGTGTGTATCGAACTCGTGACCTACGCTCTGATACCACTTGTTGGGAATCACGATTGCCATTAGACCAAAACCCGCAGGTGTTAGTCAACGATCGCATCGCCAGAGATAAGGATCCACGAAAGGCGGTTAGTCCATGTCGCGAAACACACGGGGAGAGTTGGTTTATCCAATGTCCAACACCATAGAATTGAAAAAGTATGAAATGGAAGCGTAAGTGATACGATATTCGGGGAAACAAGGAGTTTTGAGGCAGAAGTTTCTCATTTAAGGATGATATTAGGTTTAGGTTAGGTTGGCTAAGAGAGGCTAACACCATATTGTTCCAGAAAATTGAAATATTGACTTTATTCACTAAAAAAAATTATATCCTAGGAAATTACATTCATTTTATTCAAGTCAGTATAAGTTCATGCATTTAGATACTAAGATCGGTATATGAAGTTTTGAATGTTACACACTACCCTTCATGTGTTCCTCGGTTTGAAACTATTACTCTGCTATCCAGCCACATAAATGTGTAAATAGTAATTGGCAGTATTTGAGAATACTATGCTTTATGATAAGTTGTTATTTCTCTATTATAATATTTTCCCAAGAAAGAAAAAATAGAGCTGATTTTGCCTTAGAAGTTTAATATTATTTATCTTTGCTATAGATTTGCACTACTTAGAAGGTAATGATATGACTACAACTACTTAGTGCCTAAGCATCAATGAACCAAGTATTTTTTCCCATCTAATTTTGCCTCAACAATTTAATATTATTTGTCTTTGCTATAGATTTTCACTACTTAGAAGGTAAGGTTATGACAACAACTACTTAGTGCTTAAGCATCATTTAACCAAGTAGTTTTTCCCATTACATATTCCTATAAATTTTTCCATAAAGTTGGACGATAGCTCACAACTAGAGGGCATCATAAATAATAACTTACTATAAAACTTTTAACCTACCTTGTAAATAAGCAAAGTTAGACATGCCTTTTTGAATTTCATGTAAAAGAATATAAAAATCTCCTTGAGAATCTGGCTAGGCCATGACAGTTACAATCAGAGGGATGAAATTACCAGTTTTTTACTTGAATTCCATCTAAATCCTACTTTAATGCTGTTAAGATCCTTTCATGAAGAAATATCCCTTTGTGGTTGTAATATAATATTTTGTGTTTAAATCCTTAGAATCAACATTTAGCACGTTGTAATACACAAAATCCAATTATAAACGAGTGTTGTACAAAATTTTCTTAACGTTGGAATCAACTGCATAGGGAATTTAGCAATTTTAATTACAAGCTTGCTGAGAGGAAAGCTGGATCTGGACATGGCAACAAGGGATGTTATGGCTACCAGAAGAGATCCTAAACTCGAGCCTATACACAGGTTTGGCCTTAAAACATGTGAGAAATATAAGGATGCTTATGTTGTATTCTTGTCATTTCACTCCCCCATTTGTTCCATCAAAAAATTTATGAGGTATATATCCAGTGAATATGATGTGCAGTCCATTCTTCTGGAATTCTTACCTTTAAAATCTATTGCACTCCTTACTGAGATCTGTAACTACAATGATGAATGCAAATGCATTGTATTATGCTTGCTCATTAGATTTCTGGAACGCTGAAGAGAGTGATTGATACCCTACGTGTGATGCTATAAAAGGAAAATGATGAAATTGAATTGGTGAGATTGGAAGAGGGTAAAAGGAGGACATTGACAGAACCAGAGTTGGACAGATTGTTGGACAGATTTTCAGTTCTTGAAACTCTTGATTACATTTATCAGAATCCCTTCCAAGAAGAAGGTACTTGAGCTACATGTCTACTGAAATCGTGGGAGCCAAAGGAGTCAAGGTCACATACAACAATGGTTCTTTAATAGTGCCAAGGGTAATAGAAATGTTCTTAAACTTGGCACTGACTAGTTGGTTTAGAAAGAATGGTTTATCTACTTCTCTGCTGGCAAGAAGGACAATACGGGATTACCTGGTTGACAACAAAGGAAATGGATTCTCCATCAATGCATTTGTAACCTATGCTCAAGTCAAGTCATCACAAGTCTGGTCTACCAAGACAAAGCACATGGATGTTTAGCAGGTGTTAACCTTCAAAGGTAATTTTCTTAGTCTCAGTACCCTGTCCATTATAGGTGCTTGTGTGAACTTGATTTTCTCTTTTGGTTAGGCTTTGCTTGTTACAATTGAAGGAGGAGTGGTTGTCAAATGGCAATATACCCCCTCCATGACACTTTTTTAAACTAATTTTTCTATTATAATGGCGGGGATTATTACTTGTTTTGGCATTGTCTTCATTTTTACTTGGGCAGACCGTTGAGAGTTTCCAAGAATCAAGTCCCTTTTATTATCGTATGTCCAATTCACCATTTAGAGATAAATTAATGAAACATATATTCCAAATAAAAATCTTATAATTCTCAACTTAGTTGTAGATATTAGGAACCAACAAAGCTACTGATGAAGGACCGTATACTGGTACCTGAGAGGTCCAATGGCAAACACCCAAGGGAGAATATCCTGGAAGGGGAGCTAAAAAGCAGGTATTACTAAGTTATTAATAAGAGCCAGTACTGCAGATATGTTAGCAGTCTACACAAAATAGATAGGGGTGGACACATATACTCAGGTACATTGGGGGCTTTAATGGAAGCAATTGAGTATGTTTGATATTTAGGCTTGAAAAGAGTGGTAGTTGAGGAGGATGTTCAAATTGTAATCAAGATATAGGAAAAATAAACTCTTCTCTGGGCTAGAAGCTCAAGTCCCAAAGCAAGAATATCTGGTGTTCAACCAAAGTTCAAACACCACCTCAGCGCAATAACATCCCCAAGCTGGAAATAAACTGTGTTTATGGACGATTTATCTAGTCATTATTTTCATTCTATATTTTACACCTCAAAATATTCTGAGGTCTGCCACTTTCCTTCTTTGGTTTAAACCTAAGTCACATGGTTTGGGGTTCAAGTTCAGGTTCAAAAATGATTGGGTTCAATTCGAGTTTGAATTTTTTGACGAGGTTCGGATGAATTTTTCCATTTGTTTCATCTATTTACATTTTCTATAAATATATAGATATTAACTTTAAAATGAAATATAGCACAAAATAGTAAGAAATCAACATCAATAGAAAAAAAAAATGCTATCAAGGACCTCGAAACTGCAAGGGTGGACTACAAGTGTGAGTTTTAGCCTGTGACACGACATTATGAGCTCGAACCATGGAATTGGTCAATGAACCAGAGGTTTGATGAGGCTTTCCAAACATAAAAAAAAATTCAGGTTTGCCAAATTTTGGATGGACTACAAGTGTGAGCTATGACATGATGTTATGAGCTTGAACCATGGAATTGGTTAATGGCCCAGAGGTTCAATGAGTTTTTTTAAAGCTCAAAAATAAAAGTATTATGCCAATCAATTTCAAAAGAAGAATAATTTTGGCAAGTGCCTTGCAAACATGTGTAGCAAAACACACAGCTTCAAGATTTTTTTTTTGAATTTTTGTATTCAAGGTGGCAGGGTAAAATATGAAAACTAAATGAGCCATGGAATTGGTCAATGACCTAGAGGTTTGATGAGGCTTGCCAAACCTCAAAAAAAATATTAGTTTTGCCAAATTTTGGATGGACTACAAGTGTGAGTTGTGACATGATGTTATGAGCTTGAACCATGGAATTGGTTAATGGCCCAGAGGTTCGATGAGTTTTGTTAAACCTCAAAAATAAAATTATTTTTCCAATGGATTTTGAAAAGAAGAATAATTTTGGCAAGTGCCCTGCAAACATGTTGACTTGCATGTGTAGTAAAACACACAATTTCAGGATTTATTTTTTTTTGGAATTTTTGTCTTCAGGGTGGCAAGGTGAAATATGAAAACTATTAATAAACAAAACTCAAAAATAAAATTCTTCTGCTAATGGATTTTGAAAAGAAGAATAATTTTGGCAATTTCCCTGCAAATGTCCTGACTTACATGTGTAGTAAAACACATAGCTTCAGGATTTTTTTTTTGAATTTTTGTATTCAAGGTTGTTGGGCCAAAATTGTGAATTACAGATAAAACACGCTTCCCTAGATAGATGTCAATCTATAATAATGGATTAAAGACTATACGACTACCTTTCCTAACTTAGAACAGACACACAGAAAGGATTAGGGGCTTACTTGTAATCCAAGCGCTTCTAAATGGCTTCTTCTGTCGCTTTCGTTGTAGCTTCAAATTCAAGAGGTTTGTGGGAAAAATGCTTCCTACAAGAAAGAACACTAAAAAAACATAAGATAGAAATAATACAGATGTCTATTCAAGTTAGTTAGCTAAATCAGTAAAGCATAAACAATATACATCAACTAAGATCTTGCAATATGGAAAATCAAAGCCAATACAGATGCATATAGGGAAAAGTAATTTGTATTCTTTATTGATGATAGAAGGAGAGGTTACAACCAAATGACTGATTTGAAGTGACCCTTCCAGCAACGATCCTCAGCCCCATCACAGTATAAATCTCTCCAGCAACTGTTACACAAATCTAACACTCAATTGAAAATCCTCCAGCATTTCTCTACTCAAATTCTTCCTTCCTAAACACTCAGATCTGTGTTCAATTTATAGATGAACTGAAGGTTGTTTTGTAATTAATGAATTTCCAATAATAGGCAAGACATGCTCCCAGTCATGTAGATGTCATATGGACACTTGGATTTGAAGCTTGACACACATGTGAACTCTTCTAGAAGGCACTGGCCAAGTGGAGATTCTGGAACAATGAGAATTTCGCTCCCAATGCGACCAATGCACCCATAGATGTCGGGAAGTGCTTTGCAAAGAATCCTTGCATGGGGCTAACTGCATATGCAAAGCACTTAGTCCCCTTAAAGGCAGCGTTGGTGAGCTCCCACATGCTATATAATAAACTTCAAACCTTGGAAACCTTTGCTTGATGAAAGTCATGCTTGATTTCTCTTGTTCTTGCCTTAGGTAATGTAGCAACTTGAAATGTTAGGGAATGATATACCCTTAGTAATTGGTCCTGGAGATGATGCCCAATTAACCACGTCATTGGGAATGATGCCCAAATTTACCTATAATAATTCCCCCCTAAAGCATGAGGTCAAAATAATAAAAACATTTGATTGAGATGATTTACATTGTGATGGGCTGGAGATGAAGCGGAGTGGTCACCTGCATCAATCTTACAATACATTACATCATGAAATATCCTCTTTGATCATAATTTCTGAGGGTAGGCATTCCCATATTCAGAAAATAAACAATCTAATAACATGTACATGATTCAGAAAGTCGTCGACACTGGAATGTTTCCCAATGCAAACATGCCTACAGATATAGGTCCATGTTCAGATGACAATCTATATGTAAGGTCACCGTATAGATGATGTGTACACAAATCCTGAAATCGCAGCCTGGATGGCTGAAACTAGATCTGGCGTCTTCTTATCTCATTCACTCGATCATTTAGGTACAAGTCTAGCCATGTGAATATATGATTTTTCGTCGAACATGGAAAGACATCGTTTGATTACCAGCTAATGATGTGAGCTGTTAACAAATGCGAGAGAACCACCATTAATGAAAATAGCCCTCAAGGTACTGCAGTACATTTCGTAAGGTGTGAATAGATGATTTTATGTTGAATGCCAAATAAAATCTTTCGGCCAAAGGTCTAGAAGCGAGAATCTTGTCGATGTTGTAACAAGCCTCATGATACTGGAATCTGATGTTTCTAAGTGAACTTCCTGGATATTGATTTGTCGTGGACAGGAAGTCACCTTATTGTGAAACGGGAGTTACTGATTTCAAAGACAAGGGTATGACTTGATATAGAAATTTTTAGGGATGACAGTCATGAGAATAAAGGTTTACGAGTATTGCAGAAGGATGAATTTATTCACTAGATGACTTCTCTTGAACATATCGGTGACACTGTGATGAGTTGGTAGCATTGACCCAAAACCAAAGTGAAGGTATGATGAACCATAGGTGTGAATGAACCATCAAGATGATTACCCAACCCAAACAGTCACGGACATGGAGTGAAGGAAGTGTCATGTTCAAGAGCGACTTGCTGCCATAAAGAAATTTTGCTCACTTTTCCCAAATTTTCCCCGGTTATTTGTCGACCAGTACCTCTTTATTTTTTAACAAGCTTGAGGAGCGTAATATTTTCTTGATCTATAATTCAACCCTTCGGGTGAATAAAGTATCGCTACTTAATAATTTAACGAGTCTAGCGATGAATGAAACTCGATTCTTGCCATGATCAACAAGCCCGTCGCTATTTTATGTTTTAACAAGCTTAACGACAGTGATAGCTCGGTCCTTTTTCATATTTAGAGAGTTTAAAAAAGTGGATGAAAGAAAAATCCATATGTACTTTTTCCTAAATTTGTCACTCAGATCCGAAAAATTGTAAAATAATATCTGAGAGAACCTCTTTGGTCATGTTTAACCAAGGTATTCCTTTTTCGTAAATAATCTATCTTAGTCCGGAAAAGGGTTAAACTTATACTAAGTAGATATCAATTCATCTACTTTTACAAGCTCGAAAAGACAAATGCTCGACAATATTTTCACATTATCAGAGTCTGAAAAGAGCTGAAAGAAGACTCCAGGGGTTCCTTTTTCATTGTTATCGAAGCTCAAAAAAGAGACAAAAGTGCACTTCAAATCCTTTTTCGTTTTTAACAAAGCTCGAAAAATAAGAAGAAAAAGTATGCTTTATGGTCAAGTCATTCTTTGAAATAAATCTACATGACTAAGCTGTTCATCAGTTGTATTTCCTATTCAGAACAACATCAAATGGATTAAAAATACATGTTTCATGATAAAAACATAATAAAACTATAGTCATAGTAATAAATTTAACTTGAAAATAATTAAATGACTATTTGAAAGCAGTTTCACTATTATTTTTTACCATTCCATAGTTACCATTTGTATTTTTGAGCTCTGAACCTGATTTTGCCTCCGAACTTTAATTGCTAATTGTGATCATTTCTATGGAAAAATTTTGTCGTCTTTTGATCTAGGTTAGTGCCATGAATCTCCTCTTCCCTTTGGTATTCATTTCATTTCCAATTTCTGCAAATTTTTAGGGTTTTAAGGCCCCTAGGGTAAATTCTTCCAAAAATGATGGCAACGCACCCCTGAATGTCGAAACCTGCATTACATAGCAGGTACAATGTCTCTTGTCAAGGAGTGTTAAGCGCAATTTAAGTTTTTTATTTTCTTAGTATGCCCAAAATTGACCTAGTTTTTTGCAATAGATGGAATCTAATAGATCTTATGGTTGTGTTTCAGGTTTCCATCGGATTATAATGACTATTACATGGAGGGAAATAGAACATGAAGAAAAGGATATGATCGCCTTGAATGATTCGGGTACTGTAAGAGCCCTAAGAGATTATGGACTGATTAAGTACTTCAAATTTTCCGGGATGAGGCAAAAAACAGAACTCTTGGAGTTCTTAGTTCGAGCATGGGATCCGATGATAGAGGCATTTATTATTAAGAACCAAGTGGTTCCTATAACAGTTGAGGATGTGTATTTTCTCACAGGTTTGTCAAAGAGAGGTTTTCCCATTTCTCTCACAGGGTCTACCGTTGGAGGAGAGACAGTGAGGGATTATATTCTACAATATTGCTATCCAGGAGCAGAACCTAGCAAAGATGGAAAAATAAACATCCGAGATGTTAGAGATTTTCCTTTGATAACTATACTTTTCATAATCGCTAAACTTTCCAGCACCATTACACTACATGTAGTGAACAGATCATATATACAGTATGCGCTAGAGTGTATGGAGCCAACGGTCTTCAACTGGTCTGAAGTTGTTCTATCTCAGATAAAGGAACAATTGAACAAAGCAAAGGGAGGAAGGAAGAATAATTTCAGTTATGGTTCTATCCTTATATCCTTCGCCTTGGAACGGATTCCACTGATGTAGCCACAACATGTGACACTGGATATAGCTAGTCCTAGAGATCCTCAGATGCAGAGATGGGTAGAACTCATGGAATTGCGGCATCTTTGACGAATCGACTATTGTGTTCTCTACTACATTCTTTGCCTGGTTCTGACGAAATATTGTCACCATCGATGAGTATGCATACGTAAGTGTCGATTTTCTAGGAGAACCAAATTTAGCACTACCAGAAGGCTCTCAGTGGGGTGCAATAGGTAAGAATTTTTTGACCATGTTTTTTT
Organism: Pinus albicaulis; assembly: GCA_034641835.2. Classification (NCBI taxonomy): domain Eukaryota; kingdom Viridiplantae; phylum Streptophyta; class Pinopsida; order Pinales; family Pinaceae; genus Pinus; species Pinus albicaulis. Next base: position 152,987 of record JAXQQM020060921.1, read on the forward strand.
TTTATTTTCCTAAGGTTTATACAATGTTTTTTGTATTTTGATTTATTTCCAAGACTACACTAAATTTTTGATGTAATGTAGATGTTGGTCGTTTTCAACCAGTAGTGGAATTGGGGCGCAAAGCAGATATGCTAGCAGAGAGGGCTGTCGGGAGAGCAGTCCTTCAGGATCTTGATCTGACTGAGACTCTGACTGAGCTTCAACAACACATAGAAGGCTTGACCTTCGGGATTCCATATTGTCAGATCAAAGAGCTTCCTATGCCACTGCAACGACACAGTATTGGGGTTCCTAACCGTTGGATGCAGTTACTTCATAGGATAGCTAGATCTATAGCATGTTACCACGAGCACCACTAGTTTACTTATGAAATTTTGCATACATTTTGAGGTCAGATGACCAATGTGTCTTGGGCACAAATTTTGTAAAAACCTATAACTATCTATCTATATGATTTCAGAGTTTTTCCTATGTTTATTGTGCAATCATATTCAATGATATGAATGTTTTATTTACATATGTTGCAATTTTTTGTCTAAAACTTGATTAGCTAATGAATCAGTCAATGTATTCAAATTTCTAGAAATGTGTCGATATTGAATAAAATCAAAATGTCTTTCCAAAATTCAAACCCTTAGGAACAATCTAAGAAGTGTTGGATTTCTAATAGTATAAACACTAGTAGGTTGTAATACCACAAGTTGTGAGTCTAGCCTTATGATTATGCGGTTAATACCAAATGAAATGGAATCAGAGAGAAGTTCGATCAATGCGCTATACTCAGCGATATTTTTCGTCAATCTACCAATACATATCCCTTGAAAACTCACTAACTCATCGTTCGGAGAGAAAATGACCCACGCTGCAGAGGATAGATATTGCGTACTACGACTAGCACCATCAACATATCCAACAAATGGTTCCGAAGATTTAGACATCTGCGATGAAATGTAAAGAGGATTACTAACGTCAAGAAAAATCTAAAAATAAATTAAGATAGTGAATGCAAATCAACAACATATATACAGTATAATACAAAAAATTATACGCTCATGATTAAGCATAGTAAAGTTTCATATACAACCCATTTCTAGGCTGCGCCAATGGAATTCCATCATAATCAACTAACTCATAGGCACCCTTAGCAAGAACTCTTTTGAGAATATAGGGGCCATGCCATAACGGCTCAAATTTCCCTGTACCTATTACATCAGCTTCTTGATCGTAGAGAAGGACCAAGTCGCCCTATGAGAAAATGCGAGGCTGGACATTTTTGTCGTATTGCGCCTTTATACGTCTCTTATGCGCTTCGTTGTCCAATTGGGCTTCACAACATGTTTCATCAAGATGGATGAGGTTAAGGAGACACGCTTCTTCTTCTGAGGTGTAAGGTAACAATTCTATTACGAGTTTTAACGATGATATTTCACATTGGATTGGTAAGATAGCTTCCAGACCATACACCAATTTAAAGGGAGTAAATTCGGTTGCGTTTCTCACTGAGGTTTGATATGCCTACAAGGTGGATTACAAGATCAAATTCCAGTTTCTTTTACGAACTCCTATCATTCGTTGAAGCATTCATTTAAGAATTTTGTTAATAGCCTCAACTTGTCCATTTGATTGTGGATAATAAGGAGTGGAATTATCATGTGACAATCCTAACTTGGCAGTCAATTCAGACATCATGTGGTTGCGAAAATTCTTCCCATGATCTGTAACTATAGCCTGTGGGACCCCAAACCGTGCAATAACGTGGTTGAAGAAAAACAATGCAGTTGTTTGTCCTGTGTTGTTGAATGTAGGCATTACTTCAGCCCATTTAGTAAAATAGTTGACTGTGGCAATAATATAACCATGCCCCCCGGATGAAGGAGGGTTACAATTCATGAAGTCAATACCCCATTTGGTAAACAGTCCAGCAGGGAAAACAGGATGCATTAGCGCTGGCGGTTTGCAGATTTTACGATAAAAAATCTGGCATGCATGACAATTTCTGACCACAAGGATGCAGTCTCAAAAAATAGTAGGCCAAAAGTAACGGGCGTGGAGTATATTTTGTGCAGTAGCATATCCAGATAAATGTCCACCACAAGCCCCAACATGACAATCATTTAACACTTTTTCGGCTCCTCATGAGTGAGGCACCTCCTTAAAATGGTATCGACACCATGACGATAAAGTGTATTGCCGACAATCAGATAATCTTTGGCTAGGTATCGAAGATGTCGTTGTTCAGAGAGAGAGGTATTAGGTCGAAAAGTTTGGGTTTGGAGATAAATGATGAAATCCCCATACCAAGGATCAAATGATCCAATCAGAAATAGAGACTCGTCTGGAATTGATGGTTCCAACGTAGTTTCAGTACTATCAGAGGGAATGTCACAGAGAAGCTCAGCCAAAACTAAATACTTCTTTGATTTGGATTTGATAAATTCCAAATCAAATTCCTTAAAAATGACAATCCATTTTAAATATTCCCCCCCCCAGCAATTGACGTGATAAGATGTAAGTCATGGGGTTGCAATCCAAAACTATGGTTGTTTTTTGGAGCAGGATATAATGGTGAAATCTTTGGACAGCTTGAACAGCTGCCAAGGCAAGATTTTCTACGTATGAGTATTTAACTTCAGTATCATTGAGATTACGACTCAAATAATAGATCGGATGTTCAATTCTGTCTTCTATTTGGACCAATACCATAGCAATGGTAGTTTCGGTCACGAAGATATATAGGAAATAAACGTTTTGATAATTAGGAGGATACATTAATGACGCTCAGATAAGAGTGTCTTTGACAACATCAAAAGAATCTTGCACAACTTGGTCCCAATGGAAGGGAACCCCCTTTTTCAGTAGTCGAGTAAATCCTTTAGCCATTTTGGCATAATTTGGAATGAACCTTCTTAGGAAGTTAGCCTTTCCTTGAAGTTTCTATATCTGAAGTAATTTTGACGGCGCAAGAAAATCAAGAATGGCCTGAACCTTCAAAGGGTCGATTCAAATCCCTTCTTTTGAGACTACGAATCCAAGCAAACGACCAGAACCAACACAAAACACACATGTATGTGGATTGAGGCGTATTTTGTAGTGTCGACAGCATAAGAAAATGGCTCTCAAATGCATCGGGTGATCAGTTTGATTTCGTGAATGCGCTGGAAAATCATCTAAATATGGTTGAACAATGTGCTTGATGTCATTGAAAGCATAATCCATTGCTCTCTGAAAAGTTGCCCCAACATTCTTTAAAGCAAACAAAAGTTTCCTATAAGTGAATGTGCCTGAGGGACAGATGAACGTTGTCTTATGTCGATCATCTAGACGAATATTGATTTGATTGTAGCTAAAAAATCCATCCATGAACGAAAATATTTCACATCCAGCACAATCGTCAATAATCTGGTCAATAAAGGGAGTAGGATAGTTATCTTTTGGACAAGCATGATTAACATCCCGATAATCGACGCACACTCAAATGGTCCCTTGTTTTTTCACGATAGGAAAGATATTGGAAACCCACTCAGTTAGCGGAATAGGGTAAATGAAACCAGCATGCAAAATTTTTTCAACTTCTACTTTGATGGCAGCTACTTTCTTCGGATGTACAGGACGAAGCCGTTGACGCACCGGTTTTACATCAGGATACATATTAAGAGTGTGTTCAACTATACTAGTATATATGCCTGACATTTCCTCGTAAGACCAAGCAAATACGTCATGAAATTCATGAAAAAGAGAGTGATATGATTCGAGTTCTGATGGAGAAAAAGAGACACCGACATGAATATTCTCTACAATGCCAGGTTTGGTCGAAATATCGATAGAAATCGTTTCTTCAATATTTGGCAGATTTCGCTTGAAATTGATTGCATTAATGGGAAAAGAATTCGAAAAGAAAGTTTTGATGGATGGGTGATATAGTTTACTTAGATTATTTTCTTCATAGTCAGGAATATGGGAACGATGATGATAATATTCCCACGGTTCTCCTTCTGACATCATTGCTTCCAAAATATTCTCATCTATCAAGAACGTTGAGGAAAATGGATCAGATGGGGTACCAAAATCTAATGAACGATCAACCCAAACACTCGGTGATGTTGATTTCGGATTTGCCGCCCAAGCCAGATAGATTGATTGCTATGCCAGCTCAATAGGGTTGGGCAGGAGAATCTCATCCAACCTAGAAATATCAGAATCACTCGTACTCTTCCTTAAGCCAGATAGAGTGGAAGAGATCATGTAGTAGGTCTCTATGCTTGTAATTTCTATTGACGTCACTGGCGGTGGTAATGCAAAGGTTCCAATTAAAGTGTAATCCTTTAAGAGTCCTACACCAATGTTCTGAAGTTCTAATTGGGGTATGTGAACAAACAGAACGCTTCCAGTTACCTGCGAAGCGGAGGAAAAGAAGGATAGTTGATTAATGACTGTAATTGTACCTTCATGTGGAAAGGTAATCATTCTAAAATATGTAGAAACAGTAGCAGTCGTCGCATATACCCATGGCCTTCCAGTAAAATATTATAGTCAGGGGTCCGTCAACAACCTCAACTTCAATATTCACTATTTTTCCCCCTAGTTCAACATGCAAGTTATTAATAATACCACAAGGTTTATATGTACATCCATCAAATGCCTTCAACGTCGTTGATGATTGTGATAAGCGCGGCGAGCCAAGTGACTTCCAACAGTTTAGAGACATAATGCATGTAGATGCTCCCTCATCAATAATAGTGCGATGAACAAGGTGATTGAGAACATTTACCTGTATGGAGAATGCCAATTCTGCTGGTAGTTGCGGCACATAGTCCATATGATTAAAGACAACAAGATTAGAATCAGTTGAATCAATTCCACCAATAGCTGACAATAAAGCATGTTTTTGGAAGGGACAATTTTGTAATACCTCAAGAGCAGACATGGATGAAGGGGATTGAGCCAAATCTTCAACTATATTACAATTTTGTGTAGCTCTTGCTTGATGATTATATGTCGATTTATGAATTACTCCCTTTGGTGGTTTGATTGTCAATTCAGGAATAGCAGTAGGTGGTACTGATTCTGTAGATGGATTCATTATCGAGGTAGTAGGTTTATCAGTGGCCAGACTACCATAATCTTTATTTCGCGTTGACACCAAAATATTTGTTGAAGGTTTTGTGACATATAACATTAGCACTTGGGAACTAGGAGATGGATCCATAACAACCATATTTGTGTCCAAATTTAGAAATGGGTCTATCAACACAACTGACGCATTGGAAGTCTTGATGATTTTTGAGACTTCAGCGCGGTGAGGAAAATCCCTAACAAAGTGTTCCTCATTACATATTATGCATGGATAACGAGGTTTTCGAGGTCCATATGATTGATCAGACGATCTTTCCTGTGGGTTAGAAGTTTTCTTTTTCTTTGATTTCCCCTTTTTCTTACTTCCTCGTTGCTTGTCACTTTTGCCTTTGTCAAATGAAACAACATTAATTTCGGAAGTAGGAGTAGGATAAGATGTAGTAGTGTGGTGTGTGTTCGCAGTTCCTATCAAGCCATCTCCAACATGAGAGTCCTTTAATTGAGGAGGAACATTGAAATTAGATCTCGACACATTAGGGATTTTTTCATAGAGCGTGCCAGACTGAGTGTAACTTAAGTCTAAATATTGTGCACGAGTGATAACTTGCTCTTCTATGATGACGCCGCCCTTAGCCGCATCCTCAGTTATAGATGGTAACAGGGACTTAATGAACCATTCAGCAAGGATTTGATTCAAAACAAATGTCTTAACCATTCGTCGATGATGACGCCACTCATGAATATGATCAGAAATGTGAGTAGCATTAGTCTGTTTGAAATTAGTCAAGAGTTCCATTCCAGTTTCATATCTAATGGGTAACTGGAAATGAATCAAAAAAACAGTAGCTAGGGCAGTGAAATTGTCAAAAGAAGCTCTAGGTAATTCAATGTACTATTTTGCAGCTGGACCTGTGAGCATACGCTGGAAAATACTTAGTCGAACAGAATCATCATTAAGGGAATTTGATGAACACCATAAATGATAAGTCATAACATGAGTCGACGGATCTTCTCCAGGGTTTCCATTGAACTTAGGAATATCTGAGGGTAATTAGTGAGGTATCACCGGCCACCAAGGAGCATAGTTGATTGGATCATTGGTTAACCGATTTAAATCTGGTAACTCTAAAGTTGCAAAAAATGGCAATTGTCTATTAAAGTCAAGTTGAGCATAGCCAGGGTAAGATGGAATTGCTTGAGCTACAGGCCTTTGAGCACCAGCATAAGGAATCTGCTGCTGGTAACCCAGATAGGGGTTGTTTTGCATAGCAAACGCTTGAGGATTCTGTTGACCAAAACCTGGATATGATACTTTTTGAAAAGAGGTTTGAGGCATTTGCACCTGTGGCTGCCAAGGGGTCTGTCCACGAAAATTATAACCCAAATTAGGATAACTTGAATTCGTTTGATATGTATAACTCAGTTGTGGTTGTGACATCCCATAAAATGGTAAACTAGCTTGTGAATAAATAATTCCTGATACAGGTTGTTGTAAATTAAAGGATTTGGAGTCTGTGGACCCAACATTTAATGATATTGAGTTGAAGGACCCACTTGATAAGGTTTATGATATACAAAATTTTGATTCTGTAACAGGGGTATAGATGTATTAACAAGTGGTAATGAAGTGGGTGTAACAGGTTGAACCGGTTGATACGAGTGTACAACCATTTGTGGTTGGATAGGCAGAGTGGGCTGCTATTGACAAACATTCGTTTCAACATTAGATTGATCAAAAAGTGACGGAGTACTGTCATATTGGGTGACCAAAGATTGCCCCCCAACATGAGGAGGATGATAAGACGGAAAATATTTCTCTCCAAATGTTGGGAGTCCAATTGATATGGTACTTGAAGGAATAGACCCAGAAGGATCAGCTTGATATTGCCCTAATGATGTGTATAATGAATCAAGTCGTTCAATACTTATGATAGGATTACCAATTAAAATATCGGAAGATGACATTGGTAAAGTCCATGGATTTGAAGATGCACTAGAGAAAATTCAAGATAATGATTTGTAACCTGATGGGACCATAGGGCCACCATGAAAATATGACTTTGGTGAAGTGGTAAACATCGAAGAAGTAGCGAGGGCAGGAGCTGACATAATTGGAATGGCAGGCCCAACCGAAGATGTTGGTTCAAACATTGCTGTTTGACCAAATGTAAACCCTTTTGAATCGACGTGAATTTGAAAAGGAGGAATATCAACAAAAGTAGAGGGTGTCGATTGAGAAAAATACTCGTACATGTAAAGGTCCTCCCTAAAATGGGTTGGAGTTAAAGGTGTATTGTCTTGTGGGGTTTCTTTAATCGCAATTAAACCAAGTGGAATAATTTCACCGTCAGGCCCAAAGTATATTTCAGGTGGTTGACTGTGTGATATGGGAGATTCAATAGCTACAGAACTTTGTGGGATGACCAAGGTAGGAACAACTTCCGGTCGTTCTACTTCAGGATTCAGATGTTTTGGCAAAGAAGAGACGGGATCTAGATCAATTTTTGGTTGAAAAACTCGGGTCTAGGAGGTATGGTCTCACTGATTGGATGGATCGTGACCACAGGTAGCTGTGAAGACTCCATTTCGACAATAGTAGACGAACTGGGATGTGTATAAACAACTTGAGCTAACTATGGTTTATGGGAAAATGATGTTTCACCAGAGGTATTAATTGTACTTGATTTGGTAGATCGATATCTCCTTCACCTACCAGAAGTAAATTCTGGAGGTAAAGGTGGTTTTAAAGCTAATCTACGTGAATGACGGGGGAAAGGATTTTGTTCTTCCATGATCACTGATTAATTTTAACCAAAAAAAAATAAAAAAAATAAAAGGGTAATGCTAGGAAAAAAGGGTTTACCAAGAAACTGTGAACTGCATAATACCTCCTAGCGAACCAAGAAATATGGGCAGGCAATCTCCCCAAATGTTGTGTTTGGTGTGTCACAATTTACAAGGCGGCTGACTCGGTTCACTATGGATAGATAGCACCTAAAATTTTTCCTCCCAAATATACCCGAAGGTACGTGGAGCCCCAAGTCCGTATTAGCGCTGTCTGATGTGAAATCGCACAGTGAGAGCACCCCTTTATACTTATCGTGCTGTAACACCAATCGATATACCCAAAAATACGTGGACGAGATACGATATACTTACGTACGTGGAGTGAGGTATCACACTCGGAATGTATCGCAGCTAAGTTAACGACAACTACTATGTTTTACAACGCTGGAACACATCTCTAGCCTAGACCTTCTAAATGTTATCGTTATGGTTCCAATGCTTTGTTAGGTAAATTGAGATTAATTTTATGTTGATCTTGCTTACAATTTGCCTTTCAAAGTTTCACTGCGATGATGTATTGGAAAATTCCTAAAATGAAACTAAAAATGATAAGCAATCTTTCACTTTCAATTTCTTCAATGAAAAACCTAGCTACTAAGGGAAGAGAGAAAATAATTTGTGAGAAAACAAATCAATGATCACAAACTAAATGCAGATTTCCTAATATTCCTTTTTGCAAAACACACAAAAATCCTACATGCAAATGCAAGTTTTTCTTTTCAGTTTCCTTAATGTTATGAATGCAGAAAAGAAACTAGGTGCACTAAATCAACAATTTAAATGCCTTTTACTTTCGAGAAATGAAGAATACAAACAACAATTTCTCTTTTGAAGGAAAAATGAGACTTTCAACAACAATTTCTCCTATCAAGGAAATGAAGATTTTATGACAATTTCCTATTTCGAAAGAAAATGATTCTTAATGCAACCATAAAAAATACTTTGAAATCAACTTGTCAATGATAAAGAAAAACTTTTTTAAACAAACATTGAACACATTTTCAGTCAAAGGAGGAAGAAGTATATAGAGTTATTGGTCAATATGAGGATCAGACTTTTCAAAACACAACAAAAAACAAACTGAAGCAAATTGCAAAGGCAAATTCAAAGGAATCTGGGTGGTTTCAGAAGTCAATGTAGTCTCCAAGGGGAGACAATGCTCTGCAATGCAGGCCTAAAAGGGAGACAGTGCTATGCAAATCACAGTGTCCTGTCTAAGGGTGCGTTGGGCACAATGTATAAGGAAAAAAACTATTGTTTAACTTACTGTCTTTGCAAATTTGGCTTTGAAAAAGTTTAATCTTCATGTGTAATAACTGCTGGGTGAATAAACAAAGCAAATAAGAGGCTAAGTCACAGAGATTCTGGGTTCGATCCCCAGCGGAGTCACCAATTTTTTGGGCCAGAATTGTGAATTACAGATAAAACACGCTTCCCTAGACAGATGAAAATCTACAACAATAGATTAAAGACTATACGAATACCTTTCCTAACGTAGAACGGACACACAGAAAGGATTAGAGGTTACTTGTAATCCAAGCGCTTCTAAATGGCTCCTTCTGTTGCTTCCGTTGTAGCTTCAAATTCAAGCGGTTTGTGGGAAAAAATATTCTTGCAAGAAAGAACACCAAAACAACAGAAGATAGCAATAATACAGATTTCTATTCAAGTTAGTTAGCTAAATCAGTAAAGCATAAAAAATATACATCAACTAAAATCTTGCAATGTGGAAAATCAAAGCCAATATAGATGCATATAGGGAAAAGTAAAAGTAAGTTGTATTATTTATTGATGATAGAAGGAGAGGTTACAACCAAATGAATGATTTAAAGTGACCCTTCTAGCAATGATCCTCAACCCCCTCACAGTATAAATCTCTCCAACAGCTGTCACACAAATCTAACTCTCAATTGAAATTCCTTCAGCATTTCTCTACTCAAATTCTTCCTTCCTAAACACTCAAATCTGTGTTCAATTTATAGATGAACTGAAGGTTGTTTTGCAATTAATGACTTTCCAATAATAGGCAAGACATATTCCCAGTCATGTAGATGTCAAATAGACACTTGGATTCGAAGCTTGACACATGTGAACTCTTCTAGAAGACACTGGCTAAGTGGAGATTCTGGGACAATGAGAATTTTGCTCCCAATGTGACCAACTCACCCATATATGTCAGGAAGTGCTTTGCAGAGTAGCCTTGCATGGGGCTACCTACATATGCAACGCACATAGTCCCCTTAGAGGCAGCGTTGGTGAGCTCCCACATGCTATATAATAAACTTCAAACCTTGGAAACCTTTGCTTGATGAAATTCATGCCTAACTTGTCTTGTTCTTGCCTTAGGGCATGTAGCAACTTGAAATGATAGGGAATGATAGACCTTAGTCATTGGTCCTGGAGATGATGCCCAGTTAACCAGGTCATTGGGAATGATGCCAAAATTGGCCTATAACAAGGGTGGCAAGGTAAAATATGAAAACTATTAAATTTTTTTAAGGTGGTTTTTGGAGAATTAACACCAATAATATTTGTAAGACAAATAGTTGTACAAGGGCCACTTTAATGTGACCAGTGACATGTTACCAATGTAATATTTAGATGTTATAGTTAGGGCTTATGGGGTTACACATAGAGATGTTATAAATTTTAATGAGACATGATGCAAGGGTGTGTGAGAGGTGTATTGATAAAAAAATTAATGATAATCTTATAGTCAATTCCATATTTTTCTACCCACCATTGTGTCTATTAATAACTCCACCATACATCCTTACATGGTTGGTGTTGGTTTGAGGCATCCATACTTTCATTGATCATTTTTTGTCTATCATGTATAGCATTTTTTTCTAAGGCAAACTTTGCAGAAGAGCCCAAGGGATGTTTATCTTCATTTGTGAATGTCATCCCGAGTGAAAAAAATAGGTGTAGAATGGCATGCCTCACTCAGGGGGATTTGAACCAAGTAACCTACCAGTGTGAAATGGGTCAAATGCCCAACATTGGCCATGAGTAGTTGAGATGACCCCTTACGCTATTTTATGGATAAGATTATTACCTTCTTTTCTTCTTGTTTATTTCATTGACTATTAGTTTTCTTATCTACCCTTCAAGAATACCTTCCATGGTTAAAAAATTCAGTTGTTGGGGCACGTTTCCCAAAACTTATGTTCTTGCATAGATTCGTATACCCTTATAATATTGTTTTATCTTAACAAGTTCTCCTTGTTAGCTTGGTTTATATAGCATTTTTGTACTTGTACGTTATGCTAATTTGATCCTTTATCCTGTTTTCTTCTTTGTGGAGTAGTTTCTTTCATAACTCCTTTATGCTTTCCTACCCTTATACAACAAGGTAAATTTGTCTTTCTATGAAATAAATGTATTTCTTACTTATCTTAATTCTTTATAGACATCATCAATTATAAATTTACATTTGTATTTACTCTTAAGTTTTCAAGCCTTTTTATTGTTATCCTTTTATAATTGGTTGCATTACATAGGGCTCTTGTTTTTAGTGAATGTTATGAGCTTGATTTGAAATACGATTTGATAACTAATTCCTGCTATGATTTTTTTTGTGAGTTGGCGCATTCATAGCAATATTATGGTCTCATATTGTTAGAAAGACAAGGCCTACACTATCAATAATTGATATATATATAACAACAGATCTAGTACACTCAATTTACTAATGGAAACACAAATAAATTGATAAATTATAGTATAACAACATAAAATTTAGTAAATTTAGCAGAAATAGAGATAATAACATCTAAAAACTATAAAATGCAGCACTGCAAACTTCGTATCCGCACCAAATAACATCACATAGGACATAAAAATGTACTGTGAAGGCATTAGATGCTAACCCGAACCAAATTAAAGAGAAGTATGGGTATTGCACTTAGCCAGATGCCCAGTTTCTCATAGACTACCAAACATTCACCAAACATGTCCCATTTTAAGGCTTAAGAGCCCATTTTTAGCTAATATTTTTACTTTTTTTTCCAAGAATCGAGTCCCTTTTATTATTGTATGTGCAACAATAGTGCTGGAGACTATATGCATTGCATTATGCAGCACAATAGCAAGAGTTTGGGAAATAAAAGGTTTTCGCAGATGTATATATAATGGTCCACAAAAACTGGTTTGGATGAAATGGGCAGCAGGCGGTTACCTTCTCAGCGGCGTTTGTCAAACTACGATTCTGACCCCATTATGACTACTATCTACAAGGAAAATTTCCACAAGTGGAATGACAATCGAATTTTTCTGAAGTGGAATGACAATGGAATTCTAGTGTACTCATCTGCATTCTTAGCTAGAGCTCGAGGCAATTGAGACTACATATCCAAGAACAGTTAAAGGCTGACAATTGTTTTTCTTAAAAATGTGCAAATTTGAAAAAGGTTTACAAGAAAAAAGACAAGGAGGTGTTGAACTATTTTCATTGCCTACATTATTTCAAATAATGTATCAACACTCTCACCTATATCTATATATAGGTGTAGGAGCCTCTATGCTTTGACAAATCAAGCTTTTTCTTACTGAAAGAACTCTAACAAGAGAAAAAATGCATCAGACTTGAATCTTGTTTTCCAAGCATTGGACTCAGAATAAAATCTAATTTGAAGAAAACTCATCTGCCAGTGAAAGAACTCTAACAAGACAATAAATTGCATCAGACTTGAATCTTGTTTTCCAAGCATTGGACTAAGAATAAATTATGCTCTATAGAAAACTCATATGCCAATGGATTTTGCAAAGAAGAACAATTTTGGCAAATGCCCTCCAAACGTGTTGACTTGCATGTGTAGTAAAACAAACATCTCATGACACCCTCCATCACACCTACAATTGAATATATAAATATAAGCAAAGGAGCCTCCCACACTGCAAATGAATTTATTCTACTACCCTTCTCATAAGAGAAGCTGCTACCATGTCTCATGCCCATAACTCTGTACTGAAGCAGACTCTCAACCAAAGGCAAGTTCATGTTTGTAAGGAGTGCCATCAGAAGAGCGATGCCCAATGAAAGAGAAGTCACTTTGTCACAGGGCACCCAACAACATCACAACTCAACTTCATAGAATCGGTAGTCAAGACAAGTCCATTGATACTTCTCAGACTTGACATGGTCTCTATCTATTATAGTTGTCTCAATCTAGCCTCTGTTTTCATAGTCACTGCAATTTACCAACAAAGAAAATTTTGGGAAGATCAAGATCTGATTTTGATCAGACAACATCAAGATTTTGACTGTAATTACAGTAAAAAATCTGGGGCAACCTTTTGTTGCCCTTGAAATACCAAAAGCATCCAAATTTTCATACATATTTTTGTCTAGAAAAATGTTAATGGTATTAACGTTCCTGTAAAATATATTTGTGGAACAATCCACGCATAAGCATTTCAGTCCTTTGCACACAGAGATTTCAGTCCTTTGGACACAGAGTTGGATCAGATGATACATATGGTTAGGGATTACTTATCCTTTTTAATTAAGAAATAAATCATGTGCGCCAAACCAATGAAACAATTACCCTACGCTATAGCTAAGGCTATTTTGAATAGGGGGAAAGGCACAATAATTAAATAGGAAATAAATCCTGTGTGTCAAACCAATGAAAGAGTTACCCTGCACTGCAGCTAATTCTGTTTCGATCAGGGAGAAAGGTAGAATAACTAAAAGCAGGAACAATATAACTTTTTAACGCTATGTATGAACCGACTCCAGGCATAAATAGAAATATGAAGATTGTTTCAGGTTTGAAGCTCACCTTGACACAGAAAATACTGAAGATGAAAGGTTAATGTCTCATGGTCAATGTAGCAGGTCCTTAGAAGCCACCACTCGTGCTTTGCTAATAAAATGCATTTAAACAGATGAAAAGGAAACTATAATATGGAGCTACTTAAGGCTACCATTTATAAAAAGAAACTTTTCACTTAGATCTAGGAAGATGTAGTTATGACCATGTGGCCTGCCAGGTGCTCGACCAGTCTGTTTTGGTAGCTCCACTATTACGTCTGCAATTAGGTGTAGGGCCTGCATGAGGCCAACTAACCATACATGATTTTCGATTTGGGAATGTGTAAGAATATCCTACAGGCGGGTTCCTCTTACTCCATTGGGAATCAATGCAAAATGGAGTATGGCTATCGCATAATGGAGCATGGCTATCTCATCTGGCGATCCTCGCAAAGTAGGATATTAGTGTTACCCTGCACTACAACTAGTGCTATTTCGGTCAGGGAGAAAGGAACAATAACTAAAAGAATGAAGAATAGAACTTTTTAACACTACGTAAGAACCGACTCCAGGCAGAAATAGAAATCTGAAGATTGTTTCAGGTTTGGAGCTCACCTCAACACAGACATTACTAAAGATGAAGGGTTGATGTCTCATGGTGAATGAAGACGAAGAGTTAATGTCTCATGGTGAATGTAGTAGGTCCTTAGAACCCACCGATGGTGCTTTTCTAATCGAATGTGTTTAAACAGATGAAAATGAGATTATAATACGAAGCTACTTAGGGCTACCTTTTATAAAAATAAATTGTTCATGATCTAGGCAGACGCAACTGTGACCATGTGGCCCGCTAGGTGCTCGATCAGTCTATTTTGACAGCTCCACTATTGCGTCTGCAATTAGGTGCAGGGCCTGTAGGAGGCCACCTAACCATTCACGATTTTCGATTTGGGAGTGCGTAAGACTATCTTGCAAGTGGGTTCCTATTGCTCCACCGGGAATCAATGCAGAATGGAGCATGGCTATCTCATCTGGCGATCCTAGCAAAGTAGCATAGAAGACACCTAATGAGGCGGGCATTGGAAAACAAATCCATTCTCCGGTCAGGGTAGTTCTACCATGTATGCACAGATACTGTACAGAGACTAGGTTTTGCTGCTAATGCGTTATGAAGGAATGGAATCAACTTACTCACTCATTCAATAAGAACCAATAGAATCAGATTTTTCTACAACTGTTGAGACTGGATATGTTTTTGGTTTTGAAACAGGAGAAAGGGTGAAATTGATTAATCAACAACTATCGCTGGAAGGGATGTGCGCTCATATGCTTTCATCGACATCATATTTAGTCCATATCCATATCCACGACATGCGAAATAACTTTTTTGGAAGCTATTATCCAGACCATAAGGTAAGGTGTAGCATCAGGTCCCTCCAAATATCCAGAAAAAATGCATGCCATCCTCAGCTGGTTTTAATTTAAGTTAGCCTGATTGGTTTTAAGCTATCCTGATTGAATAAGTACAGTACTATTTGATTATAGCAGGAACTATTTTACAACAGTTTGTATTTGAACAACGAAACTTAATTTTTTTTGCAGCAAAGTTATATATGCAGCAGGCTAACATGTATATTCACAAGTTGATACTGTTAGTTAGCAGACAATGCGATACTTACTTGTTTGACAATGGAAATGGTCAAGCAATGGAAATCTGGAGCAGGGATCTGGCGATGGAAATCTGGAGAAATTGATCTGTGTGAACCAACAACTAATCTCAGCTAACAACAAAGGCAACAACAACAAAGTCCAGCAAAGGCGACAACAAAAAATTCCAGTAAAGTCTAGCAACAACGAATTTCAATTTCAAGAGCAACAACAAATTTCAATTTCAATTCCATGAGAAGAATAAGGATGTAGATGAAGAGGCTAAATAGAGGAGTAGTGACAGATTACAGAGACAACGCATAAATAATTTGATCAGATCTGATTGTGGAAGATCATGGAAGATGATGAAGTGTAACTAATCTGGAAGATGATGAAGTGTAGATGATCTGATTTCCTGAAGTGTAGCTGATCTGATTGCCGGAGAGCAGAGCTAGGTAGACTTAATGAGAGAAATTGTGGGAGATCAGAGTCAGCCAGTGGTGTTATGCAGTTGTGTTAATGATAGGCAGTGTTGGTAGTGCTGTTAATGACAAATTTGATGTCATTAGATTTCAAGTAATGACATAATTGATTTCACCGTTGATTTCAATAACAGTGAGAGTATCTGTTAATGATAAATTTATTGAGTAGAGAGATCTGGATTGAGAAGAGATTGATTTCATTAGCGGGGGTAGCTGGAGGGAGTAATGGCCCTGTTTAATGGCTGTGTTGTTCATGCGGACAGAGACAGAGATAGGAGAGTGACTATTATGACCGGTGAGAGTGACTATGACAGTGGGTGGATAGATCCACCCAGCTAGGAAGGAAATAGCAGGTGGATAGCCAGGTAGTATAAGATGACATAGGGAAATCTGGTTAGGGACAACTGTAGAGGACGATGAATCTCTACAGTGTCGCAACCAAAAACCCCACAATAGAACGCCTATCGACATAATAATTATTTTTAGTTATTTAATATAAATTTAATTACAATAACACATTATTATCAATATTTATTTAATTGAATATATTCATGTAAACTTCGCTTTAATGAAAATTTAAATACATAAAATGAATTTAAATGGTTTATTATTGATGGGTAATTTTAATCTGAATATGAATTACATCTTAAAAAGCATTTTCAATTTCTCATTGGTTAGAGTTGTCTCAATATCAATAAGACTTACATAGTGAAAATTATCATATATGATAATTAGATCCAATGAAATTTGACACAACTAAAAGTTGAAATAACAACTTTTTATTTGATACTTTTCAAAATTTAAATCATTTACAAAATATTTTATCGAAATATTTATTAATTTAAATTTATTTAAAATTATATAATATAATTTTATAATGCTTTTATATTATATATTTATACTTTTCAAAATTTAAATCATTTACAAACTACTTTACCAAAATATTTATTAATTTAGATGTATTTAAAACTATATGACCTGCATCCATGGGCTTGGTAGTAGCATGGTAGACTATGTTATTTCCGATCTCCCTTTATACAACAAAATAATAAATTTTGACATCTTAGATGACCACGAGCCTGACTCTGATCATAGGCCTTTACTTGTAACTCTCAATTTTTTCATGCATAGCGATCCCATAGAAAATAATCCTCATAGCCAAAAGATCTTAATCTTTGATAGAAATACAAACGATCTCTTTCTAAATGATTTAAAAAATAATTTGCTTCATTTATCTAGTATAGACAACATAGATGACCTCTATCATAATTTTACTACAACCCTCTCATATTCTATTAACAAGTTCTCAATTGAAGTTTCAAGTAATAAAAGAAATAGCAAAACCAACCCATGGTATGACAAAGATTGTAAAAGTGCGAGGAGATAAATTAAGGAAGCTGTTGATGAATCTCTTAGAATTGACAGGATCAAAATCTACAAATCCCTAACTAAAAGGAAAAAAAAGAAATATATTCGTAAAAGACAAGAGAATCTCTTACACCTCTCTAAGGTGGCTCCTAAGAAATTCTGGAGGCAGATTCTAACTAGGAAAACTAAAGATAATAATAAAATTTCTTTACACGACTGGAATTCCTATCTTAAAAAGATTTATGAATCTCCAAATGTCAGGATAACTTTGAAGCCCTACTCACAACAAAAGAAGTTTTCTCATTAGAAGACAGTGATTTTGGGGTTAAACTCCTAGCAAATGGGAAAGCTAAAGACATTGAAGGTTACTAGGTGGAAATCTTAAAAATTGGAGGTCCTGCCCTCATCCCCCACATCCATAAGTTTTTCAATCAAGCAGTCAAGAAAGGGTTCCCTCAACCATGGACTCAGAGCCTCATTATCCCTATTTTTAAAAGTGGGGATACAAATAACCCCTCTAATTATCGGACAATTATGATCAGCCCTCTCTTAGCCAAGTTATATGGTATTATTTTGGAAAAGAAGTTAATCATATGGCTTGAAAGTGAAGGTAAGCGGGCTAAAGGCCAAGCGGGTTTTAGAAGGTAGCACTCAACAACGAACCACCTCGTTATGCTTAGGATCATTGTGGAGGAATTCTGCAATGATAAATCCAATCTCTTCCATTTCTTTGTGGACTTTAGAAAGGATTTCGATACGATTCCTAGAAACAACCTATGGAATAGATTAAAAGAGCTAAATTTTCCTTTCGAGCTAAGAGCGACCACTATAAGGTTATACGAGAATGTAATTTCCAACTTAAAGAGCAATGAGGGGTGGTCAAAAGATATTAAGTGTAATATCGGAGTTAAGCAAGGTTGCCCCCTCTCCCCTACCCTATTTGGCATTTACATCGACAAGATAGAAGGTTGTTTAGAGGAAGCAGGTTGTGTTGGCACGATCTTAGCTAGGATAGTCATCATCCTTCTTCTCTATGCTGACGATATTGTTCTTCTCGCAAGGTGCCCATCTGATCTTGATAAGCAACTTAGACTTCTTAAGGATTTCTGCTCTACCATGGGTATGACTGTTAACACTGAGAAAACAAAAGTTATGATTATCAAATCCAAGAAGGACACTTATGCTAATTTTATGTATGACAATAGTGACTTGGAGGAAGTGTCTTCTTACAAGTACCTAGGAATTGATATTCATCACAAGCTCAACTGGATCTATAGCATTGAGAAAAGGATTAATGGGGGGTGGAAAGCTTATTTTGGTCTTGAAAATAATTGTAAAACAACAAACCTTGTAATGTGGGATAGAAAGAAGTTCCTCTTTGAAACTTTAGTCACTTCTGTTATCTTATATGGATGTGAGGTTTGGGGTTGCATCATCTCTAGAAAATCCTGGAGAAAGATTGAACAAATCCAGAAGTGTTTTATAACGTATAACCTAAAAATTAAAAGCAATACACCCTATCCTATTCTACTTATAGAAGTGGGTCTTTCCCCTATCAAGAGTCTAGCTATGACTAGGCTTCTGCTGTACAAGCACAAGCTCAATAGCATAGGAGACCATAGACTTCCTAAGCTAGCTTTAAATTCTAGCCAAAACCACCTAAGGCTCAAACGAGGTTGGTATAAAGACCCTAGGGCTTGGTTAAACCATTGGGAGATCGACGAGAATGTTGCATTGCAAAACATTAATAACATTAAAAAAAAATTTACTTCTAAGTTCAAAGAAGAAATGTGCTGTGAGAAAGATCTAGAAGATAAAAGAAAATTAAGATATTATAAGGAGGTCATCAACCCCACCCTAGAAGATCAAAAGTATCTCTCTGTTTTAACTAGCTCAAAGAAGAAAATTAATATAGCCAAGATTAGAACAAACTCTCATGAGCTCCATAGTGAAACAGATCATTGGACGGTTCCTAAAATGCCATGGATGGAGAGGATCTTCCATCTCTGTTAGATTATGAACATCGAGGATGAAAACCACTTCCTCTTAGAGTGCCCCACATACAACCACATTAGATCTCAATTTCATAATCTTTGTTGCAATATTGACCTTCCTAGCCTTTTAAGATGTCAAAATTATAGTGAGCTTTGGAGGCTTCTCTCCAAGCTTCTTGAGCATAGGAATAGAATCTTAAATCAAACTAAATAATTCGTAGCATAGGAATAAAATCTTAAATTAAACTAAATAATTCGTTTCTTTAAGTCCGATAGACCAAAGATTGGTCTCAATGGACGTTAACCATGTCATCATCATCATAAAAATAATTCTATTTTGGTATAATAAAATTAACAAAAATATATATACATTTTAATGATTGAAAAAATAAATATAAAATAAAATATGAATGGTTATTGATAGATCGTGTACACTGTTATAAATATTAAATGAAATATGAATGTTCACTAATAGATCGGCCCCACACACGAGAACACTAAATCCCACATTATTTTATTTATTAAGGATCATAATTCTTAATATGGGAGATATTATACACGGAAACTATTGGCTAGGTGGAACTCACGTCAAATAACAAAGAGACAACAAATTCATAAATTTTTAGAGAAGAATGTTCAACAACTGGAATTAACTTGACTTACTAACTAGCAATGTAAGAGTGAGTGCAAACAAATAAATATTATCGTCTCTGTACCAAGTAAATATGTAATGATTTTGGTTTAAGTAATGCAATGTATTATTATAAAGTGATTAATTTTTTTTAATTGTAATTTTATTAATATAAATTAGTGTTATTTTTTTATTTAATTTAGTTATATATAAAATAAGTGTTAGAGACAGGCTACTATATAGCAGATGTTAAATTTATATAAAATGAGTATTATAAGGGTTTTCAAAATTGTTTATTTGCTTATGAATTTTAAAGTGATGTATAAAGTTCAAAATTAAAGTTGTCATTGCTCATTAAGAACATTTTAGGCAGTCATAAGAAGGCATAAAACTATTTTTTTTATTAAAAAAAATAAAAATAGATTTTTAAATGAAGAATAAGGAAAATTTCTATAACATATTTTTCTTGTTATTATTTTAATATTTTTTCTATACTATTGATTTTTCTATAGTATATTATGACAATTAAAAAAAAAGAATGTTAACAATTTTTTCCCATATCATAATAGTTAAAAAAAAAAAGCATTATCAGTGTTATACACTAAAATCTTATTATAATGCCTTACATCTATAATTTATTAATTAAAGTTATATTTAAGTATAGGGTATTGAAGATCAAAATATTTGGTTGTGGTGAATCTTATTGTTGCATAAGGGAGAAACAATTCTAATTAGAATCAACTCCTCATTCTCTTGCTACTTAGATTTACAAATGATACCTATCAATCTTCCATCAAAGAAAATCTTACAAATGGAAAATTATTTTAAATTTTAGAAACTTCAGTAAATATTACTATTCTCTAAGATGTAAAATATAAAATGTTTGACCATATTTTTGCAAAAGCATTCAATTTATAATAATTGTGATTCATTTCACTAGTTTCAATCCCACTTCTTCACTCCTGTAAGCATCACCCAATGCAATGAGTGCTAAGTGGACTATTCAAAATTCATGAGAAATTAGTCAGTTACCACTACCTCTCATGGAAATGGTCATAGTTGAATGACTTACTTAACGCAGTTAAATCCCAAAAAATGATATCTAATATAATGCACTACAGAAACCCCTCAATACTTAATTACAAAGAGTAAAGGGATCTATACTTGAATGGTTCATGAGGCACAATACTTGCTAAGGTTTTGCAAATGGGGTAGCAAGCTAAGTGGGCTTGACTGTGGGGAAAACTCCAGAGTGAAGCGCACTTGAGCCAGAGGCGATATGGGATGGGTGACTGCTTAGGAAGTCCTGGTTACTGGGCGCAAGCCTTGGAAGTGATTATTAAATCCCAAAAAATGATCTCTAATATAATGCACTGTGAAAACCCCTCAATACTTGATTGTATATAGCATTTGTAAAAAAATTAGCAGTTTTTATAAAATAACTTTATATTGTAAAATTTGAGCCAGTATTTTTTAGAAAAAATGTATTTTTTTTTTTTTTTTAATATAGAAAATTAATCCAACTACCAATATTAACCACTAAAATTTTCTCTCTTCCATGGATCCACCTTTATTCTTTTTACCTACTCCACTTGCTTGTATTTATTGTTTGCTTGGCTTTCACCACTTTATTTGGGTTTGTGAATAAGTATACTTTACTTGGATTTAAGAATAGTATGCACATATCTTAACTATTCTTATTTAATATTTAGACACAATAGTGTGAACCATGGATTAAAATTGACTCAATGTAGGTTTGATTCCTTATTTTTAGAAATTCAACATTGAATAAGTAGTATTCAATTTAAACATTCATTTTTGTTCAAAAAAATGTTATTTATGTGTTCTTTTGGGTGATCCACATCATAATGCACATGTGCGCAACCATCAGGCCTATAATTATTATGGAAATCACTCCTAGTGAGTTATATATCTTTTATGGAAAATTGTAATGTTGGAGGTTTTAAATAGTTTTTTTTTTTTTAATTGGGCATTGTAGTGATATTAATAAAATAATATTATATTTTGATTTTCTTAAAAGAAAAATCATTGCAGCTATTTGAACAATTGTATCAATTACCCTATAATAAATTTATGTAGGAGCATCAATCCCTAGTCAATCATTTTTTACTAGACCCAAGGGGGTCAAGAAATTCTTCTAAGGGGGAGAACTTCCATCAATTGTAATTTGTATAAAATTAGGATTTTTGATATAAATACAAGTGTCTATATTTTAGAATAATTTGGGTGGTTAGGTTATTTGGGTGAGCTAGTGTTTTGGTCAAGTGGGTCTTTGTTAAAATTACAAATGTCAAGTTGAGGTGTTAGGAAATTTCTAGGAGTTGAGACAAATGTCTAAATAATGTTTGTTCTGTTAAGATATTTTCTATCCAATAGGAGGATATACAATATACATGTATGTACATTTATATCTCCATCGACTGTGGCAGTAGCTTAGTGTTGAAGTTTGCAACAAGAAACAGTGAAATTGGCATCCAGAAACAACATGACAATGCCTACACTAGTGTGGGACCAGAGGTTGTGTAGTGAGTGGTCCTAACGATACATTAGTGTGAAATAAAATTTATTTAATAAATTGGATATGTGTCAAATTTAATTATCCCTTAATTAAATTGGACAATAAAATGTAATCTTATATTATAATCACTTGTAATAGTTAATTGAGTGTGATAAACTCAGTTAGCTCATGAATTTCGAGTTGAGGGTAGTTTGTGAGGCATGCAAAGCGATTCTATGTATTTTAGAGTTCAAGTTGTAATTAAGTGCATGAGTTTAATGCATGAGTAATCAGTTAACTCAGTTATTTGAGTTAAAGTTAGTTTAACTCATTGTAACTAGTTGTTGCACTAGTGAGAGATTAAGTGAATTAAATCATATTTAATTCACAATTAATGATCTGCCATGAAACTCATGATTTACTATTAATAGTTGTATGCATGTTAGTTCCAGTGCAGACCCAGTTGAGACAAAGGTTAAAGGGAAGTTAACTATCAGTTGTGATATTAGTATACTGCCCAGATGCAATTAAAACACCACATAATTACCATGATACTCAGCGTAGTTGAGGAAGGATGAAATTCCTAAAGAATAGGGATTTCATTCATCGGGAATTGCGTGAGCAAGGCAGGTTGAAGACAGGTTGAGAATTGGCTAGGTGTTGGCCCGATTTTGTCTGGATCAGTGTGAGATGAAGGCAGATTGCAAGAGACTCTTGTGAGAACAGTGCATTGTAATTATTTCATGATTCCTTGTGGAATATACAATATATGAAAGAGGGGTTTTGAGCAGTAAGCTTTCCTCAGGAAATTATTTTTGTTGTGGTTTTATTTTATTCTTTCTTTACTTGTTGTGATTGGCGATCATGTTTAATTTCCACAATTGATTTGTAGAAGGATTCAAAATCTAGCTTTATTACATTGCTTGATCGGATTGAATCCATTGATATAAATATGTTTGTATAATTTCTACATGGTATCAGAGCATAAGAAATCGCTATAGTGGAGGAGAGGCTAAGTTTGTGACTGAATAGAATTCGAATTTTCAAAAGTATTCTTGGTGTGACAGGTGAATCATGATCGAAATGGCTTTCAATGGCTTGAGATTGGAGTATGCACTTGAGGGAAGTTCCAATTATATTGCGTGGAAAGACATGATGGAGGCAGTACTAGGGGATAATGGGTTGAAAGAATTCATTGATAATGATGTTCCCAAACTCGTTGTAGCAGATGCTGCAAATATTGATGCTTGGCAAAAGAAGGTTGCAAGGGCGAGGAGATCTTACTGGAGGGAGTATGAGACCACATTGTCTCAAGTATCCATGGAAAAGAAACTCCATATGCAATGTGCAAGGCTTTGACAGATCTATTTCAAAGCAGCAATGATCATATAAATTTGGCATTGAAGGAAAAGCTCAAGAAAATCAAAATGGAGAAAGGCGACACTATTCTGGTATACTTCACCAAGTTTGTACAATGTCGGGATGAGCTTGGGAGTGTAGGAATGACTATCGCAGGTGATGACTTGGTGAGACTAGCTCTTCTAGGACTTCCCAAGAGTTGGCATAGTTATCAAGGCTCTATTAATGATCCAGGGTAAATTCTTGATACCCTTAACCAAGAACTTTTACTTCAGCTGATAAATTAGAACTACATTAATTAAAGTGTTAATGAACTTAAATGAACAACTGCATGTTGTAAAGAAGAGAAACGTAACATGTCAAGATTAGCAATCATAAGAACACGTCGTTTGATAACATAGTTCGTCCAGGAGGGACTACATCTCCGGGCCTCGGTGTCAAGATGGTGTAGGCCTCTTTATTAAGTGTTATAAGAAGAATATGTACATGGATGTGTTTCTTTGACATATAAGAAAAATTCCCTCACGCAAGAGTGGCTAGACCTCTCTACAAGATGTTCCACTCCAAAACTCTCATGCATAAAAAGGGCTCCTATCAGTATGACGATAGCTCACACATAAAGGTTGTGAGTATCCTTCCAACATGGAAAACAAGGGATCTCAATGACATATGTGTGACACGAAGTATCCTGCCAACATGGAATAAAAGGGATCTCAAAATTAATACAAGTCCACGACAGAAAGTAAATCAATAAAAAAACAAGACAAGATCTCACGACTCATACATCAACAGGGATCTTGACAGCACGAAGCATCTCAGGAACAAAGAAGTACATGAAATCAAATCATCATATACCTCATGCTGAAGATGACTGAAGAATGGTTGCTATTATTTCTAGATCTGAAATCACCATCACCATTGTGGCGTCGAAAGGTGTGAAATTGGCTGCTCACTCGCTGAAAGCTGACACCTACAACTTCACTTTAAAAAGTGACCAAAAAATATAAATCTCAGATGAAAAATCTGAATGTGCCATCAGATTCGTGGCGTCGAATAGTGTAAAAATGACTATCCATTTGCTGAATTCTGATGAAATGAAAATCTGGGGCACAAAGGAATCTTTTATATTACCCCTAGATTCCTCCATGCAGCGGCTCCATGGGTGGACTGGAAATATACAATTCAAAAGGCGAATTTGACCTCGCCATTGTGTTCCCTATGGAAATCCATGAAAAATGACTGTAAACTTGACTATATTCCGACATGGAGAAAAATTACCTCCCCGAGAAAATTTCAAGGCTCATGGTTCCGCCTGCATAATCACTGCTCCACACTCATGGTTCCACCTAAAAAAATTTCCTCGATCCGCATGTGAACTCTCTTTCTCCATGGTCTGGGTGCACTTTTAAATGATGGGTTTAAGTATGTGAAGGTGGCGGAGTTTAAAAAAAAAGCCTATTGGCTAATTTGGTTACGATCCGAAATGTTGGGGAGGAGGTCGGGTGATCAAACCCTGACCCCTACGAATTTAGGCAGCCACTTGTTTTAAAACCATGCATTTAATTTTACAACCCCCCAACCCCACATATATTATTTTGTTAAAACTGCAACATTAATTTAAGAAAAGACAGGGAGTCGGACCCGCATTGGGCAGCCCGCCCCTTAACTCCCGTCGACACCATTTTTAAAAGGTGGAAAGGGGTTGTGGGTTGGTTTCAGCTGGCCACGTTACAATGGTGGGTGTATGTGGTTGGTGTGTAGGTGCTCAAGAGGTGGGCATGCCATTCTGTTCGGGCGGGTTTGAGCCCCACCGCCCATGGTTTATATTTATATGGCCACTGTTACAACCGTTGTACTATGTGGAGCATGGGGTGACTCCGTGGGGTTCGACGGGGGTCAAGGCTTGCCGGACCAATATATATTGTGACATGTGGTCAGGTGGGGTGGTGGGGGTAGTGGCCCGCCACCCCCTTTTTTTTAAATAATTTTTGTTTTGTTAAAAACAATTAGCCATTTTTTTAGTTTTCGAAAATGACCATAGGAGTGCTTTTAAATAGGCCACAATTTTGCCCAGGATTTGGTAAGAACTGGCTGGAATCCGGTGTCCGAGTTTCGTCCAAATTGCATCTTCCTTAATTCTGCCAAGTCACCAAGTCAACCCAGAACTTTTACTGCTCCTAACTTTCGCATACAGGCTTGGTTTGATGAACCGTTCACACCATTGCGATCAGGGAGACAAGCTCTTCATCCTGAACCTGGTTCGATATCAATCCAAACACTTTTATTTTTGAGCCCTCTTTGTCCTCTGTGTGTCTTTGGAGCCACCTGGATCAATCCTCCCCACCGAGGATATTTTGGTCCTCCGAAAGCATCAAAAGAATCCGCACTGCTATGTACTATGTCTGCACCATCAGTGTCTTGAAAAAGTCACCCTTCCTTCTCCTTCACTTGCGTCCTTCGAAGCCATAAGTGATGAACTGACACCTACATCCCCTGCAAATCTGTAGTACAATATCCTGCAAATACCTGCTCAAATTGACCAATCTATGACGCAAATATTCCCATACTTGCCACGAGTTTAAAAGATGCACTCGGTGGTCAATTTTACATCAAGGAAATCACACCCCAGTTATCATTACAAGACAAGACATCATCATCACATTTGGAAGTGATGGAAAACACCTCATCACTTTTACATGAAATAAATGCATCAGATGACTTATAAAACAGGGAAAAAAATATCATTGTCGCTTAAACAAGTGATGGAAAACACATCATCATTTTCACAATTAAAAAATTCGACAAATGATTTACAAACACGGCCATGACATGCTAAAATCTCTAGAAAAAACATTCTAGAAGAACCATCTCTCACTTATCAAAGTGAGTGGATCATTTCCCTATGGTGAACTTGCTTGTCGATTAGCTCTTTCAATTGGTGTATGCACGGTCTCTTTGTCTTTAAGGCATTGATGTGGATGAAGTCTCTAGCACGTGGCTTTTTGGTGGCCACTTCGGTCACAATGGGTGCAAAAGGTTTTTTTTCTCCAAACCTGCTTTACCAATTTATTTCCCTGCTATGGAGGAGGCCTTTCATGCCTCATCCTCCTTTTTGCTACCATCCTTTTCAAACACTTAGAAATCACATGGTTATTTAAACCACAAAAATGACACACTTTGCGAGGCCATGATTTACGACCATGGTTATCAACATTCTTATCATCAAAATGCACTCTAGAATAATGAGACTTAGTATACCTTCTCGGGTGATCTCTGGTGCGCTCATGATGATGGGAGCTTGCCTCAGCCCTTTCACTGCAACAAGCATTACCATGTAACGATGGCGAAGTGTCCCCATCACTCCTCTTCCCTAGAGAGTTCATCAATATATGTTTGCCATTTGATGTCCTTCGAACATCCTTCTTCATTGTACCCAAACCTGCATAGCGAGGTTGCTGCAAAACCTCCAATGGTTGAGTTATGCCTTGGCCATGAATGCCAAGTCATCCTCCTCTGTACCCCATCTTGGTGAGGATTCTCATGCCAGTTCCTGCAATGGGTATCTCCACACTCCCAACCGAAACGATATCATGTGAAGAAACTGAAGAGAATCAACACTGTTTACCTTAGCTGTCGATTGCGAAATAGGTGAAGAAGTCTTCTCTAAGGCTTCGTTGCACTTCACTTCCACCAAGGCCTCTGTCGTGGCTTGTAGCTGGAGCTACAACTACTACTTCTCCTCCTTCTCTTCCTATAGGAATTCCTTCAATGCATCATGATCTGCTTGAAGAATTTCATTGTTGTGCTTCAATTCTTCCCATGCCTCTATCGTGGCTTGCAACTGAAGCCGCAATCGACGTTTGTCCTCCTTATCCTCCTGTAGGAGGGTCTTCAATTTGGCATTCTCTGCAGCTTATTTTTCATAAGCCTCGTACAACATGTCTACTTTCTCGGACACCTTGAGCATGGTCTCGTACATGTCCTTGACACTCTCCATGGCTCAACTCAGCAAATGTTCAATGTTCACACCTACGATCCAATCCGCAAGAAGACCTGCTCTGATACCACTTGATCCAGGGTAAATTCTTGATACCCTTAACCAAGACCTTTTACTTCAGCTGATAAATTAGAACTGCATTAATTAAAGTTTTATTGAACTTAAATGAACAACTGCATGTTGTAAAGAAGGGAAACGTAATATGTCAAGATTAGCAGTCATAAGAACATGTCATTTGATAATGGAGTTAGTCTAGGAGGGACTACATCTCCGGGCCACGGTGTCAAGATGGTGTAGGCCACTGCATTAAGTGTTGTAAGAAGAAGATGTACATGGATGTGTTTCTCTAACATACAAGGAAAATTCCCTCACGCAGGAGTGGCTAGACCTCTCTACGAGATGTTCCATTACGAAACTCTCATGCATAAAAAGGGCTTCTATCAGTATGACGATAGCTCACACATAAAGACTGTGAGTATCCCACCAACATGGAAAACAAGGGATCTCAATGACATATGTGTGACTTGGATTACCCCGCAAACATTGCATAAAATGGATCTAAAAAATAATGCAAGTCCATGACAAAATGTACATCAATAACAAAACAAGACAAGATCTCATGACTCATACATCAACAGGGATATGGACAACACTAAGCATCTCAGGAACAAAGAAGTACATGAAATCAACTCATCATATACCTCATGCTGAAGATAACTAAAGAATGGTTGCTATTGTTTCTAGATCTGAAATCATCATCACCATCATGGCATCAAAAGGTGTGAAATCGAGTGCTCACTCGCTAAAAGCTGACACCTGCAACTTCACTTCAAAAATTGACCAAAAATTATAAATATCAGATGAAAATCTGATTGCGCCATCAGATTCAGGGCATCGAATAGTGCAAAAAAGACTGTCCATTTGTTGAATTCTGATGAAATGAAAATCTGGGGCAAAAAGGAATCTTTTAGATTCCCCCTAGATTCTTCCATGTAGCTGCTCCATGGGTGGACTAGAAATCTGCAATTAAAAAGGCGAATTCGACCTCGCCATTGTGTTCCCTATGGAAAACCGTGAAAAATGACTGTAAAATTGACTATATTCCGACATGGAGAAAAATTACCTCCTCGGGAAAATTTCAAGGCTCATGGTTCCGCCTGCATAATTACTGCTCCATGCTCATGGTTCCACCTAAAAAATTTGCCTCGATCTATGTGCACATTCTCTTCCTCCATGGTCTGGGCGCACTTGCAAATGATGGTTTTAAGTATGTGAAGGTGGGCGGAGTTTTCAAAGAAAGCCCATTGGCTAAGTTGGTTACGATCTGAAATGTTGGGGAGGAGGTCGGGTGATCAAACCCCGACCCCTCTAAATTTAGGTGGCCACTTGTTTTAGAACCGCGCACTTAATTTTACAACCCCCCGCATATATTCTTTTTTAAAAGCTTGCGGCATTAATTTACGAAAGGACGGGGGTCGGGCACATTAGGCGGCCCGCACCATTTTAAAAAAGGGGTAGGGATTGTGGGTTTGTTTCATCCGGCCACGTTACAATGGTGATACCTGGCGGAGTTGGTGTGTGGGACCATGTGGAGGTGGGGCGGTCGGCCGGGCGGGTTCGAGACCCGCCTGCCCACGGTTTATATTTATATGGTCACGGTTACAACCGTTGTGCTATGTGGAGCACAGGGTGACTCCGTGGGGTCC
The DNA here is from genome assembly GCA_034641835.2 of Pinus albicaulis. Taxonomy (NCBI): domain Eukaryota; kingdom Viridiplantae; phylum Streptophyta; class Pinopsida; order Pinales; family Pinaceae; genus Pinus; species Pinus albicaulis. Next base: position 182,367 of record JAXQQM020060921.1, read on the forward strand.
GACGGGGGTCATGGCTCAGCCCAATATATATTGTGACATGCGGTCGGGTGGGGTGGCGGGGGTGGTGGCCCGCCACCTCCTTTTTTTTAAATAATTTTTATTTTGTTAAAAACAATTAGCCATTTTTTAAATTTTCGAAAATGACCGTAGGAGTGCTTTTAAATAGGTCACAATTTTGCGTGGGATTTGGTCGGAACTGGTCGGAATCCGGTGGCCGGGTTTCGTCCAAATTGTGTCTTCCTTAAGGCTCCCGAGTCACCAAGTCAACCCAAAACTTTGACTGCACCTAACTTTCGCATACAGGCTTAGTTTGACGAACCGTTTGCACCGTTGCGATTAGGGCAACAAGCTCTTCAACCTGAACCTAGTTCAAGAGAAATCCAAAAACTTTGATTTTTTAGCCCTCTTTGTACTGTGTGTGTCTCTGGAGCCACCTGGATCAGTCAATGGGAGGGAGAAGCTGCCAGATTGGGAACAAATTTGGTCGAATTTTGTACAAGAAGAATTCAGGCAGAATACCAGGGATGGATCTTCATCTAAGAATGATGATGAATAAAATTGTGCCTTGGCTGGTAAGGTGAAGAAGTGGAAGAGAAAGAAATCTTATTCCAAATCTGAGTTCGGCAAAGAAGTCAAGGAGCGTGACATGTCCAGAGTGAAATTTTTTCACTATCACGAGCATGGACATTATACCACTAATTGTCCACAAAAGAATAAGAACAATAAGGCTTCAGGATCTGCAACTGGTGAGGCTTTGGCCTCGCAATTTAATTTGAACTTCTCACTGATTGCATGCATGGTGTCAAGTAAGATGGCATGAGGATGGTGATTGGATAGTGGTGCATATTTCCACATGAACCTTAAGATGTGGAGCATCCACATGCAGAGGATCATGGAGTGGTAGAAACCACTCAAGCAGAGAAATTTTGAGCCAGATGGGTAGAGGGAGTGCATGTAGCTATACCTCTAGGTGTGAGGTGGGGCGATGTGCAAAATTAATCCCAAGAAGAAATTTGGGCAAAGTTCATTGGGATGGTGCATCTCATGGATCGAACCTGACTACAAGGAGCCCACAGTATAGCAGTAGCAAGATCATCTAGATTGATGCAGTCAGATGTCAGGAGGACAAAAATCAAAGTGACATGTGTCAGATATTGGAGCGTAGATCAGAGTTGGCAGTAGTGCAGAGTGCATGGATGCATATGCCAACAACGTAGAGAATCCAGTAGACATGTGGAGTGAGTACCATCAGTCAGAAGACTATGATGACAGATGCATTATATGGATTCAATTGTTTGGAGGCTATTTAGTTTTAGAAGTGTTGCATGTGCAAGAAACACTAGAGAAGTGTTGCATGTGCGAGAAACACTAGAGAAGTGTTGCATGTGCAAGAAACACTAGAGAAGTGTTGCATGCAAGAGTTGCATGTCGCATGCAAGGACATTCCTTTCTTTTCGAGAGGGAGTGTTGGAGTTTTCAAACAAGAAACAGGTTGTGTAGTGATGGGTCCTAGCGATACATTAGTGTGAAATTCAATTTATTTAATAACTGGATATGTGTCAAATTTAATTATCCCTTAATTAAATTGGACAATAAAATGTAATCTTATCTCATAATCACTTGTAATAGTTATCTGAGTGTGATAAACTCAGTTAGCTCATGAATTTCGAGTTGAAGGTAGTTGGTGAGGCATGTAGAGTGATTATATGTGTTTTAGATTTCAATTTGCAGTTAAGTGCATGAGTTTAATGCATGAGTAATCAGTTAACTCAATTAGGTGAGTTAAATTCAGTTGAGCTAGTTATAACTGGTTGTTGCACTAGTGAGAGATCAAGTGAATTAAATCATATTTAATTCACAATCAGTGATATGCCATGTAACTGATGATTTACTATTAATAGTTGCATGCATGTCAGTTCCAGTGGAGACCAAGTTGAGATAAAGGTTAAAGGGAAGTTAACTATCAGTTGTGATATTAGCACACTACCCATATGCAGTTAAAACACCATAGGATGCCCATGATACTCAGTGCCGTTGAGGAAGGCTGGAATTCCTAAAGAATAGGGATTTCATTCATCAGGAATTGGGTGAGAAAGGCAGGCTAAAGACAGGCTGAGAATTGGCTAAGTGTTGGCCCGATTTTGTCTAGATCAGTGTGAGACGATAGGCAGATTGCGGGAGACTCTTGTGAGAAGAGTGCATTGTAATAGTTTCATGATTCCTTGTGGAATATACAATATATGATAGAGGGGTTTTGAGTAGTAAGCTTTCCCCGAAAAATTATCTGTGTTGTGGTTTGATTTTATTCTTTCTTTACTTGTTGTGATTGGTGATCGTGTTTAATTTCCACAATCGATTTGTAGAAGGATTCAGTATCTAACTTTAGTACATTTATTGATCGGATTGAATCCATTTATATACATATGTTTGTATAATTTATACACTTAGGGAGCAAGAGCCCGAGAAAGAGGAACAAGATCATGCATCTCGAAACGAGAGACTATGTCATTCTCTATATATATCATGTTCTAAATGATTAATTGAAATGGGGGTTTTTCCTATATGTCTCTTGTGTGTTTAATTCATTCTAGAACTATGTGAATTTTCTAAAAAATTGGCCTATGTGATTATAAGTGCATGCACCCCGAATCTCTTTAACATATGTTTTGATATAACACTTGTATCTTTCCCTAGGCTTGAATGATTGGTGGCCCTGCAATCAAGTTAATAATTAGAAGAGAGTCGGCCATTATTATCGTATTAGTGTAACACTATTTTTCTAGCCCTATGCGGAGTGGATGAGTCTCCCTATCATGTATCGTGAAACTAATAGGCCATCATGATGTTCAATTAGTAATTCTCTAGAGGTTTGTGACTTGTTTCCCTGGTTATTATCGAGAAGGGTTGAGGAGAGGCATCAAAAGAAGGTCAGAGTCACATTGCTAATAAAATTCACTACTATGGTCAGAAACCAAATTTTTTGTCTATGCATTGAACCAAATGAATAATAAAAAGTATCAACCTAAGCCAATAAGTGTTTTCAAATAGCAAGGAAGGAGACATGTTGGTTTTATATGAGGGTGGAGTCTATTTTTAACCCCCCCGCCAAATTTTTCCCTTAAGTCATGGGGTACTCCTCCACCCCTTTTTCATTTACTTCATGGGGTAATCCCCACTCCTTTTTCACTTACGTCATGAGTTAATCCCCCCCTTGTAGTCCATAAGAGCCATGGATATCTCCCTACAAATCCCCACCATCAAATCATTTTGTGTGTGAGAGCCAACTGCGACCCCCTCTATTGATATAATGAGTAATCCCTTCCTATAGTTACGGTAGGTCGTCAAACCTGACAACTGTGATTGCATGTTCGAGAATAAATTCATCCAAAAATGAGGTAGAGTTCCCAAGAGTAGGTCTTGTGGAGTAAGGAATGGATTGTTCGATAGCCAATAAGAGCTAAAGCTATTGAGTGATTGGGCGTGACTGTTATTGCATCTTTGGGAGGCAAGGTCGAGAGTTGTGAGTGAGAAGATAGCTTCATAAATATTGGCACAAGGTAGAAACCACTTTTATCATTACATCTCTTAACACTCTTTGGGGTTGGATAAGGAGAAAAATGTTGTGCTATGAGATATTTGCATGTAGCAAAGAAGACTTGAAAGGTCTGCATGTGGAGGAGAGAATAATCCAGTGAATTAGGTGCAGATTGATGAGATTTCCAACTACGCAAGAACTTGAAGATGATAGTTAGAGCACATGTAAAATAATGAATGCAATAAATTTTGATATCTCAATGTTGAGGAGGTCTCATAGGTAACTAGTCTCATGTTTCTATTTTAATCTAGTGATGTGATTCGTGATTGCATGTAGAACCAAGAGAAATATAATTGTGGCAAAAAATCCTTGCCACAAGATAAGTTACATCATAATTTTTTCTAGCTAAGAGATTAGATGGAAAAGGAATTATTCAAGAGAAAGGTGAGAATAGAGCAATGGCCAAGAGATAATAGGAGTCTCAATAGGTTATAATGAAGGAGAACTTGTGATACCAAAAGGCCAAGTCCTCGAGAGAGAAGCTTGGTGAGGTTTCATGTGGAGGCTTGTTTGCAGCTCACAATGAACATGTAGAAGCTCATATAGAAGGAGAAAGAGATGATCACTAATGGTCTTGACAAGGGTTTAGGTGAAAACCAGAAGGGAAAGGAGAATGGTTCCGAAGAATATGGCACTTGGAGAAGAAAAATAAGCCACAAGAAAATTGATCTAGAGATGGTTGAGTTAATGGAAAGACTCAGTGTGATGAACATGCTACTACAAGAGATATAGAATGAATATTAGAGACGTGGATGGGATTTAAAGAAAAATATCCAATATCCTATTATAAAACTATAAGTCAAGAAGATGAGAAATAAATTGAGGAACCTATTAAGTGCTCAACTGTGTAATGAAGAACTCAGAGTATCCACGTATGGGGAAGAGGAAGTTCACTATTGTGAACTAGAACAAGGTGCATTCCTTGTAGAGGAGGATGATGAATATGTTATAAATATATTGAATGAGAGTCTCATGGACTATGTGAAGAGCTCATATCAGTATGAGGATATGAATTCAGAGGCTACGGGGCTTTATGATTTTGAAATTGATATTTTGTATATAATTTTAGGTCACAATAAACATGAAGATGGAAATCATCCACAATTGTCATGAGAATAGAAGGCGATGAGGGAGTTCCTTTTCAAATAATTGTAGAAAGAGTGGATATAACATAATGGGAGATGAGGAAATATTGCCTTGTAAAGGAAACTAGATTAAGATCCATACACAACAAGGAGAATTACTGATGAAGACAACAGGAGGGCCTAGGAGGCCTCATGTTTTTAAAACCAATAATTTGTATGTAAATTCATGCTTTTTAGACTAGCATCATGGAAATATTTTTCAAAAGGAATGGGGTATGACAAAACTGCTTCAAGGATACCAAGGGAAAGGGAACTCAAAAGAGTAAAAACAATACTTAAAGATTGCCCCAAATGAGGAAGGAAGTATAAAAATAACTTTACAAATGTAGAGGCAAGAAGGAATAAGATTGTGAGTAGTCGAAAGGAATCTTGTAAACAATTGACAAATACAACCATGGTAGCAACCAGGACAAAATTGACTTGTGAATATGGCCATGTAGAGGAGAAAGGCAAACCATTGGAAGTTGCTATAAAATAAAGTACAGATGAGGAGGAAAACCTCATAAAGGAGAAGGGACAACATTCCCCTACAATGATGTTACAATATGAAAAATAATTGTGGTTTATAGAGGACTTGTTGAAAAATCCAAGGGTTGAAGGAGACTGTATAGATAACATAAACAAGAAGCAGGAAGAGGTCAAGATGCTTAAAGCATCAAAATTCTTTGGTAAACTACCTGATGTAAAAATTTTAGGATTGTAGAAAAAGGATAATAGATGATGTTAAAACACAGAGGAAAGGAGAAGCATGAGGTAATTTTGTCTGATTAAATTGAAATTTTATTTCATTTTCAAGCAATGAGTATGGAACATAAAATTGTTTTAGAAAATAACCAGTATCCTACAAATAATAAATTTTCATATTGTATTGAGGAAAATGATGGAGGAAAACAAGCAATTAATGAACAAGAGGATTGTTGTAACCTCCATTAATGTGCAAAAGGAGGCAGTTTGTGTTCCATGAATAAAAAGAGAGTAAGTTTGTTAAGGGATTTGACTATGCTTAAAATATGTAATGATCAATATAAGAACCAACAAGGTTATGGAAATGAAGAAGTAGCAAGTGAAGCCATGAAGTTCTTAGTGGAAATTCTACAAATAAATTATTTAATTCAACATCAAGATGAGTTGAACGTTAAAATTGGAGGATTATGGATGTTGATGAAGAGGGTACCTAAGAAATGGCACAATGAGAAGGAAGAAGCATTCAATTGCAAAAATTAGTAGGCTATAAGAAACTGCATCAGTAAAGCAAGTGGAAAGTAGCAACAAAATGAAACATGGGATCCTGGAAGGATAGATGGAAAACAACATGTATGGATGAACGGGTAATAATAAAAAAAAAATTAGGCTCCAAGAGGTTCAACAAAGTGAAGAAATATGACAGGAGGACATAAAACTTCTACCGAGAGAGTCTAATGCAAGATTTTTAACCCCTAGTTAGCCATTTTTTACTAGACCCAAGGGGGTCATGAAATTCTCCAAATGGGAAGAAATTACTTCAATTGTAATTTGTATAATATTAGGGTTTTTAATATAAATACAAGTTTCTAGATTCTAGAAAAATCTGGGTAGCTAAGTTGTTTTTGTGAGCTCGTGTTTTAGCCAAATGGGCCTTGGTAAAAATGTCAAATCTCAAGTTGAGGTGCTAGGGAATTTGTAGGAGTTGAGACGAATGTCTAAATACTAATTTTCATGTTAGGATATTTTCGATCCAATGGGAGGATATACATGTATGAATAATTAGAGTTCTTTCAATTGTGGGTGTAACTTAGGGAACACGATCTTGAGAAAGGGGAATGAGAACTTGTAGCTTGAAATGAGAAAATGTGGCATTCTATGTATATATCTTGTTCTAAGTAATTAATCAAAACGTTTTTTTTTTTTTTTGTATGTCTGCGTTTAATTCCTTCTAGAACTAAATGATTGTTATGTAACATTGGCCTATGTGAATGCAAGCACATGCACGCTGAATCTTTTTAAAGTATGTTTTGGTATAACGTTGGTATCTTATACTAGGATTAAATGATTGGTGGTGCTGTTATCAAGGTATTATTGAGAAGAGAGTTGGCCATCATTATCGTTTTACCCTAACACCCTCGAGCAAACCCTATTGATGATGTGGACGAGTCTCTCTATCAAGTATGATGGAGTAAGTAGGTTGTCCTGATGATCAATAATTAATGTCTTGGAGGTGACTTATCGCCATGCTTATTTTTGAGAAGGTCTAAGGGGAGGCATCAAGACAAGGTCACAATTACAGTGTTAAGGAAATTCATTGATATGGTTGAAAATTTAATTTTTTGAATGCGCATTGAGCCTCATGACCAGTAAAATGTATTGGAACGAGCCAATAGGCATTTTCAAGTAACCATAAATGATACACATTGGTTTTAATGCGAGGGTGGATTCTGGTTGTGGAAACCCCCTTCCTTTCGCTTACATCATAGGGTAGCTCCCCCACCTATTTGATTTACATCACGGGGCATCCCCCCACATTTTTTTCTCACGACACGGGGTACCGCTCCCCCCAGCTAATCCACGAGAGCAAGGGAAAGTGCTTAGTAGTTGTTCCTGTGGAGTAAGTAGTGGACCGTGGGCGAGCCAACGAGAGCTTAAGCTATTGAGTGATTATCTGTGAGTGCTATTTAACATTGTAAGGAAATGATAAGAACTATGAGCAAGAAACTAGGTGAAGAAATCTTAGCACAAGGCAAACCCACATTGGTCGTTGCATTAGAAAGAAGAATATTTTAATTGTATTTGAGAATTTGGCATCGAGGAGATCTGGTCCTCTTTAATTCCATCCATATAGGTTTTGTATACATTATAATTAAATGATCCAATTTAATTCTCTCCATATATTTTTTATATACATTTTAAGCAAATTGTCCCATTAAATTCTCTTTATACAATTCTTGTATAAAGTGTAACATTGTGTGTATGTCTACTTTTTCAAGTATACTTGAGGTTATGGTCTAAATATAAGATTTTTCATTTAAATTCTATACAAATTGACACAATAGACGTGATGTAAGGTATGTATGAAATTTTAAATTATTTTTCAATTTCATATGAAAACAATAGCTTATTTTAACTTCTCAATATTGAAAAGTTAAAATGAATTTAATTCTTCAAATTGAAATTTCATCTTTCTAGTTGAATTTGATACCTTATGGAGCAATGTGTTAGGATTTCTTCATATTTGATGCCCAATGGAGAAATGCGTTAAGATCACATAACACCGAGAGATGTGGTGGTTTCTAAAGACATAAATTCTTCATCACACTAGCTAGTAGGAAAAATAATCATGGACTTCTTTGGCTTATAAATAGGCTACATCAAAGATAAATACCATGGGCGAAACCATGGGTGTCATATAGCTGGAGCCAAAACACCATTGGTAACTTGAGTGGGTCAAGTTTACCTCATCAACCCTAACACAATAAGATTTCGAATTAATTTATGGATTTAAAAATATAAGTTTACAAATTTTTGTTTTTTTACTGGAATTTGGTGAAAGAAAACTATTTACACGAAATAATAGTTTATTTTAACTTCTCAATATGTAAAAATTGAAATGAAGTTAACTCTTCAAATTGAAATGCCATATTTCTCTTCAAATTTGTTACATGATGGGGCGATTAACATTTTGAATTAATTTATGGATTTAAAATCAGTCTGCCATTATGTTATTTTTTTTATCAGAATTTAGTGAAACAAAACATTAAGTATTATTTTATTCTTTAAATTGTATTATGAAAATATAAATAAAATTATATTTTTATCCAAATTTATGAAGAAACAAAATGAAATGGAGATAAAAACGTAAATATAGAGGTACAACAAAAACATAACTTCAATTCATTAATAAGGAAGTATTGAAAATTGTTTATATGCCGAATGGAAATAAATTAGCTGAGGTGATGGTAGCTTATTTCTAAAAAGAGATGTGGCTGCTACATGCCTTCTGAACTCTGTTACAATGAGGCTTGAAGGTGTATTTATTATTGAGAAACAATGGAAAACCCTAAACATCCAAAAACATAACCCTAGAAGATGAAGCGGCAAAAGTCTATGGGCCCCGTTGGGGTAAATTGGTACATCAACTTCTCAAGGTCGTAACTTTGGCATGTGAACTCCGATTGATGTGCAAGATACCTTGTTAGAAATATCTATCCAGGGAATACAATGTTCAACTAAAAACCTCTTCCATAAACTACATGTTTCTCAATTTAAAAAAAAAAAAACATCATTTAGGCCTCAAAATGGTTCTAAAAGTTCAGGATCGGGAAAACTACCAAAAATAGTAAATTGTGGTACAATTAAGGAAACTAAAAGAAACAATGGTGGTTTCCAAGTGGAATAGGTGGGTGACCACCAATATTCACCTGGATCAGTCCTCCCCCATTAGGAAGCAATGGTCTCCATTGCGTTGAGTGCCTCCATGGGATGGGGAAACTTCTGTTGAATTTGGTCCATAGTGAGCCACTTGCCTTGGTGCAGGATTTGGTCAACTTTAACAAATCGATACAGTTGGATCTTTTTTTATCAAGTGTTCTTGATAAACGTGTTCATGATTTGACCAATTGTGGCATGTTCCATGCAGTCTGGGTTTAACTTTGTTGGTGTGAGTTGTTCTGTAATTTCTGATGTGTCCAGTAATGGTGGAAAGTATGAACAAAGGTGGTCCACATTGAAAACTGGGTGTAGGACAAGGAATGGTGAAATGTTGAGCTCAAAAGCATTGTTTTCCACAACCTTGGTGATGGTGTAAGGCCTATATCAAAGTGGTCTAAGATTCCAATGGGATATGATAAGGTGTTCCTTCTGCAAATGCAATATAACTTTGTCTCCCACTGGGAAGTTGCGTGTCACTCAATGTTGATCATGTCGCTACTTGTACTTAGCATTGGAATTATCCAAGATGTTGTGCACCTACTAGTGGATGTGTTGGATGCGTTCAAGAAACTAGGTTAGTTTATCATCCTCAGACTATACATGTGTGGATTTTGTCTGTGTAGTCGCATGAGGCATTACAACATCAATCAGACATAATGGTTGAAAACCAAGACCCACTTGAAAATGAATGAAACCAATTAAGCTATGGAAAGCTTTGTTATAGCCATGTTGCACATAAGGAAGGCATCATCCCAGGTTTTGATGCTTGGAGTTGTACATGTGTTGGATGTGCATTATCGTCCTTCTGACGAACTTTGTCTGACCATCAGTCTGGGATGGAATGTAGTTGACTCGGTGAACTTAATGTCTAATAATGTCTAGAGGCTCGACCAAAATGTGCTTAGGAACCTACTATCTTGATTTTATATAATGGTCTGCGAGATTCCAAAATGTACAGATACTCATTCAAAGAAGAGTTTGGTAGTGTCCTCTCCTGTGATGATGTTCTTGCAAGCTGATAGTATGAACATATTAGAAATATATCCACGATCACAAATACATAGTCATTACCATGCTTGGTAGAAGGGAGGCTCGACATATAATCCATTGAGATGGATTCCCAGGGCTGGTTGGAAGCACAGGGGATTCACTGTTAAGAAATACCATACCACGTGGTTTCATATTGGGGGATATATATTGAGGAAAATATGACATAATATATTGGGGGATATAGGGGGTAAAGGGGTTTTATATTGGAAGGTATAAAAAATGGACCTCAAAATTAATGAAAAAGTATAAAGGGGTATAAAAGCTGTTAATGAAAATATGGATACATAGAATATCTAGTGAAAGTAGGGGTTTTTTAAATTTGGAAGGTGTATTGGTTTTGTATTGGTAGGGGGTTAAATAATGTGATTTTTAGAGGTATTTTACAATATGTAGTCAAATTAGGGGTATTGTTTAGTATTCCACGAACATACATAATATGTCAAAGGTTCATTGAATGAATTCCCCGTGGCTTGGAGTAGGAAGAGGAGTGTATAAACCTTACTTCTTGATGGTTGGCTTATCTATGACATAGGGAGTGCAAGATATAATATATTTTCCAACATCATGCTATACTTTTGGTCAATAAAAATAATTTTGTAGTGCAACCATAGTTTTGTCCACGTCGAAGTGTCCTGTGACCCGACTGTAGTGTGCCTCCAAAATCAGTTTGGCATGCTCACTTGAAGGAACACAAAAGCGGCCTAGGTAGCATAGTAATGCGTCTTGGTTGTGGAAATTTGTAACTTTTTTTACATCCACTAACATATGGTAAGTGGCCTAAAATTCTAGATCATTCTTGTATATTTGTGGCTATTCAGAGGTATTGTGGCCACAAGAGTTGAGAAAAGTAGTTAGTGTTGCAATTGGGGGGAGACTAAGGAAATATGCCACATGATTGGTGTTTCCCTTCATGTACTTAATGTTTAAGTGGAATTTTTCCAGATATGTAGACCACTTCTGATGATGAGAATTAAACAACTTTCCTTGTGTCTATATGAACTGAAGAGGCTCATGATCTGTGTGGATGATCGTTTCCTTCCCCAAAATGTAATGCTTCCACTTATGGCAAGCCTGCATGATAGAATAAATTTATTTATCATAGGTGGGGTACTTACGAATTGTATCAGAAAGTGTCTCACTGTGATAGGCCACTATATGAACTTACTGCATGATAACTGCACCAATAACATAATGGAAGGTGTTTTCCTCGATTTCAAATGGTTATTGTAGTTATGGAAAAGTGAGTACAACTAAAAAGTAGAGGTGGTGCTTTAAATCAACAAAGGACTTCTGTTGGGAATCATATCAGTAAAAATTTTCTTTTGCTTCACCCTTGGTAACATGACTCAAAGGCTAAGTGATATGGGAGAATACCAACACAAACCTTTGATAAAAATTATAAAGGCCCAAAAAGTTGCGAAGCTCCATAAGAGTGTTGAGGTTGGCCAATTCTAAATGAATTGGATCTTAGTCAGATCCACATGCATTCCTTTCTCATCTATGATGTAACCGAGATATTAGACCTGGCCCATGCTAAAGGTGCATTTCTCTAGGTTGGCACATAGTTTGTGTTTCCACAAGGCTTGAAGGACCTGTCGAATGTGCGGCACGTGTTCTTCCCATATATTGTTGGATATAAGAACGTCATCGAGATATACAACCACAAACAAGTTGGTGAAGGGCTACAAGATGTAATCCATCAACCTCATAAAAGTAGTAGGGGAGATTTTCAACCTGAAAGGCATGAACAACCATTCAAAAAGGCCCTCTTTGGATTTTAATGTGGTATTCATTACACATGTGGTCTCTAGTAGAACCTAGTGATAACCAGACTTCAAATCGATCTTGCTTAAATACTTGGCCCCCTTGCGTTGGTCAAGAAGGTCATTAATCCACGGTATTGGATAATTGTTCATGACAGTGATATTGTTCAATTCCTAATAATTAATAAAGACCCTTTCGGTCCCATCATTTTTCTGTACAAGTACAATCGGGCTCCTAGAAGGTGAGGAACTTGGTCAGATGTGCCCTTTTTGTAGCAACTTCTAGATCTTCCACTTGGTCTCTTCATTTTCCAGAATGAAGTAGCGGTATATCAACCCATTAAGTAGAGGTGCTACAAGGTTCAAATCAATCGAATGCTTGACGTGACAGTGTAAGAGAATCCCTGTCGGTGATGAGAAGATGTCCTTATATTATTCCACTACCATATCCATATTCTTCTGTTGCATGGAGGAACCTTTCTCGAGGGCTATGCATGTGGCCAAGATCTTCCCCTTGCTTTGAGAGTGAATAAAGATGAAAAAAATTTCCTGGTCTAGAAGATGATCTTACTACATTACTTATCCAACATCAAATAAATGGGGGTAGGCAGGGATACCTATGGTATCATGTATAACTTATTTCCCAAAGTAATAATAAAAATGTGAGGCCTAGACTTATACAAAACATGACACTTCCAAAAGTATGGTTGGCCTAATAATACATCAGAAAACTCCAGAGGAGCAACATCACATAGTACCTCATCCATAAAGGGTTTGATGATATAGTGAAGGTGGCACTACTGGCTGACAAAGATATATCATCCTTGGTGAAGCCACCCAATGGTGTAAAACTGCAAGTGTGGTGTGGTAGGTATGCCCAACCACTTCATGACCTCTCCTGAAATGAGGTTATTTTGGGTCCCGCTGTTAATAATGAAATGTAGTGTAAAACCCTTCACCCACATCTGTGAGTGGAAGAGATGCGCCCCCTCCTTGTGATCCTTGGGATAAATCCTTTGGACCTTGGTGGTGGAAACGGTGGCACTACATTCAACATTAATAATTTGCTTCCCCTTGTCATTCCCCTTATCGGGTTTTGGATAAAAATTAGAACATCCATCAAAATCTGAAGCTTTCATCTTGGCCACTAGTGCCTGCTTGGCATGACACTCATTTGTGTTGTGAGTGGGTCTCTTATGGAAATCACACCACTTTATTCTATGCTTTGTTTTCATGGTGCCATTATTTTCTTACAGCTTTGATGGGTTGTCCTGGGTCACTCCAACTTGGATTTTTAATTTTCTTTGTGATTTGGGGGCTCTCTTTCCCTGCTTATAATTCACAAATCCAAAGTCAACCTTCTTTTGTTTAAATATTTTTTCAAAATTGGTAGTATATTTGTACATTGCACCAAGCGAGGAGATGTCTAAGAATTCCATTTATTCCTGAATGTGTTTTTATAGACAATCGTGGTACATGAGCATCACATGTCACATAGATTCTTTGATACCAAAATTTGTGTGTAGGGTATGAAAATTTTTTGTGAGATCATGCACATCTTGGTCCCTTTTCTATCATAGTGTGGTTTACTATATGTACTTGTTCTCATAGATCTTGACAGGGTAATATTGTTCCTTGACAACATATTTGAAATAGTAACAATGGGGTGCAACAACCCTGGTTAAAAATCCATGTAACAATGTTAATAAAGGTAAAATAAGACCTTGGTCATGGGACATGTATTATGAGCTAGATGTTGGGAAAAAACACAGTGACGGGGATCACTTGTGATTAATTTATGGCTATGAAAATTGGAAAATGAAATGGAAAAGGATTTGGAAAGACAAAGTGGCATTTATTGGCATTTATTTATGAAAATAATGGAAAATAGGAGAAAAGGAAAGTGAAAGGTCATAGGTTGCATGTGAGGAGGAAAATGAAGGAAAATAATGGAAATTGAAGAAAATAGAGGCCTCATCAATAAAAAGGATTTTGAGGATTAGTTCATGGCTTTTGATCAGCTCAGTTTTGGAGCTCTCTCTCTCTCTCATACTCTTGGACACTTAGAGTTTTCTTGGATCACTCTTGGAGGAGTGTAGCATACTTGGGATTTAGAGCAAGAAGGTAAAGTAAAACAAGGAAAGCACAAGCGAACATTGGGATCAACAACTACAATGAGTTTTGTTTACAGGTATTGAGTTGCATGTATGATTTCCTTTCTAGTTTTGGCATGCATGGAATATATGTGTGCTTTATTTGGTATGATTTGTCACTGGCATGGAGGATTGTCTGGATTGATAATGGTTTTGCCTAGCCTTTCAATTTCCTGGATAGCCATGGTGTTGTGGGTGTTAGATTTTTTTTCTATTTGGTTCTCAAGTTCCTTTCATTGTGGGTAGAATTATTAGTTCCTGGAAGCCTTGGTTGGAAAAATGCTTTGGAAGCCTTGTAACAACTTGGGTTGAGTTACTAGTACTGTAAGCCTTAGTTTGAAAAATGATCTGGAAGCCCTTGGTGGGTTGAGTTACTAGTATTAGAAGCTATGGCTGGATAAATACTCTGGAATCCAGACAATAGTTGTGGGTTGAGTTACTGTTCCTAGAATCCCTAGTTGGAACAAACACTTTGGAGCCCTAGAAAAAATGGGTAAAGACCGATCTGGTGGTGGTTAGTGATGTCCGACCGTGAGATGTAATCACTGGTTGAGGTGGTTTAGAATCCAAAAGCCTTGGTTTGGTTTTTTTTCCATTTATTCCATGAGATCCCACATTCATGCTTGGAATATGGCATGGGGGTGATTGGCTGAAAGAAGGATGTGCTTCAGCCTAGTCTAAGGTCGGGTGGTATGTGTAAGTCCCTTAACTCGTTAAATTTTACACATGTTAATAAGAGATCTTTCCCTCTTGTATTTGATGGGTAAATAAAATTTCTCATATGTGGTTTTTATGGATATAATACCCTTCTTATTTCTATTGGTTATATGTTGGTTATGAGTATGTTTTATGATAGACTTGTTGTATGTCTCTCATCATATTTTGATTAATAAATGAATGAATAATGAACATATGATCTGATATATAATAATGCAACTGTTATGATGACGCATCAATTCTTTACTTTAGTGTATCTTTCGGATCCATCACATCAAATTGATTAGTTATACCGACTTTTCGAACCATCTACCATGGTTCATTATCAAGATAAAAGTGTGATAAGGCATCAATGCTTCTTAACGATTCTGAAATAAGTATGAGACCCCTATGCTCAGATCTGTTGTTATGACCTATAGATTACATATTTGTGACATGTTTGACGAAATTTCTGTCATGGCTAGTAGGGGTCGGATCAAGTCCTTGATCAAATATTTGCATTAGTAACCTTATTTTGGTGTTATTTATCATTTCTGGGAGTTTCATGAAGTTTTGGGTAGTGGCCTGAGACCTAGACTCGAAAAAGTGGCTAAGAATCAGGGTTCCCTGGCATAGAACTACTTAAAAATGTCCAAAGTAGTTGGCATGCCTTGTTGTGGGAGCGATTGGAAGGCCTCAGTCACATGCATGGCTTTTTATGGGAGCGAATGAGGCTCCAAATCAGCAAAATGTAAGGTTGTATCAGAGGTTGGCCACCTGGAAGGGTTGGTTGGCTCCTGAAGGTTTTGTATCATATGTGGAAGGTCAGTTTGGTTGCATTATGTCAGCTCCACTTCCTTAACTGTACATGGGTAGTTGAATCACATCATAGTAGCTTCTCATCACATGTTTAGCCCAGTGGGACGATTATCTTGGGTAAATGTGGGAGGAGTGTATTACAGAGCATGCTTCACCTCTTGGACTAGATGGGTGTTGTGTTGATCATGCACACATGTCAGTGGAATATGTGTTTCTTATTCTTGTGGTATAGGTGCATGTTGTGTATTCATGGTGGTGGTCATGGTTGCAGTTGTGTCACCATGTGAAATTTTATAGTGTGGATGTTGGATGTGTTTATCGTGAGTGTATGTTGGTTATGCACTAGTTATGTAAGTCAGTCTTGGTATGTATTGTGTATGTATGAGTGTCATACATGTGTTGTTATGCATCCATTATGTCTAGTTGATGTGTGGTTGTGGCATCATGCATGGTAATTGAATGAGGATTGAGATGATGTTGATATACTATCGTGATTATGATTATACATGTATTGTGATAATTTGGTTGGTCTTGTAGATGAGATATCCTCCCCGAATTGTGCTAGGGTACATTGGTTTGTTTATGATTTGGTTTAGATGACATAGTATGCCTTGCAAGAAGATAAGAATAAATATGGCTAGTAGAATGGTAGACTATAGTTCACGGGATTCTCCCTATGGATCAAATGAGCAACATGTTGATGAGTACTCCCCTCACATAGCATACACTTTGAGAAGTTTGAAGGAAGAAATAAGGAGTTTCAAAGAAGACAATGACAAAATAATTCAATCACAAGAGAGACTTTCAAGGGAACATGAGAAACAATAAGAAGTCAATGTAATTATCCTTCATAGCTTTTCAGACCTGCAGTGACAAGGACCACTTAGAATAAGTCATGAACAGGAGGATAGTTGGTCTCATGGTGGGAATAGGTCGGATAGAGATGACACAATCATAGATGGAAGATTCATGGATACACCAGACAGGAAAGGTGATGGACACATGTTCTATTATAGCTCTAGTTCTGATAGGTATCATGGTCATCATCCTTACAGCTTACAGGAGGAATGACAGGGAATATTTTTAGATGAGTTTAAGAAAGCAAAGACACATACATTTGATGGGGAAATGAAGAAGTTATAGGATGGAGAATTTCATTTTCTTGGAATGAATAATTTCTTCACGTTACATGACTACTCGGAGAACATGAAAGCCAAAATAGATGTGTTCAGTCTTAAAGGTAAATAATATATTTCGTGGGAAGATGTAAAGAATGTCAAAGATATTCAAGAAGAGGAATTGACTTGGAGTGAGTTTGAGATATTATTCAGGAAGAAGTTGATCTGGATTTTATGCAGGAACGCAACAGAATACACATATAACCATAGATGCATAGATTCCGCATAAATAATGCTTCATTTTATTAATAAAACAAACAACTGAAGTAAACAACTAGGGTGCTCGTGGACATATCCCTAAGAAGAGATTTGATGACTACAGACCCCTCCACTGTGTTACAGAACTGAAATTATGGGAACAAGCGAGCTAAGTCACTAGTAGCGCTCATCTCTGAGAAGAGATGTATCAGCTACCAACCCACTGAACTATGTTACATTGAGGCTCGAAGGCCTATTACAGACATAATGGAAATAGATGAGCTAGGGTACTGGAAACGTATCCCTGAGAAGAGATGTGATGGCTACCAGCCCCTGAAATGTGTTACAGAACTAAAATGATGTGAACAAGTGAGCTAGGGCACGGGTAGTTCTTATCTCTGAGAAGAGATGTGTCGGCTACCAGCCCCCTAACCTGTGTTACAGAACTGAAATGATGTGAATAAGCAAGCTAGGGCACGAGTAGCGCTTATCTCTGAGAAGAGATGTGTCTGCTACCAGCCCCTTGAACTGTGTTACAATGAGGCTGGAAGGCCTATTTATTGTTTAGAAACAATGTAAAACCCGAAACGTCCAAAAATATAACCCTAGGAGATGAAGCGCCAAAATTGTGGGCCTTGTGTGGGTAAGTTGGTGTTTCAACTTCCTAGGGACGTAACTTTGGCATCCGATCTTCGTTTGTCGGGCTCAATAGCTCATTAGAAAGATTTGTTCGAGTACTACAACTTTTGAGTGAGAAACATGGGTAACATCAGTCTACAACCCATGTTGCTCCCAGTTTCCCCAAAAAATGTCGTTTAGGGCCTCAAAATGGCTCCGAAAGTTCAGGACTCGAAAAAATGCTAAATATAGTTAGTTGTGTTGCAACTTGAAAATGGAAAGAACTGATGGTGGGGGTTAAAATGGAATTGGTGGGTGGCCACCAATATCCACCTGGATCATTAAGTCCCCAAAATGGCTCCGAGAGTGTAGGACCCGAAAACTTGCTAAAAATAGTAAGTTGTGCTGAAGCTGAAAAACTGAAAGAATTGATGTTGCGGGTTCAAATCGAATAGGTGGGTAGCCACTGATATCCACCTGGATCAGAAGTTCATATCAGAGAGATACTATGATGACAAAGTAAGAGAATTCTATGAGTTAAGATGCGATATATGACCGATGAGGAGTACACTAGGATATTCTTGGAGTTATTGAGGTATGCGTCTTATCTGAAGGAAAAGAAAATGAATATTCAAAGATTCATTAGTGGGTTGCAGATAGAATTCAAAGAAATGATTGAGTTCGATGAGCTGATATCATTGGAGGAGTACATTGGGAAGATAAAGCATTTTTATTAGTAATCAAAGAAGAGATCTGAGACTAAGAAGGATTAGAGAGCTAATGCAAAGAGAAAGAAAAATGGGATAAGAAGCGAGAAAGGCCTAAGGACATAGGTAACAAAGATAATGTAGAATCGACTAAGAAGTTCAATGCATCTGATAGAGGACATGAATTTCAGTCTGAGGGGCAGAATAAGGGTGCATGTTGGAAGTCTCTACATTGTTGGACTTGTGGCAAGGATCATCATAGGAGAGATTGTACATAACATCAAGGTGGAAGGTCACAAATTTATAGTGCTGAGGAGGCACAGACAGTGGGGGGTGTTGGATAGATTATTCCTCATATTTATGCAACATTGGATAAACGATAGGAATATCATCAGGCATCTATCAATGAGATGGGCAGTAATATTTGTGATCAAGTCGTCTTTATTTTGATTGAACCTAGATCTAATTATAGTTATGTTAATAATGACCTAGTGGATAAGTGTGGTTTGAATAAATAAGTGCATGCAAATTATTGGTTAGTGCAGTTTGATATAGGTACAAAGAAGAGAGTTCATTGCTAGGTAAGACCTTGTGCATTTGAGATGAATGGTATGCCTACATCAACACATTTGAATATACTACCATTGGCATCATATAGTATGCTATTGGGTATGGACTAGTTGTATCTTCATAAGACTAAGGTAGACTTCTATTATAAGTCTATTAAGTACTTGGATGACAATGGGGAACAAAGAATCCTACATGGTAAGAAGAAGGAAACATCAGTAAGAATGGTGACAACTATGTAGGAAAATCATAATCGTAGAAAAGGGTGTGTGTTGTTTGCAGTACATATTTCCAATGATAATTTAGGTAAGGAAGTTGAAGATGTGGATGTCTTGAGCAAGTACCTAATTCTATAGCAGTTTAAGGATGTGTTTTTGGAAAATATTTTAGAGTTTCTGCCTCACAGGGAAGTGGAATTTTATATTGAGTTGGTACCAGGGGCAACATCAACATCAAAGGCACCATACAAGATGAGCACTCAAGAATTAGTATAGTTAATGTTGTAGTTGAAGGAAATGCTTGAAAAATGATACATTAGGATACGTGTATCACCTTGGGGCACACCAGTATTGTTTGTGAGGAAGAAGGATGGTACTCTTAGGCTATGCATCGATTATAGGAAGTTGAACAAGGTAACCATTAAGAACAAGTATATGTTGCTGAGGATTGATGACTTGTTCGATCAATTGAATAGGATTGAATCGAAAATAAATGACTTGAATTGTGAAAAGATGACAAAATGATGACCCAACATCTTCAATAGATTTTTATCAAACATAAGAGCATGCATAATATTATTTTTTAAATAAATATTTATTTAAAAATAATAATGATACACACTTATGTATTAATATGTATTAAAATTTCTAAATTGTTTCCTATCACTAAATTACTAATCTTCTATTTAAGTCTGTTTTTAATATAAAATTGTTCTTATGTATCTAGTATATATATATATATATATTAGATACATTTTTATTTGGATTGATATTATATTCTTTCAAAAAAAATTTAATTTTGTGGCCAGCGAACCCACATACCATCATATATCACCATACCAAATTAGATTGAGTTTTATTAGAACTCATCATCACTTAATACTTCCTCATTGTTGTTTTTTTTCAACCATCAACAAAGTTGCAGTGTTAAGTTTTTATAAGAAAATTATTGGCAAGCTTAGAAACATTGAGGGTTGGGTAAATGACATTAACTATATATTGGGTTTAAGCAATTCCATCTCTTATCCCCTACCCTTTTTGGAGAATATACCAAGTTATAGGGTTTCTTCAAATAAGCAAGGTGTTTCATCATGCCTTTCATTGTAATAGTCATCATACTTCTTCTCTATACTAACAATAGTCATCATCCTTATTCTTAACATTGACAAGACAAAGGTTATGATAATCAAATCCAAAAGGATCACTTATGATAACTTCATGTTTGACAAAAATAGCTTAAAGGAAGTGACTTCATAAAAATATCTCAAAATTTATCTACATCACAAGCTTAACTAGAACTATAGCATTACAAAAGGGATAAATGATGGGTGGAAGGATTCTTTTGGCTATGAAAATAATTGTATGCCAACAAAATTTTGCTATGAAGTTTTAAAATGTCCTCTTTGACACTCTCATCTCTCGTATTATGCGATATTGTTACGAGTTGTAGATTGCAACATCTCTAGAAAATCATAGAGAAAGATTAAGCACAATTAGAAACATTTTATTACTTATAATCTTAAAATGAAATAATATCTTTATCATAGAAGTGATTCGTCCTCCCTTGAGAGCATGACTATGACTAGGTGCCTAATGTATAGGAACAAAATAAAGAATATGGAAGGGAAGAGGATTTCTAGGATTACCTCAAACTTCAACAAAAACCACCTAAGGCTCAATAATTGTTGGCATAAAAAGAGTCAATTCTTAGCTAAATCATTAAAATTTTAGGTAACTATCATTTTTAATAATATCCATAATCCTATAAATATTATTACATCTAAATTGTCGCATGATAAAGAATTAGAGAATAAGAGGAAATTAATATAATATAAGGAAGTGATTAGCACTATCCTAGAAGGTCCAAAGTATCCATATATTTTAATAACGTAAAGAATAAATTCAACATTACTAAAATAAGAATCAATTCTCATGAGCTCCACGATCATAATGAAAAATGAGACATTTGATGGTTCCTAAAATGTTTTCATACAAAAGAATTTGTTGTCTTTGGGACACTTAGAGGGTTGAAGATGGAAACAATTCTTTTAGATTGTGTTTTGTACATTCAAATCTATATTTGTTACATGAATATTAAAATTCCCAGATTTAATTCATTAAACCTATGGTGATTTAAAAATGCTTCATTTGAAGCTTTTCAACCAAATAAATAAAATTCTAAAGAAAACCAAGTAATTGTTTTCCTTTCTCTTAAGGTTCAATGGAGAAGAGTTTGTCTTTTTGGAATTTAAAAAATTTCATCATCATCAATAAATGTAACATTATTATTATTTATAATAGTTGAATAATATTGTATTATTCTCTCTCTCTCTCTCTCTCTCTCTCACACACACACACACACACACACACACAAATATTTAAATAAACCTTAACTATTCTTCTTATATATGTATAAATTTTCTTAAAGCATTTAAAATGTTTGGAATCAGATATACAATATGTTAAATGCAAGTGTAAAAATCTTAGTTATGCACCATAAAAATATGAAAATAATTATTCCCAAAATTTCTCAATAAAAGATTAAAATCAAATATGCAAAAGCTTTCCCCTTGAGTCTGTGGATAAATTACAATTAGTGATATTATTTCAATTCATATACATGACTAACGCTATATGTTATTTGAAATATAATTAACCCATTGTTGTAACCTTAGCAATGGAAGTAAGTGATATTGACCTTCTTGTGGATACCATATAGGAAAAACCCACCATTCTATCTTCTAACAGGACCTAAAACCATATTTCGTTTGATAAGGACTAATTTTCCTCTAAAGCAAGGAAACTTGTGAAGATCCCATGACCAAGCGACATTTGGCAGGAGTGAAAGGTTTTCCACTTTAAGCATCACTAGTGGGTTATTTCAAGTGGCATGTTTTTTTGAATAATAGTGATGATTTATTCCACATTTGTAGATAGAAACTAATGATGGTCATTGACACTATCAGTCGGCCATGAGTTATGATATGTTTTACTAACTTTACGGAAAATAAATAAAATCTTTGAATCAAGTTACATTATAGTGTACAAACAAAAATTCCCACCTAAAATAACATGAAATAATCCACTAATAGTCTATAAAGGGGAAAAATTGTGTTGTTTCGAGATTCCTTTACGTCTTGAAGTATTAAATCGTTTATGTTTGAGAAAGATAAGCTCTTAACTAATTAAAAACAGTTTTAGGTTGTACTCTAGGATCAAATGGGGTTTAATCTTGGACAATATTTGCAAAGAAATCTAGTACGATGTACCATCATCCTTGAAGTTATAATAGTGGGGTTATGTAATTTCAAGTAAAAACTAACCTTAAACTCATACATGAGACAATGCACTATCCTCATATCAAAAATATGTCAAGATATATAGTTTTATGTTAAATAATTCTAATTGATTTATTTTCAAATATAAATTTCTTAATTTTTTTATAGGTATTAAATTTCTAGAAATGCGAGGCTTTTTTATTAAATAAAAAGAATTTAAGGAATTATGTGTAATTACAAGAATTAATTAATATCCGCTTTTAATAATGACTTTATGCTTAAATGGCCACAAATTAATTTAATAATTTCGTATTTTATTATTTAATATTCATTATATATGTAGATGCAGGTATATATATAAAGTAAAAATCTATTCGTATGACTCGAGAGGTGATTATGAGTAATGATTATGCATAGAGCTTCTTTGGTGGAGCCTTCCAAGGTCCATAATACTTTTGAAATCATAATTTCATGTTATTTACGGTTGAGGATCACTATGTCACTAGTAAGGAAAATCTAAGTCTCTACTATGATTATCATTTATCAAATGGATGAAAAATGAAATCTAGGTCCATAGTACCAGTCCTTCATTTGCATTTGAAGCATGTTTATAGTCTTCAATGAAATCTAGGTTCATAGTACTAGTCCTTCATAGTTGGCACTGCATTTGAAGCATGTCTATAGTATTTTTTAGATGATCAATTATATATATATATATATATATATATATATATATATATATATATAATCAAACAATTTTATCAATTCACGATCTAAAGATGCTTTGCGAGTTTATTTAGGGACATTTAGTTTCCTCAAGTTCTTGTAACTTTTTACACTTTTGAGCTTATTTTCCTATTGATCTATAATATGTCAATCGATGATGAAATATTTTGATTACAACTCAATTAGATATTTAAGTTGTTGGGACATCTTATGAAAAAATATTAGTAGTGGTCTTAATCCTCTAGGCCACAAACACTAGTCATATATTGTATGTTCAACAACATTTAGGGAGGATTGTATTTTCAATTCGTCTTGAATAGAAAATATGATTTTTACTAGGAAAAAAAAATGAGTTTATTTAGGGACATTTAGTTTCCTCAAGGTCTTGTAACTTTTTACACTTTTGAGCTTATTTGCCTATTGATCTATAATATGTCAATCGATGATGAAATATTTTGATTACAACTCAATTAGATATTTAAGTTGTTGGGACATCTTATGAAAAAATATTAGTAGTGGTCTTAATCCTCTAGGCCACAAACACTAGTCATATATTGTATGTTCAACAACATTTAGGGAGGATTGTATTTTCAATTCGTCTTGAATAGAAAATATGATTTTTACTTGGAAAAAAATATGGAAGATGTGAGAACCTATCATTATCCACTAGTCAATTAGTAGTAAGGATAAATATTTTGAACTACTATAGTAAAATGTGAGTTAACTCATCATTGTTATTCAATGAAAGCCACACCACTATAACTGATATGTGTTTTGTGAGAAATTTCAATCCTTCAAAATGAATTTAAATCATATATAAATGATATGCTTCATAATATATGAAGAAGACTAGCTCTAAGCCAATAAGAATATTTTTCACTATTTCTTTAAGACCAAAAAAATGATTTGAGCTATAAAAAAAACCAATATCATTTATTATTATTGTAACTATAACACTAAAAAAGAAGAAGGGTACTTTCAAAGAATATCTTGCCTCAATCTTACTCAACATCTTAATGAAACTGTAAATAACCATCTTAATGAAAAGTATGTGTTTAATAAACTATACGTCTTTTAAGTATCATAATATTAAATGGAGTTATTTTTAATGATTATATTGAGTAAATTTATGTTATGTGGTGGGATTTGTTAAATAAAGATGGACGTGAGGAAACTCACTATACCAAGCTAAAATTTTCTCCCACTTGGATTAACTCAAGGGAGCCAGCTACACCTTGGTTAGAAAATTGGTGGTATGACTATGGTGTTAGCCCATTCAGCATGGATCCGCACTACTATGAGGCCTATTTTCATGGACAATGCACTGACTGTCTTGAAAGTCCAGTAGGTGAATGTTTCCACTATCCATGCCAAACCGTGAAAGAAATTGCAGGACTTGAACATAAAATGAGAAATCCCATTTTAAAGTCCTACGTGGAGATGCATCACCAATGGTTAGTGATGACCAAGATTAAACATCAAATCATCCTAAATAAGCCTATGATAGTTCGACGCATCTATACCAAATCCTGGGATGATGAATTCTACGGCAAGATCAGATATCCAAATGCTCAAATCTTGGATCCACCTGCAACAGCCAGTACAAGTGGTTCACGGGAGCTCCACTAAAACAAAAGTTTTCCCTGTGTAAGAATACCCAGTCACGGGTTTACAGTGACAGAGCTTTTCTGGAGGGCTTTTCATCTGTCCGAAAAGTATCCTTTCTGTAGATAATTATTCTATTTCCTCGTGGGCCTTGTACTTAGAGGTATCCACAGTGTAATAATCACACACCTTCACATGTGTATGTCGGAAGGTTCGAATCTCTGCGCGGATGTCACTTCAGTGTTACCCGAAAGCAATGATCCACCTTCCAAGTGTCAATAATCTGATGGTTCTACAGGAATGTTTGTCCCCTCTTCCATCCTATATAAGGAAGGGTAAGGCTCATTTGAAGGCATCGACATTTAGAGTTCTAGATTTGCATTTGTGTGTTTGGAGTCTGAGTTTTTGCTCCCTGCTCTGCATCTGCGCAAGATTTTGCGATCTGCTTGCATCATGGAGAATTGACTCACAGTCCTTAGAGAACTGAGAAGCCTGCGTGTCTATGTGCTCGGCATAGGCAAGAACCTAAAGTAGCCAGTTCTATAGATTGATTCTGTATCTATATGTTTGTGTGATTTGTACTCTGAGACAGAGTCTACAATTTGGCCAGGAAGCCTCTGGTATCGCTCGCTCGTTCATTGAGTAGCAACAGTCCGGTAAATGCCATTACAGTCAATCTCTGATAAAGAGATCTGAGTCCATAATTCTATAATCTGATTGTAAGATCATTCTGATATCAATAAAAGAGAGAATATTCATTGTTCCGCATCATTAAGTACTGTTACTCTGTGCATTGTTAATCACTGCTAAGACACTGTTTATTTTCTCATACTCTTGAAAGTTCGCTAGAAGTTCGCTAGAGGTTCGCCAAACCACCGAGGGGTGCCAAGGCCGTAAAAGGCGAAGGGAAGCCGCAGAATAGGCCGCTAGTTGCGTGAACGTGGGAGTAGGTTCGTGTATGGGTTCATCACTGGGTTCACATAAAGTGGTGTTGAGAAGATAAAGGAGAAACTCAGCAAGGACAAGTCTGCCTGTGAGCAGCAAGAAAGCTTGTTGAGAAGCCTCTGCTAGAAATTGGTATCAGAGCCAGTAAGTCGGTGTTCACGACTGGTTCGAGAAAGGTCAGTACTTAATCTCTCTCTCTTTTGAAAAGAAGTTTTGAAATGGACTCTTCAATGAACAAATCAGTGTCATTCAGAGAATTAGAAGAAAAGGATAGGGCCACTCAAGACCCTCTCAGAGACATGTTTGCTACTAGCAGTAGTTGTGTTACTAACGAGTCAGAGCATTTATATGAAGAAACAAAACCCCAAGCCAAGTGGGTTTTACCCAAAATCTCTGTCTCTCAAGTTTATAGTGATTTAGGTGTTTGGCACCTGAAAGCTGCCACAAGAATAACTATAAAGGAGTCTATAAGTTCCATTGAAGAAAACTCCGACCGTGTACAGTTAATTCCTTTATTAAATCCAAAGGAGCTTCAAGCTGAAGCTAGAAAATTGAATACTCAATTTTTACATCTGGGTTGTATTCGGGTAGGAATCCAAGCACTTGTTCATCAAGGTGTCGATTCTTATGTGTTAGCAACCGTTCGGGATCTAACACATAACAGATATACAGATTCCTTAATTGGAGGAATAGTTGCTCCATTGTCCAATGGTCCAGTCTAGTTTGACTGTTATCCTAACTTCTCTGTTTATACTTTTGATGAAACATTGGCCGATATTCTACAACTTCAAATCCAAACCACAGGATTTGATATGAGGAACAAAAGGCAAAATATCGCCATACAGTTCAGAGGATGTTTTCGTCATACCAGTACTCTGTTTCCTGCAGTCCTCCATGCACCCAGTCGAGAGTCAAAGACCAGTGTTGTCGTCATGACAGATCCTAAAAACCAGAAGGTGGAACACCAAGCCATCAAATGGGAGGATATATCTTTTCCTGAACACTGGACTGTGCCAAATCCAAAGCCTCTCGCTATTCAGAAAATCACCTCTGCTAATATAATAGAAGACAAATCCTCAGCTACTCTGTCTTTTCCCAGAAGATCCACTATTGACAGACGTAGGATTGAAGCAAAGAGTAAAAATTCTCCTAGATACATAGCTCCTGAATGTACAGATACTAGTTGTTCTTCTATTGTTTCAAATTGTTCACATGTTGCTTTATTTGAGTTTGCCCAGATTGTAAATTTCCAGCCCCTGGGTGTAGAATGTCCACAGTGTCGCCAACAGGTAAATTTACGGGATCTAGCCTATCTAGTCATTCATAAGAACCATAATTTTAGGATTGGTGAAACTCCTTCGTCTGCTTCCACCAACCCTTGTCCTAATCCAAAATGTTCAGACATTCCATTCCCCCATGAAGATGAACATGTTCTTATGATGCATCTAGTGCCTACACTAGAAAATGAGAACCCTAGGCTAACAACAATCTTTACCAATATGAGACTTGCAAACAGTCCCAAGTATAGACTTGGATATGTTGAACAAGCAGACAGACTGATCCCAGAATCCAGATTCAAAGATCTGCCTCCAGCATGTAAAAGACCATCAGTCCCTGAGATCTTATCACTGTCATATTAATTATTTTTAATTAAAAATATCAATATATTATTTTAAGATGTTATGTATATGTATGCACGTTAATTATATTATTTACTAGAAACAAAGGAAAACACTTATCGCATAAAGCCAAAGCAAGACCACTTAGTAATAACATAGCATATATATCCACATCAAGAATTTAATGACGTCAAAGGTGCCAGAGCTTTTACACTCTAACCACGTATTATTAATATATTATAAACATCCATATAATATTTAATTAAAAATATAAAATAATAAAATAATGCTCTATATATTAATATATATTATTTAGTTTAATTTTTAAAAATATAAAATAATAAAATAATGCTTTATATATTAATATATATTATTTAGTTTAATTTTTTAAAAATAATTTGGTACATATTTCAATCTTATTAATAGGTTACATAGTATATATTAACAATTCAATATTTATATGAGTTGGCTAGTGTGAGAGGGGTTATTTTTAGTTTGGGAGGACAAATAGAAATTAAATTCACCTCAAGTTTAGGGAATGCCTCTAATAACTACACTAAAGCATATAACGTCTTTCAAGACTTAGGCTAATAGAATTAAAAGGATTTTCATAGTTAATAATTCCAAAATTATTATAGGCCATCTTGAGAATGGATCTAGCCCTAAGGACCTCCTCTATAATTCCATTTTTATTTGTATTACGATTCTTCTCACCTACTTTATCAATGTTTTCATACTTTGAGGCATAACAACACCATGGTAGATGTAATGGTAAAAAAGGAAATTGGCATGGTAGGGGATACGATCAAATTTCTTATCCCCCATCCCTTGACACTGCCCCTATTAGGGAAAGGCCAATTTGGTGATCACAAAACATGTCAAGGGGTAAGGATGGTCATTAAAGTTTGTTTTGGGGGAGTGGATGTTCCCTCTATTCACATGCCCTTGATGAAAGATAATAAAATATTGGCCATCCTAATATTACTTTAGATGCAATTATGCATAGACACGTTGTCTATGCATCATATAGGAAGTGAAAAAGGCAATTTTAAGGTGATAATGTGTGAGTGTGGGTGGAAAGACATAATTGCTCTATGTGACTTGACTTTGATAATTATAGTTGTCCTTTGGCACAAGTTGATTGAGTAGATGCCAAGCAATACATGTTAAAGGGGCTTGAGGTGCCATTTGTTTATAATGAAAAATGGTGGAAGTGGGAGTGTTTGGGAAATCGAGAGATCATTGGATGACTGGAGTATATGTGCCTCTCATGGGATTCATCATGTTATATTGTTGTATGTTATCCTCTCCCCAATATGATTGCACCTATTAATGTTGTTTTGGTTATGGATGGTAGGCTCTCGAATGCAAATTTCCTTCACTCTTGGAGGAAGTTGGTATGATCTAAATTATGATTGCATGTTGGGTCAATGAGGCCTTCCCCTGTGTATCTTCTATTTCCCCTCTGAATTATTGGTCTCCCAATGTTGGTGTTTCATTTTTAGATCAGCTTGCTCTAGTCCCAGGTATGGTTATTCAATCCCCTACTTTTAAGGAAGTGTACTGGTAATCATGTTATCCTTTCAACATCCCTTATTTCCATTCATGTATCTTGAAAGATTCTCCTCCTTGTTTAGGCTATGGCGTTGTTTTACTCTCTTCTATTATATCTTTGGGTTCTCAATTTTTGTTGTTGGGGGATAAAAGCTCCTCTTCCCCGGTCTTTTTGAATTTTCTCCTGTGGGCAGGTGGGCTTCATCCTGGCTGGGTGTTTATCTCTTTTTCCTTCTTTTGTGGGTGTTGGGTCATCTCTGTATGTTATAGGGAAGTGTCTAACATCAGTGGTTGCCTCCACAAATTGGAATCTAGGTTGTGTTTTCAAGGAAAGCAAAGCCTCAGAATGCAGACTATCGAATTGTCAAGTTTAAGTCTTGTTATTGGGAGTATGATGCAAAATGATTTTGGGAAAAATCCCCACCCCCCAAAGTGTACAAAAGATATGGAGTAAATGCAACAAGAGTTACTTCACCTTGACCTTCATCATAAACAAACAATGTCAACTACTATGGAACAACTGGTTGCACAAAGTCAAAATACAAAGTGAAAAGACGAAATTGTGGCCCTTTGTCAACAACTAAATGAACTCCAAATTGTTGTGAGTTAGCTTCAACAAGGATGGTCCTCTCCATAAAGTTCAACAAATTAGGCCAATAAGAGGAAACCAAATTTAAATATATCCTCTAAATATGAGTAATCTCAGGGAAATAACGCTCACCCTCCCACTCAATTCTAGTTTGTATCTCTTCACCTAGAGTTAGCAAAGAATATGGAGCAAATGCAACAGGAGCTATTTCACGTTCAACTTCATCATAGGCACTGTCAACTCTTACAATTATAATGGAAATGTTAGTTGGGCACAAAGTCAAATTGTGAAGTGTAGAAGAGGAAAATGTGGCCCTTTGGTAGCAACTAAATGAACACCAAATTTATGTTAGCCAATTTCAATAGAGATGGTTCTCTCCAAAAAAATTCAAGAAATTAAACCACTAAAACACTGCCAAACTTTAATAAATCTTTGAACATGAGTGTGCATGTAAATAAAGTTTGCCCTCCTCATCCATTCTAATTTTCCTATTATTGAAATAATATTTTAGTACTTTTTTAGAAAATTTATATATTTAAGTAAATTAATTTTATTCTTTAAAAAATTTGGTTTTTTTTTTAATCAAATTGACCTAACACTTACACCAATCTCCAATGAGAAAAATCCCAAATTTGGACGCTTCCATATAAGGAAGTGTCTCGGAGCTCTAATTATTAATATACATATTTACAATGCCAATTTAAGAAAAAAAAATATAAAATTTTGTAAATATCTAATTGACTTTAAAACAGGGGACTTGTCTTTTATAAACCTACTTCTTTTAAATTCGCACACCAACATGATGTGCTCACCATGCGTATATCAATTACATGACACATGAAAAATGAATTCATTGTCCATATACACGGTATGAACTCAGTGTCGTCAATCCGGGTAATGGGGCCTCTCTGAAGCATATCTCGATCAGGTGATATTTCTAAATACACACGACATTGATTACACTATAAAGTTACAACACAACTACTCTCGTAATGGGGCATCTCTGAAGCATATCTCGATCAGGTAATATTTCTAAATACACACGACATTGATTATACTATAAAGTTACAACACAACTACTCTCCGTTTACTTTGAAATTGAGAGAAATGAAAGAATGGTCAAACGACCTTTCGAAAAAAACGTAGTGCTGATCTGAGTGTAGGGTTGGGTCATGGAAACTTTGATAAATCTACACCAGTGTTGAATGTCCGGATCGACCATCCTTAACCTGATTGTAGGGTCGGGTCAACCGAAACCATCCTTAACCCCATGGTAGAGTCGGGTCATCAGTACCTTACGATGACCCTTAACCCGACTGTAGAGTCGGGTCATCAGAACCTTACGGTGACCATTAACCCGATTGTAGAGCCAGGTCAGATCCTTACGATGACCCTTAACCCGATTGTAGAGTCAAGTCACTAGAACGTTACGATGACCCGACTCTACAATCGTGCGGGCGGACGCCTACCTATTTTCACGCCTATTACAATGAAGAGATCTGCAATCACTCTCTATATATATTTTTTCTTGACGCTGCTGAATAACAGAATATTTACGGCACAGTTGCGTGGGATGCGACTTCAGTTTCACTTTGTAAGCAAAACCTTGGACATTGGTATACGTTAATGGCTGCAGTTTACTCTATTGCTGTCTTGCCCAAAGGCATGAATATATCAGCATCTCATAATAGTAAGTTGAAAAAGGAAGTGCCATATATTGTAAAATTGGAGAAAAGAATTTTATTGTTTTCTGTGATGGGCGCTGTCATTTTGCAAAATAACTTAAGCAGTTAATTTATTCAAATTTTGAAAATTGTTCTTTTAATATCCAGTAGATGGAACGATCAAAGGGCAACTTCTTTCGGTTGCAAGGCACAAGGATTTATGTAGTTTGAAAGCCAATCCTCACGGAGGAGAAATATTTGGTCTCCGGTGGAGTAAAACCCAAAGAAATGGAGACACCCCAATGATGTTACGGAAATCTCCCTTCAGATTGACAAGTAAGTGATCTGCGTTCCTGTATTTTGAACTTGAATTGTGTAGTTTTGGCATAATATCTGTATTGTTATTGTATTATTCAATTTTAGAGTCACAGCCAAGTTAGACACTAAATTGGTGTATGAGACTTTTTGTTTGTGGAACAAGAGATCTTTAGCGCGCAGTTATTTGACTGCTAAGTTTATTAAGACATACATACTTTTATTCTCTGGTTTTGAATTTGTGACTTTTTATAAAGAAACACATGCTCTACTCTTAGACCTACTCAAATTGTTAAACCTCAATAGTTTAATGTTTAATTTTCATGTATTCATTTCTCAAAATTATATATATAGAATTTGTGACCTTTTATAAAGAAACACATGCTCTACTCTTAGCTATTAGACCTACTCAAATTGTTAAACCTCAACAGTTTAATGTTTAATTTTCATGTATTCATTTCTCAAAATTATATATATATATATATATATATATATATATATATAAACTTTTAACTTTTTAAAACTCACAAAATATGAAAATATAGATTAAATATATTATCTATAAACCATTTTTTTAACCATATATATATATATATATATATATATATATATATATAATTTCGTGCAATGAGTGTTAAATGGATTATTCAAAAATCACAATAAATTAGTCAATTAAGATAATCTCATGAAAATGGTTATAAATAAATGACTTACTTAAATCAGTTAAATCTAAAAAATAATATCTAATATAATGCATTGTTGAAACCTCTTATACTTAAATATATATATGTTAACTAAAAAAAATTATTTATCAATATTATATTGAATAAAATAAAATAACAATATCTTCATAAAATATTGCTATTTTATTTTATGAAGATATTGCTATTTTATTGAACTCGGGAGAAGAAGATGCTCTACGACCTGGGAAGTGTTTCTACATGGAATGCTAAAAAGATGTTTAGGAAAGTTATGTTGGTAAATGAAATTTGGGAAAAACTAATTGTATATAAGTATGAAAGGGAGAAAATATAATTTTTTAAACTTAATAAATTCAAATTTAATGATTTATAGTTTTAAACTATAAAATATAGATAAGTTTAAACTAACTTTTTCGTTTAAATTTTAATTGAATATAACATCGACTGAATTGATATCAATTTTAGGCGCAGTCTCCTAGTCTTTTAGTTACACTGTACTTCAATTTTATTCATTGATATTCGTGCCTCTTGGTTAAAGTATTATTTCGAATACATCTTTGGCTGCAACTGGATTTCCGGAATCTGTAATTATTTCTTCAATTATACATTTCTATTGACTGAATTTTCTCAACAAAACATCCATATTGGTTGAATCTAGGTGCTAACTGGAGCCGTGTTACAAGCGGTAGGAGCAGCAGAAATACAAACTTCCGGGCGAGGGCTTTTACAGAGGAGCAGGAAGCCCTAGTTAAGAAATCATGGAATGCCATGAAATCAAATGCTCCCGAACTAGGGTTTAAGTTCTTTCTAAGGTAATTTTGTATTAGCAATCGCTGCAATCTGTGTGTTCCCTTCAACAAATTTTCTTCCATAAAACCATAAAAAGTCATTGAGTTATGCAAAACGTCTATTTGGTTACAGAGTGTTTGAGATTGCGCCTTCAGCCAAACGGCTATTCTCGTTTTTACATGATACTGAAGTCCCAATCGAAAAGAATGCAAAGCTTAAGGGGCATGCTCTTACGGTTTTCAAAATGGTAAGATTTATTCCAGTTTTCAAAATAGTAAGTTTATTAAGATTATTGCCAACGAGTGTAGCCAGGATTGTTTGTATAAAGTTTAAACTTGCTTATGTTGAAAAAAAAAACAGAGACCCTCTTCCACACCGGATTACACTATGTAACAGAACTGAGGCAACAAATATCGAAGCTATATGCATTCTAGACGAGGGCAGACTGGCTTTATAACAAAATAGACAGGGGTATTGGTTGATATTTGTTGCCTCTAATTCTATAACACAGTGTATTCTCGTATTGGAATGGATCTTTGACCATGTCGCTTTGAAAATTGATACCAGGGAAAAAACCACAATTCCAACACAGGCAAGTGTCTATGGCAGAGACACAACATTAAAGAACCAAATGTAGAGACAAACAATTATAGCTAGAAGAACTATCTGTTCAGCAGGGGATCTCGTATGGAGGGATAAAATACTCTGTATTTGAATCTGAGAATCATTGCTGAACATATATTAATAGTTGCTGTAATTGTTTTTGTCTCTAGTTTTTCTTTTTAGTGCTATGCCTGTGCAATAAATTCTTGCCTGGGTTGGGATTTTGGCTTTTTTTTAAAATGTTCTATCTTGCACAGACACAGTCGTAAAGAAACATATGCAGAGACATAATCAGTTACAGCAAGAAGTAATATCTGTTCAACAGTGCTTCTTAGATGCAGTGACAAAGCCTGTTTCTGCATCTAAGAAGCAGTCCTGAACATATATTAATTCCTGCTGTAACTGTTTCTATTTTTGCATATGTTTCTTTACTACTGTATCTATGCAATATATACATAGTACAAAAAAATCACAATCCCAAGGCAGACGAGGATCTATTGCACATACACAACAGTAAAGAAACAAAACCACAGACAAAAAATTCAGCAGGGCTTCTTAGATGCAGTGACAAAGTCTGTCTCTGCATCTAAGAAGCACTGCAGCAAGAATAAATATCCGTTCAAGAGTGCTTCAGAGTCTGTCACTGCATCTAAGAAGCATTGCTGAAAGGATGTTAATTCTTAGTACTTGTTTCTGTCTCTGCATTTGTTTCTTTGCTACTGTATCCTTGTAGTATATCTTTGCCTTCGGTGGGGCTGTGTTTTTTTTTTCTCACATTTCAGTCATGGTATATGACTGGTTTTGATTGACTTTAAATAGATATAGACACGAATATAGAATATAAACAGGCCCTCTATCTTCTGGTTTTGCTAAACTTGAATTTCACAAAAAATTATACCACTTACTCTCTTCTCTGGTAAGTAAGCATAACAACACAAAAACTTCATGAATCTTACTGTTACGACATTGCAGACTTGTGAATCTGCTGTTCAACTACGAGAGAAAGGAACGGCAACATTCTCAGAATCAAACGTCAAGGACTTGGGGAAAAGTCATTTCAAATATGGAGTAGTTGATGAACATTTTGATGTAAGTACAGAGCAAAATCTCATGAAGGGTTTTTTCGTTCATTTGATTTAAGCCCATTTCGTAAAGAATGGTATTTTTGTTAAGTTAGAGTAAAGACACAGAAACTTAAATTATAGCAACAAATGTGTTTCGTACAGTACCTCCCTAGAATGATAAGAACACACTGAAATCTGCACGATCTTGTGAATTTTAATGACTTCAGTCTTCAACTCTACATGAAATGGACAAATTTTGGAAGTGCAGCTGGACTCACTTTAAATGGCCTCTAAATGCTGATGATTTGTTTTGATGTCAATCTTTTGCAGGTCGTTAAATTCTGCTTGCTCGAGACTATTAAGGATGCTGTTCCAGACATGTGGTCTCTAGAAATGAAAACAGCCTGGGATGAAGCCTATACCCAATTGGCTGAAGCTATCAAAAGCGAAATGAAGACTGTGTAACCATGAGTGCTCTGATTTTGTTGCAGAGTATTGACAAAGTCTGGGCAACTAATACCTCGGAGGTATTTAAGATATTGGCCTATGACTTTTCAAGATGATAAAGTTTATTTCTTGATAACCTGAAGACCTTGTGGACAGATATTATTATTTGTTCATAACCAATAATAGACCTGAATGTCTCAAGATGGTTGTCATTGAGATTTATGAGAAGTAATTAAGAACCATAATTAGCTCCTAGCAGTTATACATAACGCTCCTGGTCATTGTTCTAAGATCCCTGAGTAGTTTTTACACCTCTTATAGAGTCCTGAAAATAAGGAGGTCCATTTACACCCAGATTTCCATAAATTGCATCAGGGTTTTACTGATGTAGATTGGGTTAATAATCTTATTGTACGTAATTACAATTCTTTGAACAATCATTTCATGGAATATTGGGCTAATAATGCTATTGTTTTGAACGATTTTCCTCTTATGAATTTATTTGCAATTCCATCCCATGAAGCTATATGCAATTTAGTAAAAGTTGATTTCAGTTAGACTACGGCATTTCTTAGTGCACTTAAAACCTGGTTATCAACCATTTTAGTCAGTAATATCTATTTTAACCGCAAGTAATATACTTTAGAATTGATAATTTATCATTTAACTAAATCAACTCATATATATCATGGTCAATATTCAATTCTAGTATTATTATTGATAATTAATAATCAATAATAATAAATATTCGTGATTAATTTTTTTTTTTAATATATATAACAGCTAAATTTTAGTACTTTTAATTATATTATATATTTTGTTTCTAAATATTAAAATTATATCTTAGCCATTAAAATATTGATACTTAAAAAGCTTAACCATTAAAATAGAAAACATTAACCATGAAAATTTCCCATACATGCTTTTATTACAATGCTGGAAAAAACTAGAATGTCTTTTATATGCTGAGAAGAAATGACCAATAATCAACAAAAATTAATTACATGCTCAGAAGAAATGACCAATAATTGAAAGAGCTGTGATTACATAAAGTTTAGTATCAAACGCTAAAATTTATGATAAAGGAATGTCTATTATATGCAGAGAAGAAATGTCCAATAAGCAATAAAAGTATATTAAAGACCTGATATTATATTGAAAGAGCTGTGATTACGTAAAGTTTAGTATCAAATGCTAAAATTTATGATAAAGGAATGTCTATTATATGCAGAGAAGAAATGTCCAATAAGCAATAAAAGTAAATTAAAAACCTGATATTATGTTGGAAGAGCTGAAACATGTTTCTAAAAGTTTACCATACAAACAGATTTATTTTCTATTTGGAAGATAAATAAATGCAATTGGAAATGTTAGCTATAAATGGTCTGGTCGGCTTTTTTATTTTTACTATTGTTTTATCTAAATTTACAAGGAACTTCAAGTTGAGAGTGGCAATAATATAATATATTACAATATAATATATATTAAAAATACAAATAAAATAATTTATTTATTTCCATCTAAAACTTGTCAATTAAATTCCATCTTGGAGATTCATCTTGCAATGAAATATGTAAAAGATCAAAATTTTAATCCATCAACAACTTGTCAATGAAATTCCTTGCTAGCAAAGAAACATGTGGAACTAATAAACACCTGGTAACCAAGACTTCGACTTCTCGGCCCATCCCAAAACTCCTTTGGCTCAAGCGTGCTTAACTATGGAGTTTTTCCCCAAAATCAAGCCCAGTTAGCTTGCTACCCCATTTGCAAAATCTTAGCAAGTATTGTGCCTCATGAACCGTTCAAATAGAGCTCCCTTTACTCTTTGTATTTAAGTATGATGGGTTTCCGCAGTGCATTATATTAGATGTCATTTTTAGGGATTCAACTGCGTTAAGTAAGTCATTCATCTATGACCATTTCCATGAAAGGTAGTCGTAACCATGAAAGGTAGTCGTAACTGACTAATTTCTCATGATTTTTGAATAGTTCACTTAGCACTCATTGCATCGAGTGATGGTCACAGGGGTGAAGAAGTGGGATTGAAACTAGTGAAATGAATCACATAGTGTCAATCATCACTTTCGAGGCTTGCACCCGGTAACCAGGTCTTCTCTGGAGGTCACCCATCCCATAACTCCTCTGGCTCAAGCGCGCTTAACTATGGAGTTTTCCCCACAATCAAGGCCACTTAGCTTGCTACCCCATTTGCAAAACCTTAGCAAGTATTGTGCCTCATGAACCGTTCAAGTAGAGCTCCCTTTACTCTTTGTATTTAAGTATGAGGGGTTTTTGCAGTGCATTATATTAGATATCATTTTTTGGGATTCAACTGCGTTAAGTAAGTCATTTATCTATGACCATTTCTATGAGAGGTAGTCATAACTGACTAATTTCTCATGATTTTTGAATAGTCCACTTAGCATTCATTGCATCGGGTGATGCTCACAGGGGTGAAGAAGTGGGATTGAAACTAGTGAAATGAATCACATAGCGTCAATCATCACTTCTGGAGCTTGCACCTAGTAACCAAGACTTCCCAGGAGGTCACCAATCCCAGAACTCCTCTGGCTCAAGCGCGCTTAACTATGGAGTTTTTGCCCACAATCAAGCCCACTTAGCTTGCTACCCCATTTGCAAAACCTTATCAAGTATTGTGCCTCATGAACTGTTCAAGTAGAGTTCCCTTTACTCTTTGTATTTAAGTATGAGGGGTTCCCGCAGTACATTATATTAGATATTATTTTTTGGGATTCAACTGCATTAACTAAGTCATTCATCTATGACCATTTCCATTAGAGGTAGTCATAACTGACTAATTTTTCATGATTTTTGAATAGTCCACTTAGCACTCATTGCATCAAGTGGTGCTCACAGGGGTGAAGAAGTGGGATTGAAACAAGTGAAGTGAATCACATAGCGTCAATCATCACTTCCGGGGCTTGCACCTGGTAACCAAGACTTCCCGGGAGGTCACCGATCCCAGAACTCCTCTGGCTTAAGCGTGCTTAACTATGGAGTTTTTGCCCACAATCAAGCCCACTTAGCTTGCTACCCCATTTGCAAAACCTTAGCAAGTATTGTGCCTCATGCAAGTATTGTGGCTTAGCTTATTATTACTTGATTATTATGTGATTTCATGCAACACTATTATATTCAATTTCGAAATTCAAGTTTGGAAATTTATAAAATGAAACTGACTAACACGGTACTCTTTCTCTTTCTGACCATCATTGTAATTTGTTTAATCTTATAATTAAAGCTTCAAGATAGGCTTTAAGAAAGTAAACCAATTTGCAATTTTTGAACTTCAAGATTTGGAATAGATGCTGCCAAGGAATGATTGGAAATTGTATATTTTTTGTTGAAATTTTTGCTAGATCTTCAAATCTCTGTTGCTTTGTAGAGCCCATGCAGTCCAACCCCCTGACCTATCATGTATCACTTAGAAAATAAACAAATGGTAACTTCTTTCCTCAAAATAGGTACCCGAAAGGTGAAAATCTGCTCAAAATAGGTACCTGAAACGTCAAAATTTGTTGAAGTGAAGCTCCCGATACGTGCTCTCCAATAGTTGTGAGTGGTACTCGTGTTCAGGGAAAATTTTAGGGATGGAAATTTATTTTAAAGTTTAGAAACTTTGGTGAATCTCACTAGTACACAATATGCAATTTGTAAA
Organism: Pinus albicaulis; assembly: GCA_034641835.2. Taxonomy (NCBI): domain Eukaryota; kingdom Viridiplantae; phylum Streptophyta; class Pinopsida; order Pinales; family Pinaceae; genus Pinus; species Pinus albicaulis. The sequence goes on from JAXQQM020060921.1 coordinate 221,056, forward strand.
ATGTTTGGAAATGTTTTTGTAAATGTATTCAATTTTATAATAATTTTATATAGTCTCTATATAAAATTTGGCGATTTTTAAGGTAAAATAATTTTATACTATAAAATTTGGGCGAATAATTTTTAGAAAAAAATGAAATTAACGAATCTTTTTTTGGGAAAAAAAATGGAAAAATAGCACACTTGCGAATATTAGCCCCTAAAAGTTTCCATGCCCGTGTTACTATGTTATATTGCTATGTTTTCCGTTTGCACAATTTTTTCTATTATAGTTCCCTCTGTTCATAGTTAGTTACGGGTCTACCTCTCATCAAACTAGTGCCAATGCCTCTATTGACCATATAATTAATATCCTGTTTTACTTAGAGTTTCTAATTAGGAGTATAATGGTGATATCAGAGTCCCTTACTAGATATAGTGGACCTTTCTTACTCACCCTTTGTATGTATAATATGTATAACTCTAAGATTTTACATTTTTCAGGGGAGGAAGTAATAAGAGTTTGGTGGGAAGGCCATAAGCGGAATCTTGAACAAAATAAGTTCACAAATTGCAACATCCAAACGAAAGGGCATGCAAGGCCATGTAACACTGAATCTAGTGGAAGATCCATAAGCTAGGCCAAGATTAGACCTGGTGCCTTCCAATGCCATGTGTAAGGAGGGAAGAGTGATTAATAGATCCCTTTCATAATGGACAAAGCCATGTCGACCAAAGGGTGCCTCAAAGTAAGATGGATTTGGCCATAAAGGACGCTACGATTGAGCTCCATGAGACCTCTAGGGATCTTGTTGGTTGCTAACAACACATCTAGGGGGTTACATGAAATTATATGTACATGCATTATTATATTTATTCTTCAATAATAATAATAATAATAATAATAATAGATATTAAATTGCTATATAAGTTTTTTTGGTATGTGAAATGAAAGGTTTACTTTTAGTTAATAATTGAATTATTAGCATAGCCATATAAACTAAATAACTCTTAAATGTAAGCATTGAAACACTTAATTCATCATAGATTGTTGCTAAAATTTTATTTAAAATAATTATTATTATTATTAATGATAAAACGAACTAATATAAGAGTTAAATATTTATACATTTTAAAAAACATGTCACATGATTCTTAACCATGAAGATTAACCCAAATTTATTATGAAAATTTTAAAGTGGTGAATGAGTTATAAAAGAGGGAAAATGAGGAGTATGTCCTTATTCTTTCATTTTCTCACTTGAGAAAAAAATATTTTGAGAACTCTTGAGGAAGAGTCTAGGTTTTTTGGAAACCCTCATTTTGGTTTGCTAGTTTCGGTGTCGAAACCATACACCCTAGCCAGTTTGGGGACATAATCACTCAGATTTTATCATTGATATTTATTGTGGAATTAGAAGGAGAAACGGAAGTGATAGAGTAATATTTCATGCTATTATCAATTTGTTTTATCTTATAATATTGGGTATTCTATAATATATTTGTAGGCTAAGTTATCTTTGGTGTTAGAGGGGAAAAACTGAGCTATCTTGTAGAAGTCAAATCCATTTCCTCTTGTTTTGTGTAGTCACTACTTGGAGGGGTCACTATCAGTGCAAAAGGGGTCGAGTTCCTTTTGTCTTTAGAGGGTTGAGTTCAAGGATAGTTTGGTATTATTCATGAGATGATTTTTTCACTATCAAAAGGGTCGATTTCATTCCTTAAATCAGGCTAATAGGTCATTTGAAGGGGATGGAAGTCTTGTTTTTGAGGGTTGTGTGTTCTTCTCCTCGTTGGCTAAGATTTGAGCAATAGAGGGGGTCAATATCTACAGTTTGAAAGGGGATGAGATTAATATCATTTATTGAGGCTAAGATCCATGTCTTCTTGGAGTTGAATCCCTTTATAGTACATCCCTTCACTTGTTGGATGAGTCTGTAACAAATTTGAGGGTCGTGGTACAACTTTGATTAAATTTATTGCTAATTGGAAGCGCACAGGTCGAAGGATACCTTATGGTTACTTTCCTAAGTCTTCATTAATCATTTGTGGCTGATATATACCACTAAGGGGATTTATATTTTGAAGAATATATTTTTGAAGAAATAAGTCATACTCCCCTTATTTATCTGCCTTGTGATCTTTGATACTAGGTTAACAAAGTGGCTAAGTGTGTTTAAATTTAGATACTATGGTGAACATACATTTGTGAAGTTTATATTTTTTAGTTTAATCTAAGTATATATATATGGGATGATATTTTCATTACCATATCTTGGTATTGCGCTTATCTAATTCAAAAAAAATGCAAAAGTTCACCTACAGCCATGAGTACAAAAACTGTTTGAAAACATATCACAGAGACCAACCTATAAGAAAAACTCAAGAAATTTAATCAAATTTTGAGATATTCCAAAAGGGGTATCTTACAGTGCTACCAGAGCATGGTATTGGACATTTGTGAGTCTTAAGAGGGAGTTTATAACCATATTTGATGAGTTCTGAAGACCACCCATACGTAACATAGAGAAGACACTACAAGGTGAGAGAGACCACTCCAATTTTTGAGGAAGACTAATTTCCTAAAGTAGAAAAAGAGGTAGAAGAACCATTTGAGAAGGGTAAGATAGTCATGGGAGACAAGGAGAATCAAGATTTCAACTATTTTCTTAGTTTCCTTAATGATTTAGCTAAGGGCCAAAAGCAGATCGTGAAGCTAATGAGAAACTTAGGTACTAAGGGGGGTTCCACCAAGATTCTAAATGGGGAGAAACATATTAAGGATCATGTTAATGGAAATGGATATAATATTGGAGAAGTTATTCATTCATGAAAAACCACACACAACCACCCCCACATATATAGCAGGTCATCCAGACCCACTATGCCACAATTTGTTAATGAGAAAGTAGCTCAACAAGTGTAGTAGAATGACAAGGATATCTCTTTTGGGGATTATTTGGTGGAGTATAGGAGGCTGTGATGATACTTCCAATATGCCATGAGCTTCACATATTTATGAAGCCTTTAGATGAAAAACATGCCTAAAGGTTTTCAAAAGTATATGAGGCAGAACAATTAGAAGACACTAGGAAAAGCGTCTATTCTGTGTTTTGACGGGTCATCAAAATGTTTAGCTAGATCATGGGTTCAAAATTTGGACACCTGCTTCCCTCTGCATCAAATGAAAAATGTTAATTTCATTACATTTGGATGGGGAGGCCCATGATGTTGAAAAGTGACAACAATTATTGTAAATGATGTAATTATCTGGGTAAATTTATTTTATTGTTTAGTCAATTTTGTAACTATAGGAAGTTACGTAACGAACTTTTCCATATTAAAATGGTGATTTCCCGAGAGGCTTAATGTAACTTGGAGAGTCATTTTTGACCTGGAGCAATAAGAATTCCAATCCCTTTCCCCGTGAAGGTTTTCTTTGACACACTATTAAGGTTTTACCATGTAAATTTCTTGTGTTTCTTGTTGTGTGATTTAGTTTCTATTCTTTTTGTATTTCTTTCTCAATTAGATGTTAAATGGGCTCAAATACCAACAAAAGGTATCAGAGCGAAGGACAAGAAGAGATTGGTTGTGAGAGTCATTTTTGAACGGCTAGGAAAATTTGTGAGAGAATGTTGTTTTGAATAGAGAATAAAGTAGACCAAACAACTATACGATGGTTGTGAGAGCCGTTTTTGAATAGTCGGGCAAAGTTTTCAAAGACGTCCATTTTGAACAAAGATCTAACATATGCGTGACAATGCTTGCTCATGAAGATTGGGAGTCTGTTTCAGAGCTGACACCGAGGCTCCAGTTGAAGAGCACACGAAATCACCACATGTCTGTGTTGGGAAAAATACTGAGAGGGGGGGGTGAATCAGTATTTACTGCATACTCAAAACTTTTACTTTTTCTTGCTTCTAAAACCCATACGCTACTTTCCTTTAGTAAACTCGCGTATACACGCGGATATCTTTCATGCAACTAGCGTATACACAGAGATCTAGTTATGTCATTAGTTCTTTGCTTATTTCATTCCATCATTCATTCATCAGATGTTCAATAAACAGTAAACATGTGCAGTAAGAACATAATAAGCCATCACACAAAGCATCACACATGAACACCAGGATTTTTAGGTGGAAACCCAAATCGGGAGAAAACCACCGCTGCAGTTGCTCAGCCTTCAATATTTTATTATAGAGAAAACATCTTACAACATATGTGCTGGCGCAGACTTGACCAACACGTAGGCACCCACCTGCGCTCGTTTACCAGCCTCTCCTGGAAGGGAGCTACGACCCCCTGACTCGTTTACCAGCCTCTCCTGGAAGGGAGCTACGACCCCCCCGATCTCGTTTACCAGCCTCACCTGGAAGGGAGCTACAACCCCCTGACTGAAGGCTACAACCCTCAGCACCACCTTGGACCACGTTTCATCAATTTTCACACTGGATCCAACAACTTCAATAGAACACCACTTGCAGGCTACATTTCATCATATTTTCATACTGGACCCTTTCCATACTTTTGCCACGCTCAAACATCAACAACAAGATACCAAATCAGCAGACGGGGACGACATTTTTACTCCCATACTTCAAAGAACTCCCATGTTCGTATACCGCTTTTCCTTCACCGATGTCGCGTATATACGCGTTTCCGTCCACATAAAACAACAGATATCAAAGACAAATTCATTACAAGATACGCGTTTCTCTTCAGTCAAGCTGCTGTATATCGTCGCTTTTCGATATCAAATAACTAGCGTATAGAGAATTTCAATCATTATAGAGCGCATACTTCTTTAGATCCGATATCTACCCGATTTACCCTTTTATCCTGCATGTATCTGTTCACCTCATCTAAGATCTAATCATTCCATAAACAGATCTAGCAGAATGTTTCATGTTCCCGCGATAATGATCCCGCTCTGTTTAATCATAATAAATTCTTCATAGGCATCATAGATTCAGCATCTATCATCAAACCTTTACCCTTTCCATACGACATATCACGAGAAGTATTCATTCAAGCTCGACATCTTGCACCTGCACACACCCATTTGCATAATGAATTTCTTCTCCTTATATAGGTTTATCCTTTTTCAATACCACGGGCCAAAGCAATACCACGAGCCAAATCAATACCATGAGTCTTCAATACCACGGGCCCCTGTTTTTGCACTTTTTGAGCGCTTTTGCCCATACGCGACTTGGAACGTTCTTTTCCGCGTGCATACGCGACTTGCCTTAGACAGATCCGCGTATTCATAGAGACATACTCTTTTCATCATACTTTGAGCTCATTCTGAATTCTTTTCTTCATTGCCTTCTGTACACACTGTAGATACATCATATTTTCTTCATCAAGAACATATTCTAGCAAGCACAACTTCATCAAGTAAGTTGCCATCATCTTTATCAAGTGGGTTGCCTTTCAGGGACAACACTTAACATCATAATATTAACAAGCATCATATCACATCAGATTTACATCATTTACCAAGTCCATCACGACAAGAATAACTTCATCAAGTGGATTTCCATCAAGGACAACACATGTCAACAGTCGCATGTCTTCATCTTCATTCAGTGGGTTGCCATCAAGGACAACACTCTGCATCATATTTCCAACAGTCTGTAGTGTAAGCTAAACTGCTATGTGGAGACTAGGCCCAAGCAGAGGTCAGTCCGAGGAAAGAGGAAAGAGGAAAGAGGGTTGAAGAAGAACCGTTGATCAAAGAGCAGAGCCACCCTATCACCTTTTCTCTGCATACACTGACACTGAATAAGAATAATCGTTGGTCGAAGAGCAGAGCCCTAGCACCCACAGAGCTTTCGGTTGAAGAACAGAGCTTCACGAACCACTGTCGGTTGACTGCCGTTTTTTTTTTTGAAGCAAAATACCCTTTCATTCTCGGAGGAAGGAGGTTGATCTGCATACACCAACCCTGAAAAATAAAATGCAGTCCCTGTTGCAGATTTAAAAAGAATAAAGTTGACAACTGCTGGCGTATTTGAAGCAGAAGCTCGGGTATTTTTATTTCTTTGGCAACAGAAAAAATAAAATAAAAATTTGTGCGTAGAAAAAAATGTTGTTTGTTTAATTCTAAACAGTTAAGTTGGGCTTCGAAAATGAAGTTTGAATTTTGAAGAGTTAAGTTGAGTTTCAAATTTGAGTAGGGCATTTGAAGTTTCTTTTAAATACCGGTTAAAAAGAGAAACCCTAGTTAAATAAACCAAAAGAAAAGAATTCAGAAAAACCCTAATTAAGGAATTCAGAAAACCCTAATTCAAGACAAAATTAAAAAGGACAATCTTATTTGGAGGACTCAAAATAATTTTATCATTAATAAAATTATTTGAAGGAGCTCGTGTAGGAAGAAATGGAAAAAATTAATAATGCTAAGTTTTAGGTGGAGAAGTTCACTGACAAGAATAATTTTTCATTGTGTAAACTAAAAGTAAGGGATTTGTTGGTGTGGAAAGTGTTGCAAAAAGCTTTAGACGGGGTTGGGAAGAAACCTATTGTCATGACATATTTGGTTTGGGAGGACTTGGATGCCTAAGATCTCAATACCATCAGGTTGTGCCTGACAGATGAAGTTCTCTTCAATGTTGTTGAAGAAACCTTAGTAGTAGGTTTGTGGGGGAAGTTGGAAACATTGTATATGACCAAATAGTTAAACAACAAACTTTATTTGAAGAGGAAACTATATAGCATTTAGATGCAGGAGGGTACTAAAATTACAAAACATTTAAATGTTTTTAATACACTTATTTTCCAATTGTCAGATATGGAAGTTGAATTTTAGGAAGGAGACAAAACTATTAGCTTGTTGTGTTCCTTGCCTGAGTCTTGGGATCACTTTATGACTTCTATTAGTTTAAGCAGAACCGAATCTTTGTAATTTGATTATGTTTTGGGATCTTTGTTATCTGAAGAAGTACGAAGGAAGTATAGCATTGAAATTTCCACACTAGAATCCATGGTAGCCAGAGGCCAGTCCAAGGAAAGAGGGGAGAAAGAAAAAAGTTATTCCAGATCAAAATCAAAAGGAAAGAAGTGTAAATACAAATGTTGGTACTACAACAAAAATACACCTCAAGAAATATTGTTGGAAAATAAATGAGTTCATTGAAAACCAAAAGAAGGAAGCAAATCAAGTTGAGTCATGTATCATTGATGAAGTTTTATCTGTTGAATTAGGTATGGTATATGAAGCTTTACTGGTTTGCAATGTCTCTCAAAATTATGAAAATTGGTTGTTAGATTCTGGTGCTTTTCATCACATGAGTCCACACAAAAATTGGTTTACTTCATATCAAGCTGTGAATGGTAGTTATGCATTTATGGGTAATACTGTATTTTGTCAGACTGTTGGAATGTGAAATTTAATAATTACAATGTATGATAATACAATTAGAATATTAATTGATGTTAGACATTTACCTTATTTGAGAAAGAATTTGATCTCTTTGGGAGTATTAGACTCGGAAGGTTACAAGTTTACAGGTCAAAATGGAATGTTGAAAGTTTCAAAGGGTGCTCTGGTTGTTATGAGGGAAGAGAAGATGAGAAATATTTATAGACTCGAAGGAAGTACTAAGGTCATGAAAAGGAAGAAGAAGATACTCGTTTATGGCATCAATGACTAGGTCACATGAATGAGAAAGGTCTTCTGGTACTGATGAATCATAAATTTCTTCCTAATTTGAAATCCTTGAGTTTGGATTTCTGTAAACATTGTGTATATGGAAAACAATGTAAAATTATTTTTAAAATGGAAGTCATAATAGTAAAGGTATTTTGGATTATATTCATTTTGATATTTGGGGACCATCTCCTATTGTATCTTATGGAGGTGCATTATAATTCTTAACATTTATTGATGATTTCTCCAAGAAATTATGGGTCTATATGTTAAAAATAAATGTTGATGTATTTAATTTTTAAAAAAAATTTAAAGCTATGGTGGAAAAGAAAACATGAAAATAAATTAAATGTTTAAGAACAAAAAATGGCGGTGAAGTTACTTCTTTAGAATTTGAAAAATATTGTAGGGATGAAGGGATTGATAGACATAAAATTGTTGTTTATATTCCTTACCAAAATGGTGTTGTTGAACGTATAAATCAGACTCTTATGGAAATATTTCAAAAGAATGATCAGTAATGCTAACCTACAGAAGAAGTTGTGGGAAGAAAAAATATCTACTGCTTGTTATTTGGTAAACATATCACCTTCAAATACCATTAATTGTAAAGTTTATGAAGAAGTTTGGTCAGGTAAGTCTTGTGATTATTCACATTTAAGGATTTTTGGTTATGATGCATATTCTCTTATTCCAAAGAGTTAGCGTTAAAAGTTAGAACCAAAAGAAAAACTTTATTTCTTTGTTGGGTATGATTATGTTGTGAAAAGATACAGGTTGTGGGATCCTTCTTCACATAAGATAGACATTAGTAGAGATGTAACAATTGATGAATACTCTCTTCTAAAATCAGATGTTGTAAAAGTTTAACAGGAACACATATCATCAAATAAGAAAATTTAGTTCGAGGCTAAACCTTTTCTAGAAAGTTGAAAGGAAGGAGAGACTTCTTAAGAAAAGGGTGAAGAAGATGAAAAGGAAATTATAGAAGTTCTAGAACCAGTTCAACAACTATTCACTCTAAGAAGGTCTACAAGGTAAAGAAGAACACCCAAAAGGTATGAATATTCTTCTTGATCCATTTCATTGATTGTTGAAGATAGGGAACCTTCTTGTTATCATGAAGTAGTGGATGATGCAGATAAAAAAAAGTGGAAAAAGGCTTTGGATGAAGAAATAGATTCCTTAGCCAAGAACAAAACCTGGGATCTTATAGAACTTCCTGAAGGGAAAAGTGTTGTCAGATTCAAATGGGTCTTCAAATTGAAGTGAAACATTGATGGTAGTATCGAAAGGTATAAGGCGAAAATGGTTGCAAAAGGGTATTCTCAAATTGAAGGCATTGATTTTCATGAGATTTTTTCTCCAGTCGTAAAACTTGTTTCTATTCGTATTGTGTTAGAACTACCTAAATTAATTGACCTTGAGTTATAATAGTTAGATTTTAAAAGAAATTTTATTCATGGAGATTTGAATCAACGAAAATTTTAGGGGCGAATTTTAGCCCAAGGGCGAAATTTAAGGGGTTTTAGATTTTAGAGGGGTGATTTTTTTTATATAAAACCTCTTTTGTATATTTTTGTATAGTTAGCCCCAAAATTATTTTAAAAATAATTAATTATTATGCTTTAGCCAAAAAAAATAAGGGCGCATAAAACATGAAATGCTAGATTCGCCTCCCGATTTACTGGTCTAGAGAGTATTGGGTTGTATTCGCCCTTGATTTACTAGGTTGGAGGGTTTTGGAATGACATTCGCCCCCAATTTACATTGATGATGAGGGCAGTGGAGGGTTTTGGGTTGCATACGCCCTAGATTTACACTGATGATGCTAGTTTTGGGTTGCATACGCCCCAGATTTACAGGGAAATGGAGGGTTTTGGGTAGATTTTTTTGGGACCAGAGTTGAAGCCATATAATATCCAATAAGAACTAACTAGATCCCTAGAGAAATCCCAGCCAGAAAGTATCCATCATGGCTTCTTTTCCTGGGAGCAGGTACCTTGCCTTTTGGGACCCTCTTCATTGAGCTCTTCTTCATCATGTCTAGCATTTGGCTGGGAAGGTTCTGTTATGTCTTTGGTTTCCTATTTGTTGTGCTTTTCCTACTTGTTATTATGTGTGCTGAGGTATCCGTGGTTCTTACATACATGCACCTCTGTGTGGAGGATTGGCAGTGGTGGTGGAAGTCATTCTTTACATCTGGATTAGTTGCTCTCTATGTTTTCCTAGATGCAATCAACTATCTGGTTTTTGATCTTTGCAGCTTGAGTAGCCCAGCTTATGCACTGCTTTATCTTGGGTGCTCCTTGATAATGGTTCTTGCAATAATGATTGCCACCGGTACCATTGGATTTTCGACATCATTATACTTTGTTCACTACCTCTTCTCTTCTGTCAAGATTGACTAAGGTTGATCTAGTGATATTTCTTGAGAGGAGATGTGTGAAAGGAGATCTTGTTTGGGACAAAATAGGTTTTCTCTTATGGAATCACTCTTTGATGAAATTATCAATTATAAAATGATAATTGTGAAAGAGGATACTGTGCTCGTAGCCTTAAGCAGGGCTTTCCTTGAAAGCCTTCTATTGGGATTCAATTTATCTTCTTTTTTCATGAGCATTTTAGACAAATATAGGTATTTTTTGAATATATATTTGCATCTTACATCGAAGGTAGCACTGTTCTATCCTCTTATGTATCCAATTTTTTATTTGAATAATATTTCTTTAGTATTGTATAACTGACAGATCTATGTTTAAGGGGTTCTATGGAGAGTTATTTCGGGGATATTAGCTCCTTACAAGAAAAATTTCGATTAGGAATTGCCATTATATTTAGTTTTGAGTTGATCATATGATTAGAGGAGAAAATGCATAGCACATTCTGCTATTTTATTTAAAATTGTTTATAAATTATTCATTGTCTAGGGAAAGTTGGAGGGTGATGGGAATGGAATTCGTTGGATGAATACTTTGCAATACTTTGCAGGTGGAACATGAGAATTTTCAATAGAATTCTTGTTATAGGGAGATGTATCAAGAATTGACAAAGGAAAGGATGATTGAGGACAATGCAACATTTCACCAATTGACTACATGGTCGAGTTCAGTTGGGAGCGGGTGCCTCACCATGAACCTATTAATCCAAATGAATTAATTGGCTATGGAGATTATGAATCCATTTTTTATGACACCATTGAAGCAAGCCAGGTTGAGTATAGAGCTACTACTTTTGATCTTGTGTCTTCTTATGATGAAGACGAACCAACTAAGCTACATGAATTACTTGATAAAATATATTTTGTGGATTCGAGCTACGAGGGAGCTTATTTGACATCCTCGAAAGCTGGTGCGTTATTGGTAGACTTCCAAGCTTCTAGAGAAGCAACACTTGCAAGAGAGTTGGAGGAAAATCATGACAGATGGTAAGAGAGCCTTGCAAAATATAGGCATGACACTGGTAATATTTGAGTGCAAGCCACTTTGGGAGATCCTTCTACAAAGACATCAACTTTTTATGATTCTTGCCAGATTGCTTAGGGTGAAACCGAGGCTATTTTGGGAAGTATGGAAGGTAGCAGTGGTGGATAATTAGAAAGATAACCCCATGATGGGCTTCATTTCTCCCTTTGGTATTTGGGCCTGTAAGATATTCTGTCAATTGAAAAAGTTTGCAAGTCTCTGAATGCTGCAGTGAAAGATGATCCTTGTCTCTGGAAAACTATACATGTGGAGTATCCTCTAAGTGAAAGGATCACTGATGATGCCCTCTTAAAAATTGCTGAAAGGTGTCAAGGTCAGTTACGAAAATTGACTATAGTGGAGTGCCTGAAAATTATAGATGATGGATTGAAGCAAGTATTGGACATCAATCCAAAGCTTACAAAGGTTGGTATCTGTCTTTGTTGGTTTTTGATTTTGAGAAATTACAGAAAGATAGAATTTGTTGTTGCACTTGGCATTTTGAAGATAACAGTATATTTACTTTCTGAATATAGAATTTCTGCATTTTGGCATGATTATAAATGTCAAACAGTTAGATTCAATTAATGTAATTGCATGGGTTTCGTGAAATGGAATTGTGCTTCCCATAAAATGTTTTCAAACTGTGTTACTAAATGGATGTGTTTGCATGTGAGTTTAACCCCTATTATCCTTATAATACAATGATAAAAGGATAGAAACTTAAAATATTAGAAGCTTATTTTTTGAAGGAACCCAAAATGTTGAAACCTTGAAGGGAGGCACTGATGCAACTCTTCCATTTGGTATTCCATGTTCTTATGTGTTTGAAATTTCTCTTGTTTCTTGATTTGTATTCTATTATTGCACACACTGGTGTCTTCTCCTCAACTTTCCTAACATATCTTAATTTTCATTAGATATTCTTTTTGTTTTACAATCGATCCTGCTTTTTGTTTTGCTGAAGAGAAGCTGCAGTTAAGAGCTGTTTAACATCATTAAATAGAAACTTTATGAGGATTTGACTGGAGTGGGTCAGACTATATAGCATCAATGAAGGCATGGTGATGTTCAGACACCATCTTTCATGTTTTCAACCTCATAATTTTTATATGACATGGATCATGGTGAGCAACTTCATGCATTATTTTCACCAGTGAAGGACATCTTTCCTTCACTACCCCTCATTTTGGTAACCTAATTTTAGTTGACAAGCCTCAATGATGATTTTAATTTTTTAACATCTAAGGAATCAGAAGGTTGCTTCATTTAAAAGTTGACAAGACTCAACAGAGAACATTCTCAAAATGTTATTGGCCTCCATGCCTTACACAAGCCACATATTGTAGTGGGATTTGAAGTAGTTAGACAATTTTTGGATGCTTGTGATGGGTTTCCCTTATCTAATATGATAGCTATTGGTGCAAAATTTCATGGAAAAAATGTTTTGAATTATTTGAAAGCCCAATTCTGAAAAACATTTAAAGCACTTCCTTCAGACATACAAATAAGGCTTAAAATTAGCTATGACACACTTGAAGAAGAGGAGAAATTTATATTTTTTTCTTTGTGAATTTCCTCTATCCCTTGCTACTCTAGAAATTTACCAATAATTATCTTGCTATCTAGCCATGAGATGGGGTGTAACAACCCACTGGGCAGAAGTCTCTTACATCCGAATCCCTGTGATTAACATTTCAGTATGGGTCATGTGACAATATATTTTCTTTGTCATTTTGTTAGTATGCTTCAACTCTAGCATTGGATAGATATCCCTTATTAATGAGTTCATTTTGTTTCATATTTTGGATAGATTGTACAGTGCAGTTAGGCACCTCAAATGTAGCTCAGAAAATCTACAATGAAGACATTTTGTGTTAAAAATGTAGATACAGATAGCAAAAGATACCCCCCTTTGTGTTATGGAGTGTTTGTAGTTAAGGATAGGATAAAGTATCTTTAAATCTCCCTTCTGGTCTCATGGGATAAGTATGATAGATAGGCGGCACTTCATGGAAATTTGGGATCCTTTCTCACTGTTGAAACCTGTATCCTTGTATCTCAGATTCTTAGTTGCATTTATTTTCATGAGTATATATAATATATATTAATTAAATTTTATTTTAAAAAAATGGATCTCCAAAACAAAGAATAGAATTCAATATTGGCAGTCAATTTTTCTTCATAGGAGAAGATGATAGGGCATAAGAATAAAGGATCGATCTAGTTGGGGAGGATTGCTGAGTCTCCATAACTTGGAAAACAAGTGTCTTGTAGAGGTCAACAATAAAAACTGTATAATGCATGATCACCTCTGTGAAATAGGCATAGCCTTTGGAGGAGGAGGAGCCTTGGTAGCCTATGTGGCGCATCACTGACAACCTCAGGAGTTCAGTAATTATTCTGTTGATATGGGTGGGTTGCAGCTGCTAAGGTTTGAAGGTGATTATTTTCCAAGTATATATATATTATATCCTGATGAGATGGTTAGAACTTCAATGGCTATACTGGGATATTTTTCCATACTCCTCCCTGCATTATCAGATTCCTATAAAGATCTATTTTAGAAGTGGTAGAGGCTAGAGAAGCCACTAGGAAACATTGAGAATGAAAGTGATTTTTTCTAGTTCTGAAGAAATTTTGTGCTCATATTTTGACCTTGCTAGAAGGTAGGGGTCTTTAAATATTCATATTTAATATTTAAGAGTGCATCGCAGGAGCCTCCACAGTTAATAGAGTTGATCTATCTCGCCTCCTTATGGTTACCAAAGATAGGGTAGCTGAAGCATCTAGAAAGTTAGAAACAATTGCTCTGAAAGGATGCACTATTAGATTGAAGGAACACATGGGGAAAACTTACATCCTAACATTGCCAGAAGAATTATTTCATATCTACTCCTTGAAGCACTAGATTGCAAGAGTGCATTACGTTGTTACAAGATTCCTTTGGAAACTTAATAAACCTCTAGCATATTGATGATTCAAGAAAAGGTGCTAGTTTTACTTCTTTTTTTCATTCCATATTTCATAAATCGCAGGGAAAAGTACTTTGATGTTACAAGAAGAATGAAACCCCGAGAGTCCCCATTGAAATTGAGCACATGTTTGGACTTGCTTACTATACAGGTTCAGAGGAAAGAATCTTGTGTAAATCGTGATCATATTCTTAAGCCTATATGTCAATTATTTCAGGAGTGTGACTTCTTTGGTAGTAAGTAACGCTATAAATAAAACTGGTTTGTAGTCTCTCCTTGTGCCTCTGTATCACCTCACTATTTACAAACTCCAATATGATGTCGTTAGAGATGTTTCATGTTGAGAATGCAGCAAGATGATGGAGCTTAGTGAAATGAAGTCGCCTTCACTAAGTGGGCCCGCAGGCAAATTCTGGCGCAAAGTCTATTTTTAGACTATGTCTATTTTTAGACATACAGAGCATAATTTGGGAATTCCAGTTGGAGATTCCTGAAGCATGCGACATGTCGGTAAAAATAGATGAGACCCTTATTTTTAGGACCCAGGCTATTTTTAGACTGTATCTCCTAAAAATATGGAAGTCAAATATTATTTACCCTTAATAATATTTTGACTATAAACAATAGTTTACTCTCTTGGAGCACTTCAGTTTGAGTCATGGAGGTGACTCATGCAACTGACAGAAGGAATCACGTGGTTCCTAGGGTTTGATGGCATCTTGCATGGTTGAATTCAGTTAGACTTCAGTGGCAGAAGTTTTGGAGGAGTTAACGGGACAGATAGTGGAGTTGTGTTCTGTTTATTTTAGTTGAACTAGTTGAGATTAGTTTAACTAGCTAATCAATTAGTTATGAGTGGAGTGAATTAAATATTATTTAATTCACTAATTAGTAACTCATTAGTCAACTCAAGAATACATCAGTTCACTACAGTGCATGATCAGTTCAGTGGAGACCAGTGGAAGAGGTAGATGAAAGGGTGAGTACAGCTATCAGTTGGAGGATCAGTTTTGCATGGGATTTGCATTACACTTGGAGGAATTGTCCATGAAAATTGTGTAGTCAAGCCAAGGGGATTCGAACCTTGGATCTCTTCATATACAGGCCATGATTGCGCAATAGAGAAAAGGCAATTGGCGGGGAGTTTTGAACCAGTAACCTGTTCAAAACTAAGCTAGATTGTGTGTGACTTTATGAGAAAGTACTGAGTACTTGTGAGGAGTATTGTACTTGTTTTGTTACATGATTTCTCCATTATAATATACACAATAGCCGTGGGGTTTTCAGCTATAGGCTTTCCCCATACATACTGAGTTAATGTGTGATTGATTTGATGTGAGATTGCTTCTATTATTTCCGCATGTGACAATTAATTGTAGAAGAAGGTTATGTGTTATGCATGCAATTCGAAATTGATGTGTAATCGGGTTAATATCCATTGAATAAGTGATTTATTCAGCTAATTTCTACATGGTATCGGAGCGAGATTAATTGTCGAGATCTATTACGGTGATTGCAAACTTATTTCCTCGGACAGAGTCTGCATACGGGCCAGGAAGCCTCCGGATTCATCTTTCTTCGGAAAGTGAAAGGTCTGGTAAAAGCCCCTTGCAGTCAATCTCCGATTTGGAAATAATTTGTTCTCAAGTGTGATTGGAAGTGAGTAGAGCTTGGAGTTTGAATAGAATTTTATGTGCCAGCCTTAATTGTTTTCTGGTGCCTGTTGGAAATGTTTTTCAATTCAAGCTATGCATCAATATGCTTGGCTGCGCTCGAATTATGTTGTATGGAAGGATCGCATGGAGGCAGTATTAGAAGATAATGGTCTGAAGGAGTTCGTAGATACGGATGTCCAAAAGCCCACTGATCCTGCTGAAGTCGAAGCATGGCAAAAGAAGATGGCTAAATGTCGAAGGATCCTGTTGGAGGGCGTCAAGGATCATATTGTATCCAGCCTGCATGGAAAGGCTTCTCCATATTTAATGTGGAAAGCTTTGACGGATCTATTCCATAGTAAGAGTGACCAAAGGAAGCTGGCGCTCAAAGATAAGCTCAGGAACATCAAGATGGAGAAGGGCGACAGTATCGCCAAATACCTCACGAAGTTCACTCAATGCAGAGATGAACTGGGAAGTGTGGGGGTTACTGTCGATGAAGAGGACATGGTCGACCCGGCTCTCCTTGGTCTTCCGAAGGCTTGGCACTCATATCAAGACAGCGTCAATGGTCGGGAGAAGCTGCCGGGATGGGAGCGCCTTTGGGCGGATCTCATGCAGGAGGAGATAAGGAGGACTACTCGAGATGGATCTTCATCAAAGGGAGCTGATGAAGAAAACTGCGCTTTGGTGTCCAAAGAAAAGAAAGGGAAGGGTAAGAAAACCTCTCATTCTGGTGCAAAGGGCAAGAAGCAGGATATGGCGAAAGTGAAGTGTTTTCACTGCCATGATCACGGACATTATGCTACCAACTGTCCAAAGAAGAAGAAGAACAAGCAAGCGGGAAGATCTGCAGATGGAGAAGCTTTGGCTTCACAGTTCGAGCTTGACTTTTCACTGATTGCATGCTTGGTTTCAAGTGTGATGGGATCGGTGTGGTTCTTGGACAGCGGTGCGTCATTTCATATGACGGGAGATCGGGAGTTGTTCTCAGATTTGGAGAACAAAGATTTGGGTGTGCACATTGAGATGGGCGATGATGGTAGATACAGTGCGATTGGTATCGGTACCGTATCTTTTCAGAGGGAGTCTGGTAAACCCTTTGTACTAAAGGATGTCATGCATGTACCCGGATTGAAGAAGAACCTGATTTCAGTAGCGATGTTGGAGGATAAGGGTTATGATGTGGTATTCAGCGAAGGAAAAGCCTTCCTGCGCAGTAAGACTACTGGAGAGACCCGGAAGATAGGGGTTCGAACTCAGAACCTTTATCAGTTGCAGGTAGATGACTGCGCAGCTATGGCATGCAAGGCTGGAGATGTGGTGAGCCGAGATGATGAGGGTGAACTATGGCACAGGAGATTGGGCCATCTTCACCATGGAGCTTTGAAGATTCTGCAGCAGATTTCTACTGGACTTCCTAAGGGCACCCTTGCGCAGTCAGATCAGTGCAAGGGGTGTACTTTAGGGAAGTATGTGAAAGCCACCTTTCACGAGAAGGATAGTCGCGCCACGACGATCCTTGAGAGAGTTCAAACAGACGTGTGTGATCCTTTCTCAGTTGCTTCGACAACAAAGCACAAGTATTATGTGATCTTTGTTGATGATTTCTCTCGAAAGTGCTGGATCTTCTTCATGCAGAAGAAGAGCGATACATTCGCGAAGTTCTGTGAGTTTAAAGCACTGGTCGAGAAGGAGTCGGGGAAGAAGGTGATTGCTCTAAGGGGTGATAACGGTGGTGAATTCATCTCGGCTGAATTCAAGGAGTTCTGCAGCGCAGAAGGGATTCGGAGAGAGCTCATCGCACCCCATAACCCACAGCAGAACGGGGTGGCTGAGCGGAAGAACAGAACGATCGTGGGTGCTGCACGGGCGATGTTGCATGATCAGGGCCTACCCCTTCACTTTTGGGTTGAGGCATGCAATACAGCAGTGTATGTGCAGAACCGTTGTCCTCACAAGGTTCTTGGCATGAGTACACCAGAGGAGGCTTATTCTGGCAAGAGGCCTGATATTTCCCATTTGCGGATTTTCGGATCTCCTGTCTACATGCATGTGACGAAGGATGCAAGAAGGAAGCTGGATCCAACTGCTGAAGTTGGAATATTTGTGGGGTACACTGATACACCTCATAACTATCGAGTGTATGTGCCATACAGTCGCAAGACTGTTGTGCGACGGGATATAAAATTTCAGGAGGAGAAAGCCATGCAGTGTTCGCTTGAGAGGGAGCCACACTTGCATGCAGATGAGGAGCTGTTAGTTCCTAAGGAGGAGCTTCCGGATGTGGATCAGCCCCAAGAGGAGGTTCAGGAGGTGGAAGAAACCACCCATGCAGCGCCAACCATCAGAGGGCGCATGCGCACTCGCGTAAGCCGAGCGATCGTTCCTGACGTGAAGGTTAGGACCACCGACAAAGACAGACACGTCGTACAATCACCGACGCAGACATCGGATACATGGCTCTTATGAGTCAATGTGTTGTGACAAAGCCATCCTCTTTTGAGGAAGCTGTGGAGGAACCCGCATGGGTTGATGCCATGATCGAAGAATATGATTCGATCATCAGGAACAGTGCATGGGAGATTGTCCCAAGACCGGTTGGGAAATCAGTGGTAGGTTCACGATGGATCTACAAGGTGAAGCAGGCAGCTGACGGGAGTGTGGAGAAGTACAAGGCGAGATTTGTCGCCCGTGGCTTCTCACAGATCGAGGGGATTGACTATGAGGAGACTTTTGCACCTGTCGCAAGGTACTCTTCCATACTGACGATCCTTGCTCTCTCAGCGCAGATGGGGTGGCACATTCATCAGATGGATGTGAAGACTGCGTTCCTCAATGGATTTATTGAGGAGGAGGTGTACATAGAGCAGCCTGAAGGTTTTGAGATCTTCAGCAGTGAGTCGCATGTGTGCCGACTCAAGAGAGCACCGTACGGGCTGAAGCAAGCACCTCGTGCTTGGTACACTCGGATAGACAGCTACTTCACCGGGCTTGGATTCTCCAAGAGTGAGGCGGATCCTAACCTGTACCAGATTGTGGTGGAGGGGAAGCTGTTGATCATCGTACTGTATGTAGATGATCTGATTTTGACTGGCGACGAGCAGCTGATACTTTCATGCAAGGAGGATCTTGCACGAGAGTTTGAGATGAAGGACCTGGGCATCCTTCATTATTTCCTGGGATTGGAGATTTGGCAGCGCAGTGGAGGACTGTTTGTTTCTCAGGGCAAGTATGCTCAGGAGATTCTGGAGAGGTTCAACATGCAAGGTTGCAAGCCTGTTGACACTCCTCTTCCTGGTGGTTGGAGGAAGGAGGATGCTACTTCAGCGGAGGTAGTGGATGCCACTGTCTATCGACAGTTGGTGGGGTCGCTTATGTATCTGGTCAATAAACGACCCAATATATGCTATGCAATTAACCAGCTTTTTAAAGCTATGGTTAAGCCTACAAAGCTCTTTTGGAAGGCAGGAAAGCATGTATTGCGCTATATTAGAGGCACATCGGGATATGGTCTATGGTACAGACAGGAGGATGGAGCGAAGCTTTCTGGCTTCACTAATGCAGATTAAAGGTGGAGTCCAACGGACCGGAAGAGCACTTCTGGAAGAGTTTTCAGCATTGGGTCGACAGCAGTTTCCTGGTACAGCAGGAAGCAGAGATCCGTGGCACTCAGTTCAGCAGAGGCCGAGTACATGGCAGCAAGTTTGGCCGC
>JAXQQM020068945.1:0-75599 GCA_034641835.2 Pinus albicaulis
TCAGGTTCCTAATTGCAAATATACCAACTAGCGATGAAGGCTTACCTGGAATCCAACGTTGTCGTTTGTAGAAGAGGTGGTGCTCCCGTTCCTCTGCTTCGGCAGATCACAATCCTCACGATCTCTGTGATCAGACACCTGCACATGCGAGAAACAAAACAAACGCAAGCGTAAAATCTAGTATATGCAACTCTATGTCAGTCGGAAAAGACATAACTCGTCATCATAATCAAGAACAATAGTGGAACCATAACCAATAGTCGCTTATTATTAATCAATCAAAGAAGAATACAACCATAGTTCCGACGTTGAATTCTCCTTCGGCGGGTCAGTCAGCAGAACATGTCTCGATAAAGCCTGTCAGGGATGGGACAAGCCTCTCTCTCCGGATGTCTCAACAATGATCTCCTTGCTTGGATTTGGCCTCAAGGGAATGAATCAAGGCACTTGCAGCATTAGGCTCTTGGGAACTTGGAGATTAGCTTGCAAAGGAGATGAGCAAGCTTTTATAGATGGAGGAAGGGAGTTGGGATCCCTATAATCATGGGATTGGCCCTATCATCAAGGCTTCCATGAGAGGTGGAGGAAATCAACTTCCTCTCTATGGAAATCCATAACCAAACCTCCAACTCAAGATAGATATCGGTTCTGGATCAGTTGGGACGAAACTTGCCATTTATTTTTTTAAAAAAGCATAACCAGCATTGGGTAGTGCGAGTGTGACTGCGGGACCCGACGCAGTGGCTGCCTCTTTGAAGGATTTTCCCCATTGGCGTGGGTACTGAAGTAGATGACTGCGCCAATGCAAAAGGGGTGTTTTTAGGGTTTTCCAGCAGGAGATATCTTCAGGGAAATGAAAGCTCACATTCAGAGGGATGTCATGAAAGTGTTTTCAAGTCTTGTCTCTGCTCACAGGTCATGGAACGATCCCTCCAATGTGCAGGACGGGGATTGCAGGGACGGTGAAAAATTACTGTGTAACACCTATGGATTCCCTTGGTTGTCTTTGGATTGGTTTATCCCATAAGAACCCAAATTCATGCTTGGAATATTACATGAGGGTGATTGACTGAAAGAAAGATTTGGTTCAACCAATCTATAGTCGGGTAGAATGTGGAAGTCCCGAACCCAGTTGGTATTTGCCTATGTTTAATAAAAGCTAAGTTTCTATTGCTTTGATAAGGAAATGTACTGGTTATTATGTGGCTTTAATGGTTGTTCTCTTATTGCTATTTATCTGGTTATATGTTGGCTATAAGCATGATTTTATGACATATCTTAGTTATGGATATTTTCATGTTTTCACTTATAATTGAATGAATAATGAATGCAATACCTAATTGGTGTTATGACAGCTAATGTGAGAAGGCAGTGACCCTTCTTATAAAGCCTTAGATAATTTTTCAATCCCTTGTGTTTATACTTGCATTCATGACCTGTAGATTGTACATTCACCAAGTGTTTGACATAATGTCAATCCTATATGGGGATGGTCAAGTCAAGCCTTAGTTTCATTTTTTCATTTATAAGCATTGTTTCTATGTAATTTATCAACTCTAGGAGTTTCACTGAGTTTTGGGCAGAGACCTAAGTCCCGACCCTGAAAAAGTGGCACAAAATTCGAAGTCGCTGGCATAGAACTAAGCATAAAAGGCCATAGTTGCATGGAGACAGGCTTATGAGTGCGTCTGTGAACCCATAGTCACATGGAGGCCTTGGAAAGGGAGCGACTGGGGCTCTAAGTCATGGAAAAAGTGATTTGTATCAGGGGTTGGACACCTGGAGGGGTTGGGTTACTCCTGGAGGTCCTGTGTCATATGAGGGAAGTCAGTAAGGTCTTAAGTTATCAACTCCATTTCCTTAAGGTCACATAGGAGGTTGAGTCTTATCATAGTGACCCTCAACTCATGTTTACCCTGGGCAAGTCAGTGAAAGTGGGTAAATGTGGGAGGAGGCGGTTACACAACTAACTTATTCCAATAAAAAATCTAACCTATCAATATAAATACCAAGTAAAACAAAAAACAACATTGCTCAATTTATATATTACAATTAATAATAAAATAACAATACCATATTTTGTGTTAAAATTCTATTTAATTTCCTGACCATGGGCCACTAGGGATGGAATTTGACGAATATTTTGCTCGTCATAGGGCATTTTTCCCATATTTGATGTTTTTTTTTTTTAATGCTCGTCTCTCATGATGCGTTTAGAAGTGTGCAAAATAATTTTTGATGATTTACTTTTTTCCAAAAACGTCATTAATACCATATCTAGGAAAGCAAGGGAAACAAATATATAGTTATAGAGAAAGTAGGGTAAGACCAAAAATGTTGCGTCACTGGTGTTGTGGTGGATTAGTCGCACGGGTGTACGAAATCGCACCAGTTTAAAGAGTGTGGTATACTCTTTAAACTATTGGTAACAGGCAGAAAATGGTGGAGCTAAAAAGCACACAATTCAGTGAAAAAAGTATGTGAATGTATGCTAAAAGTAAACTAAAACTAAAACACAAATATACAAAAGCTATCAAAGAGAGTCAAAACGATAATAATACCAACGATGGCTCAAAGGCCTCTTCTTATTAAACGTTTGAAATAGAGAAAAAAATTTACCCACTTGCCAAAGGGAACCTAGGCAATGGCTCTAGGTCCCGATGCAAGGATGTTGCCTTCCAAGCTCTGCCTTTGATGCAGTCTCCCTCTCTCTCTGTTGTGGTGGACTAGGATTGTTGGGTGTCCAACGATCGATTCCTCTTCAGCTCCAGCTTCGAGTCACACACTACTGGTGTTGCTTGGGCAAATTTGGCCAACATAAAAATGTGAACACCATTTCTTCATCTCTTGGTGGATTTATATAAGGGAGTTTCAAATACTCCTTCCCTCCCTTGGTACATGATGGATGGTGACCCAAGGGAGAGGTATGATTCCATTGTGTGTTCAAATATTCCTTTGTGTGCTCACATAGTGTCTAAGGAGGCGTTGGTGACTCTCCTTAGGTTGCTTCATATAAGGAGTAATTGTCCTTTGCTTGGTGTGGTCCCGGAAAGCGAAATTTTGCCAATTCCAGGAATGCGTGCTTATTGGGCAAAAAGGCGTGCAGAAGGCGCTCTTCTCGAAGGATTAAGCGCACATTTCAGCATTTAAGACTAGTTCAAATCTGATTTTCTCAAAACCTTAAAGATTTTAAATACTTCTTGATTCCATAATGTGTTCCTACCCTGTAAATCCTTAGGCTTGACATTAATTAATTTCATCTTCTGTTGTATGATTTTCCAGTGTTAACAATTTCCCCCTAATATGTGAGTTCTAGGAAGAACTGTATAGCTTAAATACATTATAGTTTATTTTTTGTATCGTGCGCAAAAGAAGAGAGAGGTATGCGTGAATCTTGGAATTGACAACACCTTGCACCGTTTCCGAGATGGCCATGGCCTAAGGGAACCCTGTAAGCAAATAAAATATACAACATATATACAAAATTTCAACAAGGTGGACATGTCCCATGCTTGTGATGCTATGGCTAGTTAAACAAAATTGACAGATACATGTGTTGTCTGTGTCACTATTGTGGTAGTGATGCTGGTGGTTGTTGACGACGACTACTGACACCCTCTGGGGCATTTTTCTTTGACGACAGGTGGAATGTGGTGCCCATATGCATAAAATTGGTATGGCATCTAGCTACGCAATGTACGCATATGTATTGGCTGGGACCTTCCCGTGTAAGCATTGTTGACAGAGACGCTTATGGAGGCACAGGTCTTCGACGGATCTAATCAAAGTGCAATGGTTGTAAGGTACGATACCATCGTGACATGAAAGATTTTGTTGTAGTCGAATGTCAAGATGATCGATGACATCTGTGGACAATGATATCTCCCACAGTGCCACCTGAGGATACCCTTTTTCAAGGGGAGGGGTGATCCAAGGTACCACTTCCTTTTTGGAAAATAATTGTCGAGGTCGACAAAAAGGAAGTCTTAACCAAACCATGGGTCGCCAACCTTAGGGGTCAAGGACTTAGATGTGATGGGTTTAACATAGGCTTGTTGGTGAGAGGTGACTGAAAATGGATGATGGGGATTCAGTGACCCGAGGTCGGAGTATACTTTAGTAGCTTAGCAGTAGTCATAGGTATTTTTGAAGGGAAAATCCCTGGAGTCGGTAGGACTTCCAGGGCGAGTGTGAATTGGCTATGAATGTTGTGATGGTGCGTGTGTGGGGGTGAAATACTCCGACCAAGGGGAATGAGGGACTGCTGCCATGGGGGAAAAGTTGACATATGAGGGCGAAGGAGCGAAGGGCATCGTTGGCGGTCTTTGTACACTTACCAAAAGAATAAAATAATGAGGTTTGGTTTGTAAAAATCACATAGACAGGTACCCCAAAACATGAAAGCGTGCACTCACTGAAGGTGTGATGACGGTGTTTGCTGGGGGTGTGGGTCCCATTGGTTGGTCTCATGTATGGGGTTGATGAAGCGGATGAAGAAGTGTCACAGATGGGATTATGTTGATGGAGGTATGGTGGGCCAAATGCGATGTGCGGAGGTGCACTTTCAATCTGATTGTACAACCTGATCGTTTGTGAAGGGGTTTTTTTTAGTTTGAATGGTAAACTTGACCTTATGTATGATGAATGGATGGGTGCGAGGTTCTTATCGGACTAAAATGGCATGGCCATGGCATCACTTGTGATGTGATATATGGTCTACTTTGGGTGACGAGTGCCATGGAGGGGAGGCTCTACCGACCAACGCGGACGTTTATCATGTGCAGGGTGAGGTGATGATAAACACGGTCGGGTATGAGGAACCTATGGTTTATTTTTTATGGAGAAATTATGTTAGGATATGCAGATTTTTCTGGGACTCTATCATGCTGGGGGTAGAATGATACCTGCTTCGGATTTCCAGTGGATGGTGTTGTAAGCGGGCTGCAGGTTCTTCTTGCAAAAACAACTACCTCAAGTGAAAGCATCTTCTTTTCATCAAATATTATTGAAAGTCACGAGCTTTAAAAAAGAACATGGGAGAGGGCATACCTGCTGGCGCTGAAAATTTAATTTTTTCAAGAGTGCGAATGTGTGGCATCGCCTCTGTTTGCTTGGGAGTTGTTACTTGGCTCCTAGTTTTGATTTCAGTTGGGGTTGCCCCCAATCTGAGATCATGGGGGGCATTGCGGATTACTGCCCCCTGTCTAGGATCTCCCTGAATACCGATTACTGCTTCCTAGGTGACCTTAGGTCAAAGACCCGACCAAGCCGTCTGCAACAATCGATGCAGTTGATAACTCAAGAGGATGAGGCAACTAGGTTCCCCTTGTCCCTGGTTGGTGTATGGTGGTTTGGGGGGAGGAGGGACAAATGGTTGTCTTTCTGATGACTGTTGCTCCTCCTGCAGGTACGGGATGACACGAGGTTCATTTCCCAGAGAATGGGTGGGGGGATCCTCTTGATAGGACCGCTCAATGCCATGCAAGGCACTCCTATATCGCGGGATTTTTGGGCAACGATAGGTATAGTGCCCATAGATGCTGCAGATAGAACATGCGTGATTAGTCCGCAGTAGTTTGATTTTACCTTTTGAGGTAGGTTCCTTTTTACGGGAACGTGACATCGAGACGTTTGCTTCGGAGCCAAGGAGTGGTTTTAACTCGTCCAACTCCAGACATATGTGGGTAGGATGGCCTATAAAATCGCATATGGCGCAGACTGGTGATTCCCTTTAAATGGTGGGGGTCATCATATTCTTTCCTCTGTTTGCGGTTTTCTTGGTCGTGATAACCAGTTTCACAATGGGAACTTCCTTTGTGGGGGTGGTCTCGACCGTTTCTCGGGATGGTTGGGGCTCTTCGGGGCTGAGGGGCTTTAAACCTCTAGCAGTAACATTGGTGGCTCCTGTTGTGGAAGGGGGAACCAGGTACCAAACTGGGAACGCCAATGATATGTTGGGTAACACTAGTGTTTCCAAAACCTGTTGGGAGACGAAGCCAGCTAGAGGGTAGAGGAAAGGGGTTTGGGAGGTGGCATAGGCTAGATAGGCTGTCGTGGCTGATGCCTCTATGTTGTTACTACTTGAGTCCCTGTCTTGACTGACCTCGGTGCTTGATGTGGACATCATGCACACTGAGGCCCCTATGGGAGGATCTCCTAGGAATGACCCTAGGACATACGACGGTTTGAATTGGCCAGGGCCATATTCTTAGTACCGTGAAAGACCATCTATGGTTGTATCTACATAGGGTATAGTTACATCTGTGTTGGTTAGGGAACGCTTCTAGCCGTGTGTCAGCTGGTCTATAGTAATGATGCGATCCTCATGGGGGAACATCATAATGCGGAAAACAGAGGAGGTTATGGCGGACATGGCGTACATATAACTCCACCCAAGGAGTATATTGTAATCCAAGTGAGTGTCCAAGACTTCAATGTCTATGTGGATCGTCTTGCCGGCTAAACAGACCGGGAAATTTTGATAGAGGCCGATGGGGGTCGAGGGACGACTATCATAGGCTCAAAGCATTATGACCGAGGGTTTTATTTTGGGAGAACCCAACTTCTGCCAAACATTTTTTGACATGATGCATGATGATGCACCCTCGTCTATGACACATCGGTGAATAGTGAGATTCTGTACCAATACTGGTATTTGGAATGCGATCATGGAAGGAAGCCTAGGGGTGGCTTTGTCTAAGTCAAAAGCCATCATGCGTGTATTGGCAGGGTCGATAGCGCATAATGTGGAAAATAGGGATTTTTCGTTGTTTTGGGCACAACTGTAGTACTTCCAATGCGGACATAGTAGCGGGTGATTGAGCTAAATCATCCACGATGCTATAATTATGGGCCGCTTTGGAGTAGTTACCTGCTTTCCTATTAGGTCCCTTTGCCATCTTTGGAAATGGTTCTATAAGCATCTTTGAAATTGTCAAAGGTGCAGTCGGTGCACTAGTACTAGCCCCTACCATAGTGGAGTCTGGTGGGGTGCCGTAACTACGATTCCGTGTTTGGAAAAACATTTCTTCTCCCGTCATGTAAATTTCATGGTTGTTTTTCTCGGAATCATATGGGTTTTGTTGCTGAGTGTTGACCGTCCCTTGGTGGGGGAAAGGTTCTTGCATAACGGCGGGTTGTTGGGAAGATCCTCCCTGTCCTCGGTTACTCTGAAGCTTTTTTAGATCAGGGAGATCGGGACAGTGGTGAGTATAATGCTCGTACTCACCACATATTGAACGAGAATGGTTTGTTCGTAGAGGTGGCCTTTTTCCTTGCCATTGGGCATTGCTCGGCTCCTGGTTTTGATTCCGGTTGGAGTTACCTCCAACCTGGGATCGCAGTGGACGCTGTTTGTTGCTGCCCCCCTGTCCAGGGTTTCCTTTAGGCCTGTTTTTTATTTTTTCTTAACCATGTTAGGAGGGTAGTTCTCCTGGTTGTATTGGTGTGGTTGATTTTGGGACGGCTGCACAAAGTTCACCTATGCATTGGTTTGCGTAGGTGTGTCGTGTGCTTGGGACTGAGCATAACATTGTCCCTTGCTTGCACCTGGCCATTGGGGGAGAGCTCTTTCGTCAATGTTTCTTCTTGCATACTGGGTCCCCTCAACCGGAGGATAGGGTCCTCCTTTGTGAACGGAGGATAGGGTCCTTATTTGTGATACGCTTGCGCCCTACTAGTCAAATCTTGCTGAGGCATGTGATGCCTTTGAAATTTGGGTTGAGACATGCTCTAGGTAGAATTATGTGCGTAACCGGGATTGGAACTACTGCTGCCTAGGTACCCTTGGGGTCATTGACCCAATTAGTCTGTCTGCAGAGTTCGACTCGCCTTGCAATTTTGGATAAGTTTGCAGGCGCGGGGCATTAGGCATGATATTATAAATGTATCCTGACTGCGTATAAATCAGTTCAAGCTTCTGGGCTTTATTGATTGTGTCCTCTTCGGATGTGGGGTATTGCTGCGCCGCATCCTTTAAAATCTCCGCCATCAGAGTTTTCAAGAATAAATCTAAGAGGACCCGATGATCGAGTTTAGCTTTGCATAAACTGCGATGTCACCTCCATTCATGAAGATGATAAAAAATATGGACAACGAGGGTTTGTCTAAAATGAGTCAGTAACTCCATTCCTGAATCATGGTGAATGGGTATTTGAAAATGAGTGAGGAATATGGTAGTGAGGGTGCTAAAGGTTCCATGTGAAGCAAGAGGTTTCTCCACATACCATTTCGTAGCTACTCTCGTAAGAGTGAATTGAAACAACCTCAATCGAATAGTGTTGTCGATGATACTATTCAATGAGCACCATAGGTGAAAGGTCATTATATGATTACCTGGGTCTTTCGCTTGCTTGCCTTCGAACTTTGGTATATCCGAAGGGAGCTTCGTGGGCATGGGAGGCCATGAAGGATCGTTTGCGATGGGGTCATTTGTGAGCTTGGTTAAACCAGGTAGATTCAACACAGCTAAGAAGGGTGAATGGGACGTTGACGCCATGGAAACGTGTGAAGACACGATGTTTTGGTTAGAACAAGGGTTAGTCTGTGACATACCCTGATGTGTGTTCAGTTGGCTCCCTGAATGGGACGTGCTCCTCTGCCTCCTAGGGGTCGAGGGGGGAGTGGCATGCGGTGTGGTGTTGGGAGACCGACTAGGGTTCCCAACTATGGTTGCTCCAATGAAGGATGAACCAATGATGGTGACAATATTTCGTCTTTTACGCCTAAATGGCGAAAGAGCTGGAACCCCTCCCTGTAATGGGGGGAGG
The DNA here is from genome assembly GCA_034641835.2 of Pinus albicaulis. Classification (NCBI taxonomy): domain Eukaryota; kingdom Viridiplantae; phylum Streptophyta; class Pinopsida; order Pinales; family Pinaceae; genus Pinus; species Pinus albicaulis. The sequence continues at coordinate 8,769 of JAXQQM020068945.1, forward strand.
TCCAAAAGACACCTAGGTCGACGAGGTTGCGTTGGGACTGCTTGGGTGTCGACTAGGTTAGGTTTTGGGAAAATTTGAGGGGATAGAGTCTAGGTCAAAGAAAAATTATGGCCACATACATAAAACAAAGCGAAAATAAAATGATTTTCCCTTTAACTTAATTTATGTGATCAATCAAGCAAAAATATGGTTTTTGTTTGTTTTGCGCTTGATACTCAAAATCCTAAAAGACCTATGCATCCTCACACACTCAAAAGTAATTGGGCCTTGAGAATATTTCTTGTGAGTGTTAGCACAATGTCTCGTAAGAGTTGGTGACGCCCCCAGTCAACCGAAGAGAATCCACCAAGGTAAGCGTAGAGGGTCCAGCGCTTTCCTGCACCATCACCTATAGGGTAAAGGATGCCCTAGTTTTGGCCACTAAGAACCACCGTCCCACGTGAGCATTCGAGTCTTGGGCTTCTTGGTAGTCAGCTAACAATATCAAGTATTAGCTGGTTCATGTAGCCCCAACTGATACCACACACACTGCGCCTAAGCCTAACTCCCTCTGAATCGGGTCTCTGCTGCGCTTGAGTTTTCTTTTCCGTGGGCAAATAGGTGGATTTTGAAGCTTCCAAAATACACAACTTCTATGTTTCAATATGAAGTGTGATCAAGGCGGCTTATTGGATGCCTACCCCCTTGATCCTAACTTAATCTATTAATTCTTTTGTGGCCCCTGTGGGGAGAATTTGGTGAGTTGGTTTAAGTTAGTTTTAGGTGGCTTTCTCTGCTTAGTGGGTGAGTGTGTGTGAGCATAAGGTGAACAAGCTCATAGTTTGAACATTTGGATATCGGTGATCCTTTACAAAAAACCCCTAGTTAAACTACGTTATCTTATTCCTGGCTCAAAATGGAAAACATGTGCAGATAATGGGTCGCTTTCAAATCTTCCTAGTTAATATATGTGACTAACTAAAGGGAGATGGTGAATCGCAAAAATAGTGTGTTCACATGCTTGCCTAGGATCACTGAAGGGTGAAAAGGCAGTAGAGATTACTTGCTCTAATTGACAATTCAAACCTAGTCTCGCAATTTCCTAAATGAAAAAAATGAATTAAGCTAAACAATTTCTACACTAGCTTATGCATGTGTGGTCTTGGGCCACTTACTTGGACTAGTTAATCTAAATGTGAATACCAATTTTTTGCAAAACATAATTTTTTCGGAATGCAATGGTTAATTTTCCCCCTACTTAAATTATGTGAATATTTTTGCAAAAAATCAACTTAAAGAGAAACTAACTCTATGCTTACAGAAAGCAACAAAAAATGGGTTCTCAGAAGTTATGGGGTATCAACACAAGTGCTAGCAGATACATTAGGGGCTTCCCAACACACTACAAGCAGAAACATGCAGAATATAGGGAAAAAAATTTCATTCTGCCATTTGCGTGCAAAAATCCTTAACAGGTGCGCCTTCCTGCGCGCAGGTCAAAGCTGAACGCGTGCTCTACGCATCTGTGAGGAAATAATGTGCGCAAAAATCTTGCAAGTAAAAAAAAAAAAAGGAGCTGCCTTCTTTAGTCTGTCACTCCAGTGAATCTAGGGACTGTAAGATGTGTCAAAGGACTGTCAACTCCACTCCAGCATAGACAAAGGGTCTCCTGCGAAAGACGGCACAACCGCATAAACTTGGAACACATCAGTGGAGTCACCAATCCTGTTGTGGTGGATTAGTTGCACGGTTGTACGGAATCGCACCACTTTAAAGAGTGTGGTCTACTCTTTAAAGTATTGGTAACAGACAGAAAGTGGTGGAGCTCAAAAGCACATAATTCAGTGAAAAAAGTATGTGAATGTATGCTCAAAGTAAACTAAAACTAAAACACAAATATACAGAAGCTATCAAAGAGAGTCAAAACGATAGTAATAACAACGACGACTCAAAGGCCTCTTCTTATTAAATGTTTGAAACGGAGAAGAAATTTTACCCACTTGCCAAAGGGCACCTAGAAAATGGCTCTAGGTCCTGATGCAAGGATGTTGCCTTCCAAGTTTTGCCTCTGATGCAACCTCCCTCTCTCTCTGCCGTGGTGGACTAGGATTGTTGGGTGGCCAATGATCGAGTCCTCTTCAGCTCCAGCTTCAGGTCACACACTGTTGGTGTTGCTTGGGCAACTTTGGCCAGCATAACAATGTGATCATCATTTCTTCATCTCTTGGTGGCTTTATATAAGGGATTTTCAAATCCTCCTTCCCTTCCTTAGTACATGATGGATGGTGACCCAAGGGAGAGGTATGATTCCATTGTGTGCTCACATAGTGTCTAAGGAGGCGTTGGTGGCTGTCCTTAGGCGGCTTCATATGAGGAGTAACTGTCCTTTTCTTGGTGTGGTCCCGGAAAGCGACATTTTTCCATTTCCATGAATGTGCGCTTATCAGGAAAAAAGGCACGCAGAAGGCACTCTTCTCGAAGGATTAAGCGTGCATTTCAGCATTTAAGACTAGTTCAAATATGATTTTCTCAAAACCTTAGAGATTTTAAATACTTATTGATTCCATAATGTGTTCCTGCCTTGTAAATCCTTAGGCTTGACATTAATTAATGTCGTCTTCTGTTGTACGATTTTCCAGTGTTAACAAGGAGGATGGAAGGATTGTATGTGCCCTTTGGGAGAGAGATTCTCCATGTTTCTTATGCTACATGTTTCAGGGAGAACATTGGGAAAACCATGATTGCTTCATTGGGTATTTTTCTTCCTTGTGAGATGAGTCATTTACATCTCATGAGCACTTGGGAGGAGCATCATGGAGGGATGGATTGGGAGACACTTGGATTATGAGGGAAGATTATCACATGGAGGTGTCACCAATGATGGAGGAGAAGAGTTGCAACACTCACCTTTACAGTTGCTTGAGGACAAGCAACATTTGGGAGGGGAGGACTGTAATATTCCCAATTAGCCATGAGCTAGTTGGAACATTAAATTTTATTTTTGCTACTTAATTTGATGAATAAGAGGATATGGAGATCCATAAATCTCCGTAGTAGGAATAAAATCATTAATAATGTGAAAGGAGTTCAATTTAGTGGCTTGATAAAGCACCCTTAGGTGTAAAAAGGGGCTAGAGCACATAGACTGGGTCAATTTTGACCAAATCAACATCGTTGTCATGGAGGAGTGGCATTCATTATAGGACAATGCATTTTTGGAGGGAAACTCCATGCATGGAAGTAATGCCTTTAATGAGTGGGGCCTAGGGTTAGGAAGCTCATCACTTATATAGGGAAGAGGATGGCAGACATATTCATTCATGTTATGTTTTGATATTTTGATTATATGGTATGTTTAGACATATAGATTTCTTCAACTGTTTAGCTAAGATTGGAGTGTTGTTTAGCACAGGGTGTTCCTGAGCGGGAATCCCACCTCTTTCCTTGAGAAGCCTCTAAGGAAGAGTATTGCACTACATTCCACATTCAGGCATTAGGCCAAGGCTTAAGTCTTAATGTACAACATAGTTCCTATTGAGGTTTTGTGTTGTGTTGCAGGGTAGAAGTTGTGGAGGGTTGATTTGGGTGATTTCTGAGCTGGATCTCATTGGAGGAAGGTTCCTTCCTCTTGGGAGGCTAGTAAAGGATTCCCTGGAGCATCATTGATACATTTGGCACTAGGCCATAGTATTTTTATCCCCTACAACATAGTATCAGTCTGGATCTACATTATTCTAGGGAGGAGTTGCAGGGGTATTTGCAGTAGGTGATTTGGGAAGTGATTTCTTCAGTGAAGGGGACAACCTTTCATCTTGAGGATCCATTCGAGGAGAGAATATTCATTTTCATATCAGCTTCAACCATTCCTCTTCAGTTACTTGTTGCAGCATACTTTCAGCCCTAGGGCTACAACTGATATTTTATTATAAGGTGTAGCAGTGCTCTCATAACTGCGCTGTAGTAGTGCCTCCAGCATTTTGGTATAGTTGCAGTGCCTCATTTTGAGGGGATTTTATCTATTGGAGGCTTGTGGGCTTATTTTTTATTATTTGTGCCTCATTGTATTGTATCACTTTGCTGATATTATAACTAATAGAATGGCTCCATATTGGTCTCTCACATTTATGCATTGATCTGCACTACTATTTCCATGATTTTACACTATATTCCTGCTTTTCCCATTTGGGAATATTACACACAATCTCCACCACCTAGTTCACCTCCTAAAGAAGAAGAAGTTCCATTAAGCATGCCTCAAGAGGAAGGATAAATCCATGAAGATGTCGACCCTAAAGAGGAAGAAAGAGTGTTTAGGAAATCATTCCTTGACATGACTGAGATGCTTGATATAAGACTTTTGTGATCCATAATGTAGATAGAAAATCTTGATTAATACGAAATATTTTCTATCTATATGAATGAGATGGTTAGAATCCTTTATCAAGAAAGGAATGAGAGACTGGAAGGAGAAGTATCTAAACTTCAAAAGGAAGGACAAGAATCTTCAGGAGGTCAACATGATGAAGATAATTCAAAGAAGGGAAATGGAGGAAATGGAGGCAATGGAGAGCCATCATACTCACCCTCATCATCATCATCCTCTACTTCTTCTTCAGTACATCAGCCACACAAGTCCAAGAGCACTGGTAAAATTCCTTTTTTGAAACTTGATGTTAAGTTTGAATTTTCAATGTCTAATGGTGAAGTAAATGTAGAAAAGCGAGATAATTGGATTAGACAATTGGAGGTATATTTGAGAATATAGAAACTTCAAGATGATGATACCAAAATTCAATTAGCTTCTTTGAGAATGGAAGGTGCAACACTTGTTTGGTGGGAAGCTAGGACAAAAGAGGAAATCAAGGAACATGGTAAGATTATTCTATCATGGTCATATTTCATTACTGCTATTAAACAAAAGTTTTATCCATTAGCTCATATGCAGAAAGCCATAATGAACTGGAAAAACTTTAGGCAATTAAAGGGACAAAATGTGCAAGAATACACCCAATAATTTAGGAGAAGAGATCTCTTATTAGGGTTGGATTTGCAGAGCCAAGATACTTTGCTAAAGTACATAGGAAGCTTACATAGCTACCTAAAACATATTATTCTCATGTTTAACCCCACCAGTCTAGATGAAGTTTGTGTTCAAGCCACACATCTAGAAGCTAGAGGGAAGAACATTTCTTAAGAGGGTAGAAAGAAACCTTTTAAGGGTAAAGCCAAGGAAAAGACCTCAAAAGGTAAAAACAAAAAGAATGCATCTATTAAGAAAGAGGGAGAAAAAATGGTTTGTAAGCATTGTTAAAAAGAAGGCCATGATGAAACTCATTGTTGGAAATTACATCATGAATTGTGTTAGTCATCAATCATTTTTTCTATCTGTAGATGACTAAATATTGGTTCTATATTTCTAAAAAAAAAATTCCATGAACATTGTGAGTTTTAGAAATCTCACTGCCTTCATTATCCTTATAGAATTTTTTTCACTATTCTACCATTTTTCCATTCCATGGTCACCTTGCCACTCCTAAAAGGACTCCTTATGGGCTTGTGCCACTCATCTCCATCCTTTTTCCTACCTATGACCTCATTACTCTATTTTTCCCTTTCCCATAACTCCACTTTTCCTCTAGGGTTACCTATAAGCCTACTCATTCCTATGTTCACCAACTTCCTCAAGCATTGATAGTCTCAAAACTATCTCTATAGGCTCTTTAGATAAATCAAGTAAATTGGATATTGGATCTTCAATACACCACTCTCTAAATACTCTATTTTTACACCTGAAGACTCCAAGCCAATTTTCATTCCAAGAGCCAAGCCATTTGTCACTCATAGGGCCAGTTTTTCTTCAAACTATGTTTCTGACCAAACAAAGATGAATTTGACAAAAGTGAGAGAGGTTTTTGTCCATCATAGATCCAAGAAGAAAAAAATCCTTCAGATTTTACACAGGTGTCACGATTTTATAGAAATGTCAAAAATACAGGTGTCACGAGAGAATTGTTGCACTTCTGGAAAATCAATTTTTCTCATATCTGGAGTGTCCAAATGAATTTCTTAATGAGTCAAATGACAACTAGACTAGAAGAGATTTCCAATGAGCTATCATGAGCTCAATTTGGAGTGGAGGAAGGCCTCACAATATTGCCTGCACCAACATTCTGCATTTTTGCACCATCATTAAGCACCTTTTGACCAGTCTTGGGAGACTCAACTTTTGACAAGTCAAATCAACTCCAATCAGGAAAAAAAAGGTAGATTTGGAAATTAGACAGGATATGATTTCCAACGAGCTATCATGGTCCCAATTTGGACACCAAGAATACCTCCAAATGACCTCTGCAAAAATGCATTGTGCGCTTAGGAACTGGCGCTGCGCGCTCAGGAACTGGCACTGCGCCCTCAGTGCTGGCGCTACGCCCTTGGCACTGGCACTGCACCCTTGGACAGAGAGGACTTCTAAGCCCTCTAACAGCTCAAATCACCTCAAAGTCTTCCAAATTCTTCCTAAGGTTCTTCCAAACATAGTGAGGGTTTGTCAAAGGTGAAATTAGCATGCTTCAAAGACCAAAAGGAAGAGCCTCTTCGAATGTTTTCGTGACACCTGCTAAGTGAAGGTGTTGAATGACATCAATAAGCCAGAGAATCCAACTTTATCACTCAAAGCAAACCTGTAAAGTAAAATTCCAGATAATTAGTAGCAAAGGAATGATCAAGAAAGTGAAGCTTTTGTTGTGTGCAAAATCATCACATAAGTGTCAAAGTAAGCATGTGAAGGCTCTAGGATCAAAAAATTCAGTGATCTCAGCAAACTACAAGTAAGAAAGGTCAAAGTCATTGTTTTCAAGCACATGCAATCAGAGGTGACCGGAGGAGATGAAATGAGGAATTAGACTCCATGATGACAACAAATGAAGATTTTGAAGGAGCTGTTGTGTGCAATCATCTCAAGGTTTGCCAAGGTGAAGCCATCATGCAAATAAAAGAGCAGAAAGGCATAAAGAATATCAGTGAAAGGAATAAGGACTTGTAAAAATTTGAAAATGGGTTTTTCAAGATTAATATCAACTCATAAGCCTATACAAACTCAATCCACACTACAAACATATCATTGTTGCATTACAAGGCCATCAGAACATTCAGAAATGAAGAACATGGTAGCAAGGAAATGAGCCAAGATGTCATTGGGTCTAAAGGCATTAAGGCTGATAATAATAGTAAAAGCATAGTGAGGCTCACAGTGATGAGGCAAACAATAATGAAGAATCAAACAAAGAAAAATCAATCAGTAAGGCAAATATCAGTGAGAAAAGAGCAGTGAGGGAAATAAGGCCTATGAAAGATATGATGGAACCAATGAGGCTAAAATACAAAAAAAAAAAAAAAAATTGGCTGATCTATACCTACAAGCATCCCAAACACCATGAAGAAGATAATTTCAAATTTTTGCAAGTTTTTGTAAAGTTTGGTTTTTCACTGATTTAAAGTGCCAAGGGCGCAGTGCCCTTGGCACTACGCTTTTTCTTGGGGCATACATTGAAGGAAAATTTTACATTTTTGGGTTCCTTAGGCCAAGGAAATCACACTCACCACGTTTCAGCTGATTTGGAGCAAGACTAGTCGTCCAAAAGGGCAAAAAACATGCAAAATTTCACCTATCTGCCTTGTTTTCATGGGTTGGCACTGCGCCCTTCGAAGCCTTGGGAGTTTTGGTTTTTGAACAGGTAAATGGAGTCCAATAAGAAAACAAAGGGCTGTTTTGGAAATTAGACTCAACAATATTTCCAACAAGCTATCATGAAGCTCATTCCAACATTATGAAGGCCTTCAAAACTCAGCTACAAGGTGACCCTTTTTTCCACTGCAGGCGCTACACCCTTGGACCTCAGCGTTGCACCCTTGCCTGCAACAGTCTTGGTAGAATGATTTTTTGGGTAGGTAAATGGAGTAAATTCTGAAAACTAAATGTAATTTTTGAAACTAGACTGGACAATCTTTCCAATGAGCTATCATGGAGCTCATTTGGACACCGGGAAGGCCTCCAAATATCAGCTACAAAATAGGCAATTTTTCCCAGTGTTGGCACTGCGCTCTTTTATGGGACACTCAATGAGGAATGGTTTAAATTTTCATTTTCATCAGGTCAATTACATCACCTGAAAAACATTTCAGATCATTTGGATCAGATTTGGCCCTCCAAAAGGGTAAAAAACATGCACAAATTCAGCATTCTGCCCTATTTTCAGGGCTGGCGTTGCGCCCTGAGAAGTCTTGGTATATTTGGTTTTTCGACAGGAAAATGGACACCAAATGGAAAAATAAATTTATTTTTGGAAAGTAGACTCGACAATATTTCCAACGAGCTATCATGGAGCTCATTTTGACATCGGGAAAGCCTTCAAAATTCAGCTGCAAGATGACTCATTTTTCCCGTGCAGGCACTACGCCCTTGGACCTCACTGTTGTGCCCTTGTGTGCAAAAGTCAACAAAAGACATAAATTTATGGAAAATAGATATTTTATGGCTTTTTGGGCAAATCACTCCAAATTTAGGTGTTAGAAGATATTTTTCATTTATTACATTAGATATTTTGTGCCTTGGGCCTTGCATGGTCTTAATGGACAAAAATGATATTTATGAGCAATTAATGGACTCCAAAACCCTATATAGGGTTTTTACTCTCCTTTGCATGATAAATAATACATGCGAGCCTCATTTTTCATGTTGGTTTTTGGTTGTTTCACTTGTTGAATTGAGCATAGGCTCCAAGTTGTAAAGAGTTTTTGACTTTGGAGCCTTGTAATCCTTTTAGACTGAATAACAATGGAGCCAAGCACTTTGCAGGATTCATGAACATAGCTAATGGTGATGTATTTCTCGTTTTTTTTTCATTCTCTTATGTTTTACATATTTTTTCATCTTTCCCTTGCATTAGAACAGAAATTTTAGCTTAAGGTATGCTGTCAAAGGCTCATTAAGTTTGTCTGCTTCTTTTGCTTTCATGTTTTCCTCTGCTAGGTCAGTTTAGAGAATTCTTAGTTGCTCTCTAAACCCACTCAGCTTTTTTATCTCAAGAATGATTCAATGGCGTCAGTGTAAAAGAGTTTTATGGTTAGCCTTGCCCTTTGGAATCACTTTAAACATTGTATTTGAGGTCTTTATTTCGAAGTATTGCTAGTTAGGGTTTAACTGAAGAGGTTTATGATTTTCCATGCCCTTGTGTTCATCTTAAATGGTTGCTTTGAAGGTATTTATAGGATGATTAAAGAATCTAGGAGTTCCCTACTTCTTGATCATCACTATTGTTATCTTTCATGTTTTCTGTCTCTGAAGGTAGATAGATAGAGAGGTTAGGAGTTCCCTGCTCTCTAGGGTTTACTGGATTGTTGCCTTGATGTTTGCTTGCTAGGGTTTGGTCAAAGAAGTATGGTATGCCCTGTCTTTGGTTTTGTCTTCATGCATAGTATTCTTAGATGCCTTTCTTGTTGTAGTATTTGACAAAGGATTCTTAATTGCCCTTTGCACCTACTTTGTTCCCAATTTAATGTTCACTCCACTCACCTAAGCCTTGAAGATCCATTTAGTTTTGTTATACTTGCCCTTCGAAAAATCCTTGACCTATTGTTGTACTTTTCTAGACCTTTTGTAGACTCCATAGCCCAATGGTCTAAACCTCTCCTACTCTATCTGTTTTACTTGAAAACCTACCCAACCAATCAAAACAAACAAACAAACCCTAATATTTATAACTAGCCTAAAATAAAAACCCTAAAGCTATTAATTTACATCTTTCACACAAATATAGAGAGAGCCCTCTCTGAGTCTAGGAAGGCTAGGTCCTATGACTCCAAATACTGGTTTGATGTTACCCCTGTACATTTGGTCTTGCCAATCTAACAAATTACGGGGACCTAACAAATTGAGGCCAAAGAAACCTAATAACAAAGGGAAGAAGTAAACTGCTGCTACAACTCAACATGATTTAGGATCTGATTCAGGTGATGAATCTAAAATGATAGCCATGGGATTGAAGAACATGAAGGGAAAAGAAATTGAAAATAAACCTAGTACCAGTACATAAAACTGTCACATAAACAATCCAAATGAAGAAGAAAGAATAGAATTGTTTCATGTGAGGGTTATATCCAAGCATACCAAGACTGACACGTTGTTTGATAGTGGGTCACAAGCAAACTTAATCTCTGAATATTTGGTCAAGAAACTTAAACTTGAGACCATACCACATCCAAAACCATATCCATTAGGTTGGATTTGTAAGGATGCAAATCTACAGGTTTCAAAGAAATGTATATTGAGGTCCGCAATCACTGCAAGCTTTGACATAGTTGAATTAGATGTGGTTCCACTTGACATAACTGGTATTGTATTAGGGAGTCCTTACTTGTATGACAGGAAATCAATCTTCCATCGCCATGAGAAAAAGTATCATTTATTCAAATATGGCAAGTATTTCATTGTTAGAGCACATCGCAAGAAGACAAACATTGCTATGGTAAATGCTAGACAAGTAAAGAGGCTGGAAAATTCAAGTAAGAATTTTGTTCTTCTTATGATTAAGCCTAAAGCTGATATTATTCATGAATATTTTGAGGGATGTGATCCTAAGTTGAAATTAGATTTATATGATGTGGTTAATGGACACCATGAGATGTTTCATGAGCCAACAGGATTGCCTCCAAAAAGAGAAATTCAACATGAGATTCAGTTGCAACATGATTGTCCTCTTCCAAACATCGGTATGTATCGCATGTCGATAATGGAGAATGATGAAATAAAGAGGAAAATCAAAGGGATTTTGGATAAAGGAATCATAAGGCCAAGCACCTTGCCATGTGGGTCACCCATAGTCTTGATATCAAAGAAAGAAATATGGTACTTGGCGCATGTGCGTAGATTTTCAAGATTTGAACAATATTACAGTAAAAAATCGCTACCCACTCCCAAGAATAGATGATTTTCTTGATCAGCTAAAAGAAGAATTTTTTTTCACTAAGTTATATTTACAAAGTGGATATCATCAAGTAAGAATTGCAGAAAGTGATATATGGAAAACTGCATTTAAAACCAAACAAGGACTCTTTGAGTGGCTAGTTATGCCTTTTGGTTTGTGTAATGAACAGTCAAATTTCATGCGAATTATGGATAATGTTTTGAGACCATTCCTTGATGACTTTGTTATTGTATACTTAGATGACATATTTATTTTCATCAAAACAAGAGAAGATCATGTCTTGCATGTGAATAGAGTGCTTGATATTTTGAAGAAAGAGAAATTGTTTCTTAAGATGTCAAAGTGTGAGCTTGGAAATAATTCTTTGGTCTTTTTGGGACATATTGTAGGAGGAGGAGAATTGAGGATTGATCCTTCTAAAGTGGAGGCCATTGTGAATTGGCCCACACCCAAAACAATTACCAAGGTAATAAGTTTCTTAGGTGTAGCTCAAGAGTGGAGGAAGTTTATTGCTAACTTTTCTTCCATCGGAGCTCCTATGCATGTAGTGACAAGTGTGAAGAAATGATTTCAATGGGTAGGGAAACAACAACAAGCTTTCGAAGCTTTAAAAGACAAGATTAGTTCAGCTCTTGTCCTTCCATTACCTAATTTGAGAAAGCCATTCGAGATTCAAACCGATGCTAGTGATTATGCCATGGGCACAGTACTTTTGCAGCATGGTAAGCCTATCGCCTTTCATTCTGAAACTTTTAATGGTGTTGTGACTAATTATCCTACATATTACAAAGAACTATATGTGTTGGTACAAAGTGTCAAGAAGTGGAAACACTACTTGATGGGTAAAGAGACTATTGTACACACCGATCACCAACCACTACAGTAAATGCAGTCGCAAACAAAATTGCAACAATCAAGACATTTCAGGTGGATGGGATTTCTTCTATAGTTTCACTTGGTTATAAGGTACAAGAAAGGTATTTTCAATAAAGTTGCAGATATTCTTTCAAGACCAATCATTAGTGCTTCTTATTTACTCAAGAATGATTTTGTTGTACAAGAGAGTTATATAGAACAATAATGCACATGACATCGATTTTCAAGATGTGTATGCTAGTTTGAGTGAAGGGAATCAAGTTGAAGAAAAATATTATCACATGCATAACAATTTGTTGTTTCATTTGGGCAAGCTATGTATTCCACAAGGAGAGAGGCTAAGTGTCATGAGAGAAGCTCATTCTTCTCTTATTCTTGGAGACTTTGGAGTAAGAAAAACGATGGCGCATCTACATAGGTATTGTTATTGGCCTCGCATGATAGATAGTGGGTCACGTTTTGTAAGAGGATGTTCTATGTGTGCAACAAGTAAGCCCTAGTAATAGGAAGCTTGGGTGGCCTGCGCCCTCTAGGTAACATCAAGGCCATGGGAGAGTATCTCCATGGACTTTGTTGGAGGTCTACCTATGTCAAGAAAGCAACATGATTATCTTTATGTAGTTGTGGATAGATTCGATCCAAATGTGTATCTTGTGATATGAAAACCATTACTGCTGAAAAAATTGCTGAACTTTATTTTCAAAATGTTTGGGTTCATTTTGGATTGCCAACTTCTATTTTTGGTAAGCGAGGATTCCATGTTCATTGGGAATTTTAGTAAAATCTATGGAGAATGATGGACACAAAGTTGAAAAAAAGAGTACCGCTTTTCATCCACAAATAGATGGACAAATCGAGGGTGGTGAACAGAACGATTGTGCATCTATTGAGAGGATATTACAGCAAACATCTGAGATTGTGGGATGACAAATTGCATTACATTCAACGTGCTTGCTTGGGAAAAGCACTCTTCAACACAAACCTCACCTTTTGAAGTATGCTTTGGGCATTTTACCAAAAATCCTGCATTAGACTTCATCTTTGGAAAGGATGTTGCAATTGATGGCCATAGTGACATTGATAAAGCTCGAAAGTTCATTGAGAAAATTAAGATTATACATCCATGAGTTCAAAAAAAAACTTGAGAAAAGTCAAAGAAAATACAAAGAGGCATGACAAACATCGGGTTAATCACAAGTTTCAAGAGCGAGATGAGGTATGGTTGCACATTAGCAAAGAAAGGATTCAAGGGAAGGTAAAAATGTCAAAACCATTTGTTATGGTCCTTTCAAGATCATAAAAAAAATTGGTAATGATGCATTCCAACTTGACTTGCCTTCTTATATGAAAATCTATTCGATTCTTCAATGTTGAAAACTTATCACTGTATGAGCCACCTTTGATCGATGATCAAGGAAGTGATTTTCAACTACCTTCTATTGAATATTTCATAAGCTAGAATTTGGATGAGCTCAAAGAAGATACAATTCTTGAAAGGAGGAGGACAAGAGCATCAAAAGAGGGGAAGTCTTGACTACCTTGATTTGGGCTCAAAGGAACTAAACCAAGCAAGGAAAAATGGATGGAGGTTGGAAAGGTGAGGAGTTGTACCCTCATCTATTGAACGAGGGTAATCAGTATTTTGGGGTCCAAAAGCTTCCCAATGGGGAGGAATAATCAAGAGTTTATAGAAATTTTGCTAAAAATTAAAAATTACATGATTGGGGTTAAACTAGGATGTTTTTGTAGACATCATTTTCTTTGATTCGACAACTGTGAACGGTTGAAAAAATTATATGTCGTATGAGGAAGATATAAATTCGATCCAAAATGCCAGCTTGAGGTAAATTTTTCAAAAATTTAACGAGGTTTGAGCACGGGATGCACGATCAACAAGGTGGAGATTACGATCGGCAAAAAAGTAATATTACTCGGAATATTCCTTTTCCCTTTGGGCCAATCAATAGATGACGAGTGTCACAATTTTATTCGTTGTACGGGTTTGGAGGAACCAATCATAGGGTGCCACATGACGACCTTGAGGCCGCCATGTGTCCACACGCGCACTAAAATTTTGTTGAGGGTACGTAGGAATCAATCCCGGGACCTCACTTGGGCACACGTAAGTTCTTTAGTCTACTCTACCGATGGTTCTTAACATCATAGGGCGATAAGTTTATTTAACGTTTAGTGAAATCGCAAACCCGCCAATGGTCCCCGTGGTGTTCATGTCACATGGAAATATTTAAATACCAACCAACCAACGATTAATGCAATACCCTCCAACTTCAACCCGCGAGTTCAAACTCATTTTTTAAACCACGGTTAATCCATGAGTTAGACGGGAGTTCCGCTGGCTGTGAGGGTTGTAACTGTGGTTTGGGGGTGCATGTGCCCAATCCAAAACATTTATTATGCGGTCAAGTCGGCGGACAATTAGCGGGTGCACCATTTTTTGCGGCCTATGCCTATTTGAACTCCAATTAAGTGGAGTTCTCCACTTTAGTGGAGCTTTCTTAGGTAAAGCTGGGGAAAAAGTGTAGGAGGCCCAATTTTTCACCCATTCGAGTGAATGAAGAGTCATTTTTGACTAATTGGAGCATTCTGGAGCCATTGGTGTAGAGAAAATAGCCATTAGAGCAATGTAACTACATGTAATAGCAAAATTTTGATCATAATGAAAGATGGACATGCCATTAGGAGCTAGACCAACATATGTAGCCCATGAGGGGTGAAGCTGCTTCATTATGCACCTTTATGTAAATTTCATGTGGTGACTTATTTCTCTATTTTGTTTTTAGAGTGTTATTTAAACTTGTTTTATGCTTCTAATTCCCTAAAAACTATCTACAATTCATGGACAAACACCTTAATCCTTATGCAAACTAAAGGGCAATTATGCACATGTTTTTAAAGGCGAAAAGACACTTAGCACAACAAAAATAATATAGTCATTTCAGATCATTGAGCCATACCCTTGTTGATGTCACATTAATGCTCTCTCTCACTTGATATAGGATTTCTCCACTAGTCCAAGCTCGTATGTGAAGTATGTATACAAAATTCACCCGAGATAGAGCGTTTGTGAGAATCGTAGTCATTTTCTCATCAATGGAAATATAATGGAGCCTTACCACTCCCTTCTATACCATATCGTGAATGTAGTGGTGCCAGAGCAATTTTCTTCAACCTACCATGCAACTTTGATTGTCACAAAATGTCATGGTTGATTCCAACTTTTGTAAGCATTCAAACAAACAATTTATAATTCTAAATTGCTACACAACAAAACTACATGGTGCCATATATTCAAATTTAGAAGTACTAAGTTCCATGGAAGACAATTTCCTACCATCCCGAAACCATTGTTGATACCAATAAAAAACATCCACTATATGTACTCTTTCCATTAGCTCTTGTCAACCTAATCAGATTTATACTATTCAACAACCTAAGCTCATTTCCAAGTTCATTAAAGAACCAATCGTTCTTATCATCATCAAACCTTTTTAAAAACACTTCATCAAAGATTCATTAATTCAAATCACATTCGGTGGTCAATTCCCCTCTTAATATAATTCATATTCTACTATGATCATCGCGAGCTCCTACGAAGTTAAGATAGTTTTTATATCTACCCTTTCTTTTAGTACAAAATATCATAGTTGCTCCATAAGTCCTTAAGGATTGTTTACATTATGCTACTTCTTCAAAGTCTGATAACTAGAGAAAAACATGATCTCCCTCTTACTAAGAGAATCTTCTATTCTCTCATTGATAGTCATAGACAAGCATATTTCAAATTTGTTTATCTTCCTGCTCCCTCCCTCTTAAGCCCGGCTCTTTAAATCTCGATTTTTGGAACATATCCTTTTGTCACGGGCTTTGAATTTTCTTCCATTTCCAAATCCATGTACATGCAATCCTCATTATATTTTGAGGATAATGTTAGATCCTACAAAATTTGAGATATAAAGCATTTGACAAAGACCTTTGGTATATTATAATATTATGATGCAAGTATTCCAACTTATAACTAAGCTTCTCTTATGATAAGAGATCATCTAGGGTATTTCAAACAAGATTGAAATGATGATGCATAACACTAATTTAACTTAAAGAATATTACTCGGAATATTCCTTTTCCAACTGAGCCAATCAATGGATGACAAGTGTCACAATTTTATTCGTTGTACGGGTTTGGAGGAACTAATCATAGGGTGCCACATGGCCAACCTTGAGGCCGCCACGTGTCCACACAGCGCATACTAAAATTTTGTTGAGGTTCTACGGGGAATTGATCCCCCGGACCTCCCCTTTGGGCACACGTAAGGTTTTTAGTCTACTCTACATTATGGTTCTTAACATCATGGGGAGACAAGTTTTATTTGCGTTTGGTGAGAATCACAAACATAGCAGTCCACTGCGGTGTTCATGTCACATGGAAACATTTAAATACCAACCAACCGACGGTTAATGCAATACCCTCCAACTTCCAACCCGAGTTCAAACTCGTTTAAACCACGGTTAATCCATGAGTTCCGACGGGAGTTCGCCGAGTCGCCGGGGGTTGTAACTGCTGAGTTTGGGGGTGCATGTGCCCAACCGTAAACATTTATTATGCGGTCAAGTCGGCGGAAAGTTAGCGGGCACGCCATTTTTGGTGGCCTATGCCTATTTGAACTCTAGTTAAGTGGAGTTCTCCTTTTAGTGGGCTTTCTTAGAGTGTGGGCAAAAATGTAGGAGGCCCAATTTTCGCCCATTACGAGTGAATGAAAAATCATTTTTGACTAATTGGAACGATGCGGAGCCATTGGTGCGAGGAGAAAACAATCATTAGAGCATTGTAACTACATGTAATAGAAAATTTTGAGCATAATGAAAGATGGACATTCCATTGGGAGGTAGACCAACATATGTAGCACGGGAGGTGAGCGCTTCATCACTCCTATGTAAATTTCATGTGGTGACTTATTTATCTTTTTTACACTACTTTTCGGTGTTATTTAAGCATGTTTTATGCTTCTAATTCACTAAAAATCATCTACAATTCATGGACAAACACCTTAATCCTTATGCAAATTAAAAGAGGCAATTATGCACATGTTTTAAAGCTGAAAGACACTTAGCACAACAAAACTAATACGGTCATTTCATATCCATTTGAGCCATACCCTTGTTGATGTCACATTAATGCTCTCTCTCACTTGATATAGGATTTCTCCACTAGTCAAGCTTTGTATGTGAAGTATACAAAATTCACCCGAGATAAAGCCTTTGTGAGAATGTTAGTCATTTTCCCATCAATGGAAATATAATGGAGCCTTACCACTCCCTTCTATACCATATCACAAATGTAGTGGTACTTGAAACCAATTTGCTTCAACCTACCATGCAACTTTGGTATCCTGAAATATCATGGTTGATTCCAACACTTGTGAAAGCATTCAAACAAAAAATTTAAAATGCTAAATTGCTACACAACAAAAATACATACGTTTGCCATATATTCAACTTTAGTAGTACTAAGTTCCATGGAAGACGATTTCCTACTCATCCAAGAAACCATTGATCCCAATAAAAAACATGCGCTATATGTATCTTTCCATTGAAAACACTTTCAACCTAATCGATTTAGACTATTCCAACAACCTAAGCTCATTTCCAAGTTCATTAAAGAACCAATCAGTTTCTTATCATCATCAAACCTTTTTAAAAACTACTTCATCAAGATTCATTAATTCAAGATCACATTCGATTAGTCAATTCCCTCTTAATATAAGTCATATTCTACTATGATCATTGCAAGCTCCCTCTAAAATAAGATAATTTTTTATATCTACTTTCTTTTAGTACAAATTATCATAGTTTATACATAAGTCCTTAAGGATTGTTTACATTATGCTACTTCTTCAAAGTCCGAGAACTAGAGAAAAACATGATCTCCCTCTTACTGAAGATCTTCTATTCTCTCATCGATAGTCATAGACAAGCATATTTCAAATTTGTTTATCTTCTTGCTCCTCCCTCTTAAGCTTGACTCTTTAAATCTCGATTTTGGAACATATCCTTTTGTCACGGGCTTTGAATTGTTCTTCCACTTCTTCTTCTTCCATTTCCAAATCCTTGTACATGCAATCCTCATTATATTTTAAGGATAATGTTAGATCCTACAAAATTTGAGATATAAACGTTGACAAAGACCTTTGGTATACTATAATATTATGATTCAAGTATTCCAACTTATAAGTGAGCTTCTCTTATGATGATAAGAGATCATCTAAGTTATTTCAAACAAGATTGCAATGATGATGGATAACACTAATTCCAAATATTTATGAAGTCATTGATATTTAAACTTAGTTCTCCTATTATAGTATTCTATGCATAGAAACCTTAATCAAACTTGAATTTATTGCAAATGAATCTAGGCTTTTGATTACAAGTAAGTATCCAAGCATCTCCAAGGCCCAATATAGACAACTTCAATGATGTTAAAAATTCGTCCATTTTATGATCTCCTCATGGTCCTTTTACGGTCAAGATCCTTGGCCTTGAAAAATGAAATCTTTGTACTAAGTGCGAGAATAATATGCTCCAATGAATCATCTTGACATATGTAGTAGATCTTGAGACTTCAAAATTTTATTATTGTTGTAGTGTGCTCACAAATAGTTCCAAATTTTCCATAATTCATAATACGGTTAACAACTATGAAACATTGTAAATCAACAACATCATCTAATTTCCAACTCATGGTAAATTATCAACATCAACTACTTGCCATATCGTGATACATACTTGACACATGGAATATATTAGCATGAACTAGTGACCATATTTTGGTCCCAATAACACATGTTATACAAACTAGTCACCATCATCACCGGTTAATATATTTGACTCATGGTGAATGTCCAGAGGCCTCACTCTTCATGAGTTATTTAAAACGATTCTAAGTGCGCTCCTCCTCCTATCTAGAGATTTTGAGCCTGATGCTAAAATGCACCCACTCAACTGAGGTGTATAGGCCTCTAGGACCATTATTTATGATTCTAATCAATATCATTGACTCTGAGAAGAATGTCCATCCTTCAACTGGACCATTCTCCTTGGTCATGTATATCTTGATGTTGCTATCTCATCACTCACTCTTGTTGAGAGATACATGGTCAATCATTTCAAGCTTGTCCTCCAAGTATCTGAGACTTCGTCAAAGGATCAATATGCTTGATTGTGACTGGATCATACTACTCTCTTCTATATCGTGTCTTGGTACTACATCTCATGGTGGCTTGTCATCATGTTGTCCTTGCTTTGATCAAATAATTATGCAAGTAGTTTATAAAGCCCTATTGCTTCAAAAATTTCCCCTCTAGCTGCAATATACTTGGCCACTACAATATGAAGTGTGAGAAATGTCTGCTTCATGTTCAAAAGTCATAACGAGTTTAGGCGAAACAATATCTTAATGAAATTTTTATGTCTTCAACACTCTTTGCCTAATGCGAATTTGCATATGTACTTCACTATTTGAGACAAATCTTAAAAACATAACTGAATTTTCCATGACCAATTGTACCATGCGGTACACTAACCCATATATTGGGTCTATCACCACAATGCTTGGCTTTCATCTGACTAGGTGTTCCCTCTACCTTTGAGACATATCATTTTGTTGTGGTAATTTAACTTCTCTCTATGCTTGTGACATTTCAACATATCAACTATATAGCTTGGAAATGTCAATGACATTTCATAATTTTGAACTCGAGAGATATACTCTCTTTGAAGCTAGTACGAGGTGAGTCGACCTCTCCCGAGAGGCAATTCTTTACGCCATAATTGCTCCATCTCACATAAGTCCTTCAACTTTCATCATAAACAAAATCACATGAGATCAACGAGCCTAACACATCTATTTGTAATAGCATTCTTGTGAACTTGTGTTATAGCATCATTTCTCACCTTCATATGATTCATGATTGCTTTTATGGCTTTGGGCACCCATTCCTACGGACTTGGACAAAATTCACTAAAAAACGAGTGTTAAATTCCCCATACGCGTTTATGCCCGGACTTTTCCGCGTGTATACGCGAGTCCATATAATTTCCCGTGTATGCCATTAAAATCATTAAAAAATATATAAAAAATCCCTATTTTCGGGGTACAGTTTGATAGTTACTGCGGTAGTTCAACCACCCCGGCACGTATTGAACTATTTCCATTTGTTGAAACTACTTTGAGGAGTATAAAAAGCCCCTCATGTCGTAGCCTAAGGGAGAAGAAAAATTATTGATATTATACTACATTGGTATTCCCTATCAAGTACGAATTCCCGTGCCTCCTGCACTTCCCGGAGTTCATTAGAAACCCTTGTTTCTGGAGATGCTCATCTCTTTATATGTCATCTCGTATGCACCGAGTTCGGAAGGAATCTTAGCGAGGCAAGGGTGGGACGGATCCGGACGACGATCTGCTCCAAGATCGTGGAAGGATTCGGGTGATCTCTCCACTCGTTATTTACGTACATGCTATTTATAATACGAGAAGAACCATCTTGTTCACGAAATATACGTGTTGGTGTGCTTGCATACATGAGAATATTGTTATTTAAGCATTTGTTATGGTTTATCTAATGTTTCATATGGATTTCACTAACATTTAGAGTAGATATATCTTGTACAACCGGTTCTTCGTGCTTGTTTCTTCTTGTCTTTCGGAGTTAAGAAGGAAGAAGGGTTGCGGGGGTTTGGACCCCGCGGGATACAGCTTCAACACGTAGGACCTACGGGTAACTTCCTCGATCTACTCTATTTAGTTTTTCATGAACATGTATGGTTGTGTGAGTCCTTCTTAAGTAGCATGCTGCTCTGTGGGTTTAAACCCAACAAACCTCTAGGGTGATTTTCCCCGAAAACGAGCTGACGCTCAGCTGAGAATCGCATTCTTGTGATTCCCCTATTAGGTGGTTTGGTGTTTGATAGGTTTCCAACGGTTTTAACTTTTATTTCCGGTCCGGTTTACTTTTTCTCGGTCAAAGCTGAAGTCTGGTTTCTTATCCGGGCTTGATCCTTTTTTGTTTTTCATTATTTACCTTTATATACGTGCTTTTTTTCTGCACACGGTCGCGTATACACGCAATTTTGTCTAAAGGGAGTCGCGTATACGGCTCCTTTAGCACGGTCGCGTATGCACGCTTGTTGCTAAGCGTGAAGTAGCGTATACCTAGGCGATTTTGAAATTTTGGATTCCTTGGCTTTTTAGTCCTTTCGCTCTTGTGGAGACTTTGTTCTGCGGTGTCTTTGTACCTACGGATTGTGAAGAAAGTGGTCTTTGGTCTTTTCTCTCTTTCGTTTGATTGAAAACTAGTCTTTTTGGAAAAGTGTTGTTTCTTGTCTTTGACATTTCTAGTTTGAGTACCAGATCTCTTCAAGGATTCTTGGTGATGCCTTCCTTGAGCAGAGAGCTCCTCCTCATTTACTCTTTCCTATCTTTGTGTTTTGCTTTGCACTATGATTTTTCCCTATTTCTTGGTTGGTTTTCTTGAGTTCAGTTGGCTAGGTCTTGTTGCAACTTTTGAAGCCTCTTTCTTGGTTCTTTGAAGTTTTTGTTTGCGGCAAGGTTGCACTATTCTTCTAGGCTGAGTGGCTGAGTTGTCTTGTCTTCTTTTGCTCATATTGATCTTGCTACTAGTTATCCCTATAAGATTTGGAGCATTTTTGAAGTTTTTGCTTGAAATTTAGTGTTGTTTGGCTTGGGATTTTATAGTTTCACTTGGTCTTTTCGAACTCTTTTATAAAACTCAAAATTCAACATTTTGCTTTGTTGTTTGCTTTTGTTTTTGCATTTGTTTTCGTTTCTTTGTATCTTTTGAAGCTTTGTTGAGGTTTCTTGCCTTTAGATTTTGGCTTGATTTTGGAAAGGAGTTGTCATTGATTTCTTCCTCTTGTTGTTAAGCATTTTTGGTGTCTTCATATTAAGAGTTATTGATTAAGGAACTAGCTTTGGACAACCAAAAGAGATAAAATGAAGGACTTTTGGGAAATTTCACTTTCTGCTTTGGGAGATTTTGCATCTTAGGATTTGCATGCTTGTAGTGATTTGCATCGAGTGCACTTAAGCATTTAGTCATTTTCATGGTTTTTGTGAGTGTGGAGTTTGCTATACGAAAAGAAAAATACAATTTTTAATCTTGTAGAACCCGTGTAGAAGTTGCTTTTCATCAAAATACAATAGCGCATTTGCATGTGGTTTGGTTTTTTATTAATTTCTTTACGCGTCAAAACATCATAAGTTTCATTTCGCATCCCTGTGACTTAACATAACGACCCATTAAAATAGCGATATAATTTAAAATCAACTAGCAAGTTTTCTAAGTGTCATACACCGACTAGCTAGGTTGTAGGGCCTTGGATTAGGTGGTGGAGAGTTAAATCTCCCGAGGCCGCTCCAAACAAAACATAGAAGTTGATTAATTGAGCGGAAATCCAACTCGTTAGGTGGACGGGAAAGCTCTCTCCTCCCGAGAGAGTCAAGCGCGAGGAAGTGAAGAGGAGCTGAAAGAGGGATACCTCTCTGATTAGTTGAATGCGACCTCAAGACCGTTCCGCCCGGCTTTTGACACGGATTGGTGCCCATAGTTGCCACTCCTAGGTTCCACACGGTGGTAACGGGGGGAATACCGTGGTACAGGGGCGAACGTCGCATCACTTTTAGCGGTACTTAAGGGTGCCCTTGCGAAGCTTGGGTGCTTGAGCAGCGAAGGTTGTCGTTAGGAGGTCGGCGTAACTATTTACGATACCTTCACTAGTAGGCACAGGCCGTAATTATCTAGACTACTTTCGGGAGGTCCTATATTTTCTCGTATTTTGGTGTCCGGTCCTCATCACCGGAGCGGAAATACTTGGAGGTTGTTTGCTTGATTGTATCTTAGGGATTTTTCTTATAGTGAGTGCTCTTTGCTCTAAGCTTGCCTAGCTTTTCACTTTTTTGAGTCTAATTTAAAATCTATAAAAGTGAGTGATCAAGCGCCTCGTCGATCGAGGAGAATCGGTTATATACGAGAATCCGAGCCTTCTTCGAGAAGGTGTAGGGTGATTTGGCAATTGGTTACCACCCTGTGACGTACGACGGTGGAGAGAGATCCTCCACAAGGGTGCGAAGGTTTCATAGCGATTCGGTGTCGATTCGAGAGGAGCATTCCCGCTCACCTCGCGAGTTTTATTTCCTCGGGGAAGAAGATTTTCAAATCGAGGAATTACAAAACCTCTGGGTCGGGTCCATCTCCTCTTCCTCCCGATTATCCGTTCGTTGTTCAATACATCGTACACGAGTGAGAGGAACCAGAAGATCCTCCGTATTCATACCTTTCGATAGCCACGGCCACAGGAACGCAACCTGCTGTGAAGTCTTGGAGACATTCGGACTCACCTTGTTGAAGGAGGGGACACTGTACTTTATCTTCGATTGCTAATCGCTGTTGTGTTTGGCTGCGGATTTCCCAAGCACACGCTTCTCATTATAGTCCCATACATTTCGGAATGCGCACTAGTGGGATTCCTTCTTTTTCCTTTCGTGGCAAATTTGGATCTACACCCATGTCTTCCGCTGATGGATCGACTTCTTTTAAAGTTCAACGAGCGGACACATTCTAGTTGGATATTCTTCAAGGTCCTTTCCGTTTACTTCTCGGACCCGAGTTTCAACCCTTGGTGCGGGGGGGAAAGTTCGACGCTACTTTTACGGGGTGGAACCACCATGTTCACTACGGCGGGGGCGGGGAATCGATTTTAGGCTGGTCACCAAGGGAATACTTCTTTCCCTTCGTCGAGTGCTTATCGAGACCTTTTCTCCTCTTTCTAATGCACGGAACCCCTATCCATGACTTTCCTCTTCATTTCATACTTATTGAGGCTGATGCGGGCTTTGGTAGCTTTCTGCGTTGGGAAAGATGCTTCTCCTTTTTCTACCAGGTCCTTTTTAGCGACTGGTGCCTCATCAAATCCGGAGTATTCTTTTGAGAATGTTGGGAATCCATCCCATGAAGGATGGAATCCTGGAGCTCCACCTCGCTTACCTTTTACGGCAACGTTAAACTTGCAGTTGTCAAAAGTTGACTAATGATCCGATTAGGTATAGTACGAGGTGGCCTCGGTTCCCACCAAACTTCCTTCGGATATTCCAAAGTTTGAAGGTAAGAATGGAGGAAGATCAGGCGACCACATTACCACTTTCCATTTATGGTGTTCTTCGAACTCACATTCGATGATTCGATTGGGTTGAGATTATTTCAACGCACCCTAGCTAGGCATTTTGCCAAATGGTATATTATGAGCTAGCGAAATGAGTTTGCTACATTTCGAAAGGCGGTTGTTACATTTACGAACCATTTTCGGTTCTGTCAGTATGTGTGTTGGGGCCCGAACTCCTAGCTAATTTTAAGCGAGACGATGCAACCCATTTAAGTCACATTCGAGGGTGGAGGAGAAGAAGAGGGTGATTAAAGCTCATATTCGAGGTGAATTCCTTTTGGAATGGTTTCTCGAATCCATTGTCGGATATTTCGAAAGATGTATCCCTCTCAGGTATTTACCGAGGAAGCGGACCATTTTTGGGTCCCGGCGGCTAGAGTTGATATATTCTCGGTCGGGGTCCTTCTCGTGTTGCCTAATGCTCCTCGTAATTAGATTTGTCAAACTAAGCTTCGGTCCTCATGGCGACGGAGTGATTGGATCGATCAATAGTGGTGCGGCCCGGCCACATACTCAAGCTAGGTAGTTGTCTTTGCAATATCTCTTACCGAGTCGGTGGCCTTTCTTGAGTCATCACCTTCCCATTCTTTGTCCATAAATGTTGTCCAAGATTCGGTCGAGGAAATCAAAAATCCGAAGGGAAGAAGAAGGGACGAAATAATAAGAAAAAGGCAGGTAATGCAAATAAATACAGCATGTTGGTGAGGGTCCAAAGGAGAAAGGAAAGTGAAGTTTCCATGCAAGCTATGCGGAGACCATCTTACGCACCTTGCTAAAATTGGATGCGCGGCGCTTGATAGCCAACGGGGTTCTTCTAGTTCCCGAGGTTGTGTTAACAAACCCCTTTCCCCCCAAGGGCAACAATTAGTTGTTGGCGCGAACCAAATCTGGGGCTTCCTGCGGGGGCACCCGGGAAATTCCATCGAACATTTTCATGATGAGTGCTCACGCGGATATCGCTACGAGATCCGTGATTATGGCGGAGAAGAGTCTTCGAAAGCTAAGGAAGTCTGATACTGCGAGCCGCTTCACATTACGAAGCCTCTTGTTGAGTCTATGCCTCGGATGCCCAAAGCATCTTCTAGCGATCAACGAATTAATCCAAATGCTAGAGTTTGCCCAGAACTACTCGATTGTGGAAGATATGGCATAGAGTCCTTGTGCTGTCGGCTTTAGAGGTACTCCGGTCTTGTCGACTCGGCGCGATTATTTGCTCCTTGCCATTGGGGCCATTCGTCCAAAAATCTCTTCGATTACTTTTGATATGACTAATTTTAAGAAGAGACTTCCTCATCACATGGCTTTTCATATTAAATCACATCGTACCGGAAGTGTAACATCTTTCGGACGGTTGTTGATGAGGGTGCTTCACATGCGTGATGTCTCTCGCATGCGGAAAGGTGCCTTGCCAGATCTCCCAAAGCTATTCCATCTACCACTCTTCGTTGTGTTCGACGGTCATTCTCACGAACCCCATGGTATTGTCCCATTGCCCATACGTGACCGGGGTGCTTGTCAATATAGAGGTTAGTGGATGCAAGCTTGGACACAACCTTACGTGGGGAGAACCTAGATTTATGAGATGGATGCTTGTCCTCATTATTCGCATTATATGTTTCCTCACGAAGGGAGGATGGAACGGTGGATATTTGGAATTTGTCCTCCTATAGACCCGAATGCGTCCTCTTTTGACTCATGTTCTAAGTTGGATAATTCTAAGGCGCCTATTGAGAATTTAGGAGTTGGAATGTATTCTTCCTTGATGGGTACTTTTCGATATTCCTCCTCCTACGGTTCATATTAATGCAATTTCATCCTCAGGCTCCCTTTCGAAGAGGTTCTTGAGAACTCATTATTTTCGGACCCTTGGACCTTCCTTCCTACGCATTAGCGGAAGGTCAAGTGGGTGGAATGGCATTTCCTATTTCTGCGGCGAGATTGCTTATCGATCCCCGGCTGTTGACTACGGGGAATCCATCCCCGACTCCTCTGTCCGCCGAGAGGACAACGGATGGAGATGGCTCGGCTTGGACCCTTGCGTTCTTCTTGCCCGGGATTGCCTTGATACCTCTTTATGAAGAGGCCATCTGGAAGCCATGGCCAAATGTAAACAGATGAACCGTGGGATGACTTGCATCATCGGTCTTACTTTTTACGACTTGAACGAAGTAGAAACAAGTTTTCCAAGTCCTCAGTCTCCTGGTCTGTTCATGGTCTTGAACCTTTAGCACCAACAGGTTTATCTTTGAAGGGAACATGGGTATCGATTTCTCCTACTATCTGGTGAACATTTTCTAGGGATCAATATTATCAAGTGTCTTCATCGGAAATTTAGGTCTTCCACGTCGAAGGGTTCAAATTTACATCGAGCTCTGAAGTATAGGGATGTATTGTGGTCTTATGAGGAAATGCCTGGTATAGACCCATCTATTGTCCCGCGTAGATCAAGACATATGAAAATGCTAAGTCGGTGAGGCAAAAACTTGATCGGTCAATCCGAGGAAGAAATGACAACTATCAAAAATTTGAAGTTGAGAAGGCACAGCAAGGCGGGATTCATTTTCCCTGTTCACTGGTAAGATGGTTCAAATCCTGGGTCCCATAGATAAAAAGCAAGAACGATTTGAGTTTGCACATGCATTTGAGAGACCTAAATAAAGCATGTCCTAAAGATAATTACCCCACACCATTTATCGATCGAGATCATTGACGAAGTGTGCGTGTGGGAATTTTCTCCTTCATGGACGGTTTCTCCGGATATAATCGAATTACTATCCGTCTGAAGATCAACATAGAAGCTGTCTTTATTTGTCCCACTGAGGTACATTTGCATACAAGAAGATGCCTTTTTTAGTGTAGAAAATGCGGGGCCACCTTTCGGCGGGCCATGTCATATGCCTTCCGACATCAAAAAGATTATCGAGGCGTATTTGGATGATTTATTTACTCATTCTTGAAAGAAGGATGGATCACATCTTGCTCACCTCCGGAAAATATTTGAACGATGTCGGTTCTCTCAAATTAGATTGAATCACCGTTAAATCCGTTTTCAGTTATCGGTCGATTGTTGGGATTCATTGTGTCTAAGGAAGGGATTAGGGTAGGTCCTTCAAGAGTTGAAGCAATACTTCGGTTGCCTCCCAGTCTCTAATTGACTTCAAAGTCTACAAGGAAAGTCTAATTTTCTTCGGAGATTTATCGTAAGTGCTGCGGGGTACAAAGGGATTTATGAGATTGTTTGAAGAGGAGTTCCATTTCTTCAGGATGACTTCGCTCAACACTGGGTCGATAACTGAAAAAAGCATTGACCTCCGCTCCTTATTGAGTCCACCGATTATAAGCGGGGATTTTCTTTGTATCGCGTGACAGAATCTACCATTGGTATGGTTACGCGTTCGAAAGGGATGATGCTCTTGCGGAACATGTTATTTAATGCCTTAATTGAGGCTTGGTAGGACACGAACTCCGATACACTCACGATAGAAAAATTAGCTTTGAGCGGTTCATCTTTGTGCGGCGACCTCTGACATTACATTATTCTTCGCAAAACTTATGTTTTGGCGGCGTTAATCAATTTCAGTTTGTCCTCGGTAAATGATGATTGGGGAAAATAAATCATTGGATTGTGATTTTACAAAATTTGATCACACGAGTTTATGTACGCCAAGTCCAAGAAATTATTGGTTTTCGCGGAATTGATCTCCGAGTTGCCACAGCCAAGTGAAGATATGATCTATGATGGTCTTTCCGGATGAACATTTGTTTCTTACTCTACTAGGATCCTTGGCTGCGGAGATATCATTGTATGTCTCGGTGCCAAGTTTCCCTCTACTTTTCGAAGGTAAAGAGCGTCGTAAGTTGCGTCACTTGGCCAAGAATTATTTGATTATTGGTGATGCTTTATGCGAATCAGAGGTTGATTCAATCTAAGACGTTGCTTAACTCTCGAAGAAGCTGAGGCTGTCTTGAATGATTCCTGATGGAGCTTGTAGGGGTCATTTATCTGAGCTTGCTACGGCCAAAAAATCTTGCGTCTTTGAGTACTTTTGGCCCTCGATTTTGAGGATTGTATCGAATCGGTCAAAAAGTGTCATCCGTGTCAAGTCTATACTCGAAAAATGCGCGCGCTCATCCCGGCCTCCGCTTTTTTCGGTCATTGCTGTCGGTCCCTTTACAAAGTGGGAGCCAGTTATACTTGTAACCCGCCTTCGGCTAAGGGTCACAAGTACGTGTGCTCTTGATGGTGCTACGAAGTGGGTCGGCTATGCCTACTTTTGGGAATGATGGTGAGACTGCGACTCTTTTCCTTTTCAACCGGAGTTATCGCTCATTTTGGTATTCTAGAGAGATTGTCCTTGATCATGGCAGTCATTTTCGAATAGTATGATGAGTGAGGTTGGCTCTCAAATTTGGTTTTCGGCGAGGAGCATTAATCTCCATATTATCCTCAAGCCAATGGGCAAGTGGAAGCCATGAATAAATCCTTGAAGACAATTCTTCAAAGAACAATTGATAAAGCTAGATCCAAGCGGCATATTATGCTATATCACACTTTGGGCATACGGGACGTGCGGTGAAAGCTGCCAGGCGCGCTTATCGTTTCGACTAGTGCACGGGGTGGAATCCGTATTTCCTATTGAATGCGAGATTCCTTCTCTTAAATTAATTTGTTGAAATTCTTCTGACACTTCTAGTCTTGAAGAACGGCTCCCTTCATACGGAACATCTCGGTGAGCGTGGGATGCCACCACGATGAATGAAGCGCAAAGCAGAGTTAAAGTTGATGCCATCTACTGCGATGGTCAAACCTAGGGTTTTTTCGGAAGGTGACCTTGTTTTGGTCTATGCCCAAGAAAAAGATGCCACAGGGGCGGAAGTTAAGTCTATGTCGAGTATGGCCTTCATCGTTAAAAATTCCTTAAGAAAGGAGCGTATACCTTGGTTGATTTTGAAGGCAATTGTCGGAGCCCCAGAATGATACTATTTGAAAGTATTATGCCTAGGCTTTGGCACAGCATCGTTGCTTTTGTATATAGTAGTTTTTTTTGTACATATCTGGTTGATTTTGATCTTTGATGAGTTTGGTGATGTTTTTGATGCTTTGGCGAGGTTGTGTTGTTGGATGTCATGAGTTATTTTGGTTTCACGAATGGTGCTACAGTGAACACACACCGGAACTTAGCTTCCGCGGCCGTTAGCTTCATTATCCTTAGGTCTAATTTGTTGATATCAAGAGGAGTGCATTGGTCCTGCTTCCAATAATATAGCGAATACTGCTATGAGTTGTTTATCTACTCTCGGAGCAATATCTTTGGGTGTTGATTCGTTGGTAGTTTTCTTGGACTCTCATTTGGTGGTGTCGCAGTTGAAAAATACTTATCGGGTTCGTGACCCATTTTATTACGTTTGTTCTTGAGGGTACGTTTGTTACAAAGATCATTTCAATTTTAACTTTCATTTCATATTCCTCGATAAATTGGTTGGCGGACTCATTAGCTAATCGAGGCAACTGGATTGGCATATTAATCATTCCATACAATAAAATTTAATCATCAAAAACATCATACATTTGATACATTTATCACATCACATCAAATATGGAATTGTATATATATCATCAAAGTGTTCAAAAACTTTACAAAATTTGGATCCGCAGGTCATACAAAACTTGGGCTTATGCCGATCATATTCGATCTCAAAAAATAATATACGATCATCTAATACATAACATCTATCTCCTCACGGGTCCCTTCCCCGAGAAGTCGTGTTCCTATAGAACATAATCGCGGTGGCAACTCGGTGGAATAACCGTACCCGATCTCGGAGCACTCCTACCACCGATCTGGATGGCTTAGAGCGGATCTTCCACAGCTGACCATAGGTATTTGGCGGGTTAACCCTTCCAAGTTCCTGCACGGCTTTGGAGGTCTGTCTGAATCCTTGTATGCGCCTTCGCCCACTGCGACGCTTGTGTGTGCGGGAAACCCTCGAGTCGGGCGGGTCCAATATACGTATGTGATCATGTTTACATTGTCGGTCATTATGAATCAATCAAAAACATGTTTATTTTTATTTTTTCATACATATTTGAAAAAATCCAAAAAAAATTATAAGTCAAAAAAATTTGCAAACTTACCGACTATGCCCCATGCGTACTCGGTGGAAAAACAAGATGCGGATCTCCACAAAAGTCCATCCCGGCATAGGGATAGTCGTCCACGGGGATGATTTGTTCTCCCCACCAAAGGAAGAACTCATCATCCCAAGTGGTCGAGGGAGCTTCACTTCCCCCTAATCTCTTCATCGCATGGCCCAACGGCATTGTTGGGTCTCTCAGGAGCTGTGATGGTAGAGACAACTGGGGCCTCAATGTTTGGGTATCTTCTCAAGAAAATTTCATCAAATGTCTTTGATGTCACAAAGTGTTTGGTCTTTTCTTGGCGGATTGAGGTCAGAAATTTGTTGCTTCATGTTCGGTAATAGGGGTTTGTGCACCAATCATACACATGAGTCAAGCATTCCATGCTATGCTCATTTGCGTCTGGACGCACGATGTAGAGGAGAGCGGATCTTGCCACTACGCCAATGGTGAAAAGGAGGATTTTCATGTGCAAATCCCTTAAATATTTAATCGCAATGCGAGTTCCAACTTTCTTGGAACCCTCTACGCAATACACGTGGACATAATCTTCCACGGTTAGCCCTCCCGAGGCTTCCCCTTGCAAGTCTGGTTCCCCCCTCCGGGGAGAGTCCGGTGATAAAGTATATGTCTTCCACTTCAATGCGTGCGGCATCGATCTATCATAAGTAGTCCTCTTGGGTTCAGGTAATTGACGAGCATTTCTAGCAACCGAACATTGCTTTTCATATTTGGCATTTTGAAAAATTTGAACAATCCGCAATTCCGAAGAATATTTTGCGATGCTCGATCTTGCATGACCTCTTGATCAATTTACTTTGTGTTCCGCTCTCTCCATGAGATTGTCATCTGTCCAAAATTCAACAAATCCTTCATTAGCCACGCATTTTTCATTTGGGCTTACGCATACGCGGCTTTCTTTATGCACGGTCGCGTGTATACGCGACTTTCTGTTACCAACCCGCGTATGCGTAGGCCCGCGTTCTTTAGAAAGGGTTTCGTGGTGAAAATCACTAAATTTTAATTTGTAAACGGACAAATGATTTGCAAGGATGATTGAGGAGCTTACACGACAAATTCGGTGCGATTCGACGGTCGGTTGTTCACGATTTAACGAAAAGAATTTTTTTGCTCCCGAGCACTTTCCGAATCAGCAATGTAAAAATGAACCAAATATGAGGTAATTTGTCTATTTATGCCTAAAAGTTGAAAATTTTCTCAAAAATTTGTTATGCTTATTTTTTCGATCTATCTTAGTGCATAACCCGGATGCTTGGAAGTGCCCGATTTGGTATGTTTTTAGGTATATTTTGACGGATTTGAGATTTTTCCCGTTTTTTATCCATGATTACCGACTCGTCACGGCGGTATATGATCTTCAACGCATATAGGTTAGGGAAATCACTTTCGTTGCATCTTGCATACTAGCCTTCATCTTGATCACTTGCCATAGGGTCGATCCCTTCGGGTCCATGACTATTACACCCATTTCACTCGCCGATTATTTAATCGCTTGGTGGTAGAGCCTTCCTTTACATGGGCTTCCTAGTTAGTTCCTCGCTATCACTTGTTTCCCATGCTGTGTTTTATGTAGGCTGAGGTCCTCTTCGAATCGCCATGACTTATGTGTTGAAGCTTCATTCTTCTCCTTCCTCACTATCCCATTTTCGCTTTTACCCTAGAGGCTCCCTGGTGTCGTTAAGTTGTATTACGCATTGCATACGGCTACTTGTTTATCCTGGCCTTTAGCCGGCTTCATTTGGACTCGGTGTTTAAGCCAACTTTTGACCTTGACTATTTGTACAAGTTAACCATTGCATGCATAGCTATCGCGACTTGACACCCTTTTACCCATGGATGGAACATTCCTTTGAGTATCGCTTACCGAGTTTACGCCACCTTGCATTGAGCATAGGATTGTTCCAATCGGGAACTAGTGCATACGATTTTGATACTCGTTCTATCCATTGTACCATAGCATTCTTTTATTCTTTTCGAGCTTATTATGAAAAAGACAAAAAAATCAAATATAACAAAAAGAGCGGGGAACGGGATGTATCTTCGTTGTTTTGATGGCGAGTACGAAGTCGAGTTTGTGGCCGCTTGAACAAAGCACATATACTTATATATATTTCCTACATTTGGGGATGGTTTTAGTTTTGACCTAGGTTCAGCCTTTACCTTGTTTCCTTGTCGGTCACTACGGTTATCTCTTCCAGTCATATGGAGAGTTTTGTTCTGCCTCTGCATAACGGACTTATCTGAGTGTCACTTTCGCCATGGTCATTATGAGTCGTGCTTTTGTTCAAGGGAAGTCTAACAGTCGGCCATTCTGCGGTGTCTCTTGACTCATTATTCGGTCGGCCTTCCGATCTTGTCGGTATCTTGTTCTATCACATCGGATGTTTTGGTCTTGCTCGTCTTGGTTTGAGAAGGTCCCCATTGACTTCTTGCTGGCGGGTTTGTCTGCGCGACTACGACACATTGCTCTGAGAGAAAACCTAGAGCCACACTGGCCTATTTCCATCATTGATAGGTGACCTTGTGCTCAACATTTGATCATCATTATGGGTCTTTGATGAAATTGGTTTCTGTGTTCGACATCGGCATACATTATCACACTTGGGATTAGAGTACGGTACCTTGATTTCCATTTGACCCTATCGGTGGATTTCTCACCTCTATGTGACTTTCATTATTGGTTGGTTCGAGAGGGTTTCTTCCGTCGCTATTTCATCTTGTGCATGTCGGAAACGTACTTCGGTTTGGTTCCATGCTCTTCATCCGATTCCTTCCAAATCTTGGCACTGCAGGTTACACTGTGGCCCCGGAGCGTGTGGGATGCCTTAATGCCTTCCTTACGGCCAGTCTTTTCCTTGACTCCGACTCATTGCTCTGGGAATAAGGTCTGAAGTCTTTGTCGGTACCTTAGGGTTTGCGGTCGTCGATTAGCGGACTCTTGTCGGCAGGTGGGGATTCATCATGCCTCTTGATTTGGTAGATTCTTACAAGTGTTCGACTTCAACTCATTCATTCACACTTGTTAGATTGTACTAGGGCACTGACATGTTTCATTATTGGTGGGTTGTCTCGCGTTGGTTAACGGTATACATCATTGACGGTAATCAACGATTTCTCATGGTCGACTTGACTCATTTATTCCCATTGTGTAGAATTGTGCCATAGTGATCGGTGAAGACCTCGGGTTGCATCGGCATTTCTCGGTTCTTTTGAGTCCATTCGGTTACGCAGTCGTCTTTATCCCCATATATGTTACTTGATTCGATGCAATGACATCCTATATGTTGGCTCTAGAGTTGCGTGATATTACCCGTTTGTTCCACCCCTTATGATTTGGTACTTGGAGATTCAATTACTTATTTGATCGGACATCGGTTACGTATCCTTGATCGGCTTTTTATATGTGATACTTGGACATTGATTCGGACTTGCTTAGGGCCATGCTCGGATGATTCATTATGTACTTTCGGTTCAGTTATACTTGTATACATGTTGGATCTATTAGGTACTTTCTATATGATGTATTTTGGCCGAGCATGGGTATGCCCGCCTCGGCATGAGTTGACTCTCTGTTTTTCTTTCATTGGTTTTGGCGGTGAAGTACGGTGAAGTCCTCTCTTGTCTAACGAAGTTCTTTCTATGTGCATAATACATTTTCGGCCATCATGTACCCCTTCGACCTCATATGTTAGGGGAGCATCTGTTATAGCATCATTTCTCACCTTCATATGATTCATGATTGCTTTTATGGCTTTGGGCACCCATTCCTACGGAGACTTGGACAAAATTCACTAAAAAACGGTGTTAAATTCCCCATACGCGGTTATGCCCGGACTTTTGCGTGTATACGCGAGTCCACATGTACTTTCTAGTGTATGCCATTAAAATCATTAAAAAATATATAAAAAATCCCTATTTTTAGGTACAGGTTGATAGTTACTGCGGTAGTTCAACCACCCCGGCACGTGGCCAACTATTTCCAACTATTGAAAATACTTTGAGGGTATAAAAGCCCCCTCATGTGCATGGCCTAAGGGAGAGAGAGAATTATTGATATTATACTCTGTTGGTATTCCCTATCCAAGTCTGAATTCCCATGCCTCCTGCACTTCCCAGTTCATTATAGGAAACATTTGTTTCCTGGAGATGCTCATCTCTTTATATGTCATCTCGTATGCACCAGTTTGGAAGGAATCTTAGCGAGGCAAGGGTGGGACGGATCCGAACGACGGTCTGTTCGAAGAACGTGGAAGGATTCAGGTGATCTCTCCACTCGTTATTTCTGTACATGCTATTTATAATACAGAAGTACCATCTTGTTCCCGAAATATACGTGTTATGGTCTTCTTACATATATGAGAATATTGTTATTTAAGCATTCATTATGGTTTATCTAATCTTTCATATAGATTTCACTAACATTTAGAGTAGATATATGTTGTACAACCAGTTCTTCGTGCTCGTTTCTTCTTGTATTTCAGGTTAAGAAGGAAGAAGGGTTGCTGGGGGTTTGGACCCCGCGGGATCTGCTTCAACCGTAGGACCTACAGGTAACTTCCTCGATCTACTCTATTTAGTTTTTCATGAACATGTATGGTTGTGTGAGTCCTTCTTAAGTAGCATGCCCTACTCTGTGGAGGTTTAAGCCCAACAAACCTCTAGGGTGATTTTCCCCGAAACAACTATATTGCAGAGGTTCAATATGTAGGATAGTAAACCGGTGAAGATTTTGATTCCTGTAGGTGTAAAGTTGTCTGCTGAACAGTGTCCCAAGACACAAGAAGAAGAGGAGGGTATGTCCCATGTTCCATATGTAAGTGCAGTAAGTAGCCTTATGTATGCATTGGTCTGTACTAGACCAGACATTGCACATGCAATGGGAGTATTGAGCAGGTTTATTTCAAACCCAAGGAAGGAGCACTGGACAATAGTGAAGTGGGTTTTCAGATATTTGCGTGGCACTAGTGTTTATGGCTTGTGCTACCAAGGAAGATCAGGATTGGAAAGAGTGTTGGACATTCGTGGTTTTCTTTATGCAGCCTGGGTTGGAGATCTGGACCAAAGAATATCTACAAGTGGGTATGTGTTTAGCCTATTTGGAGGTGTAGTCAGTTGGATGAGTAAATAACAGTCTATTGTGGCTCTTTCAACTACAGAGGCAGAATACATGGCATCCACTCATGCAATCAAGGAAGGAGTTTGGTTGCAGATATTGTGTTCAAGTATGCGGTTGGTGCAACGAGCTATAAGGATAGACTGTGATAGCCAAAGTGCAATTTTCTTAGCTAAGAACCCTATTTATCATTCAAATACAAAGCACATTGATATTCAATATCACTTTGTGAGAGATATGGTTGAGGATAAAAGGGTGTTGCTGGTAAAGGTGGACACTTTGAAGAATGTTACAGATACATTGATGAACTCTGTGAGCACTCATAATTTCTATTGGTGTAAAGAAAAAATAAGTGTTGCAGAGCTGGGATAATGACTAAGCTCTCATGTGGCCCCCTTGCAGAAAGAAAACAACAAGTGGGAGAATGTTGGGTATGTGTTATATTCTTTCCACGACTAGCTCCACATGCGGACCCACTCATAGATGGACCCACCCATGGTTTTGTGCATGATTTTGCACATGGTTTTGGGGGACGATGGTTTTTGGCCCCTGGTATTTTGTAGATCCATTCAAGCGAACTACGGTTATGTTCTAATCTAGGGTTAATGGATTGGGGTTTATGTATGCTTCAACATGTATATATATGTGTTGTAACACTAAAAGGAATATAATGAAAAATCAAGCTAGTCGTCCCAATTTGGGATCTAGGGGAAAATCTCTTTGTTTATCTATTTTATGTTTTATGCTCTCGCTATTGTTTATTTTCTGTTTTAAGATTCGTTTGTAGATAATTTCTGTATAGGGTTAAAACCTACAGTAGAAACAATGATAAGTGGTGCAATCTTAAAACATGTACAAAAACTGAAGAGAAAGAAGTGTGATTTGTGTTACTTCCAAATTAGAACATGCATGTGTGATGTGAAATAAAATGGAAATGTCAAAATCCAACAAGTAAATCCACCCAAAAATTCTCTCCTTAATATGGAGAGATAGGGATACCAAAGGGTAGGACCCACATTCCCATAAAAGATAAACTTTATTATTATGGTTTGCAATAATGGTTAGAGCGTCTTACAGGGTTGCCCAAGAAATTGATGGGAAAATACAATGTGATATCTTGAAACAACGAGGAATTCCCCTCAAATATAGGATCCTCAAAAGAGATGAAGAGGTTCTACAATTAGAGAATACAAGATCCCAAATGAGACACATGATAGCCTCTTTCACAAACTCTCGTAGTTTCCACAACCTCCTTGTAATGATACTTGAAGGTTGAGAAAACCTACAAGAGAGAATGTTAGGGCTATAAAACTAAAAATCGAGTTAGTGTGGAAAAGAGAGCATCTAAGTGGTTGATAATGCTACAAAATAATACAAGAACTAAATGAAATGGTAGGGAAGGTCCCCATATTTTTGTAGCTTATGAGAAGCTCTTAACTAGCTAGATAAGGAAATGAAAGGATAAAATCAAAAGATATAAATAGTTTTTTAATATTTTTACTTACGCATAAAGTATGTAAAAGGAGAACCCTGCAAGAAAAAGAACTTTCGAGATATTAGATTTATGAAACTCAAATAATGATGAGAGATCCTGGAAAACAATGCCAAGAATGGGTTGTTCTCTTGAAGTCTCCCCCTCACACTTTCTAGTTGATTCAACAATGATCCTCTACAAATCATCCAACACAGATTAGACATATGTATTAAATCAATAAGAAAATGGCAAGACTACTCTGTAACTTGTATGAAAATAAATAGAGTTGTCTAGCCTATAGCATATCAAGTAACCAGTTGAAAATATGGTATACATATACATCCATAATTCCATAAAACCATATGATCAAAATTAAATAAAAATCAAAGGCACAAGTAGAGAGGATTAAACCAACAATGAACCAAGCACATGCTCTAATGGAATAACAATCATGAATGAATGCCAAAGTATTTTTATTCGAATGAAAAATACAATTGCATAAATGAAGAGCTTCCCCAAGCACAATAGCTCATTGCAAAAGATAAATAAGTGAGAGAACAAAGCTATTATTATATAGAAGCTATGGGAGCGAGTACCAATGTAAATCCCAATGTCAACTGTACAATGAATAAGATCTCAAAGGAAATTTGAATTTTATAAGTGGATTTCCAATGCCAAGTGTAGAAGTCGATTTCTAAAATGTGGAAACATTTTTCTTGAGGTTGGACAACATACCCATGTGCCAAATTCAAATTTCCTTTTATGGCTACTATATGTGGAGTGTAGGAGTTGAACAAGGATCACATTCCCCTTGATTTCTCACCAAATCCATCAAAGGAATGACAACTCTACTAAAACTACTGCGTGTACCCTGTTCTGGAGGAAATTTATTTCTACATTGAGCTTCCTGTAGCTTTGCGTAGATGTTGCAGGTTACAACTTTGTACAAGTATGAATATTTTTTGGACGAAGTGGATACCATACTCCACAATTTTCTCAACTAAATATTCCCTCAAATCGTTCATGCAATACGCTAATTTTTCCTTGTTGATTTGTAATGTGTGTATTTCCCTTTGAATGCGTGGAACCTTCTTTCAAAATGTGTGGATTGTTTTGGAATGATTTTTATAACCTTTGTTGGTTATACATACGCTATGGAGAGGTGAGGAGGGTGCATCTCCCAATCACTTCAATTCTTTTAGAATCCATTGAACAGATTTTGTGATAGGGTCTACCCTTAACTTTAGTTTCTCCATAAGTTTATTAGTCATGACATTTGATAACGCCCCTGAATCAAGCAATTAGTTTTGTAAAATACGATCATTCGCTATCAAAGAAACATAAAATTGTTAAAGATATTCGTTCCCCACAACAAAATTCATACTTTTCAATACAATTTCTTATTGTGCATCATTAGGCTTTTATTCCCAATGAGTAACTTCAATGGAACATAGTAAATTTTCCCTTTGAGATGGTATCTTTAAAATCTCATTCACTAGGATAGAATCCTTTATATTATTCATCCAATTGCCCAACTCAAAATTTAATTCTCAAGTAGGAGGAGAAAAATTTATATGATTATTCCAGTTTTGAATATCCCTTCTCTGATAAGTCATCCCTTTGTGTTTTTCTGTAAAAAGTATATATCCAGATGTAGGATTTTCCCAAAAAATCTTAGTGACATTATCAAAATTTTCAATCATATTGTTGACCTCAAGATTATTAAGCCTATATTTAATATTATTTATTATATTTGTTATAATATAGAGTAAATATATTATTATATCTATTATATATAATAAAATATAATAAACCTAATATATGTTTATCATTAAGTTTATATATGATAAAATTTATCATTAGGTTTAAGTTTATGTTTATAAGGAATTTCGTAAATCTTTCAATAATATTAATAGTTTATAATTAACTAGAGTTCAATTAAAATTTGAATTAAATTATGAAGAAACGTTTACCACAATTTAATTTTACTTACACCGAAGGTGTCTTCTACGGGTTTTGGCCGAGCAGATCTAGCTAATAATATTGTTCAGTTCTATATCTCCTCCCTCGAAATAAAAACTAACATGTGGAAGTTGCATTAGCATTCAAACCGAGACGTCCTCCCTCCAAATAAAACCCGACAAGTGGAAGTTGTAGTAACATTCGAATTGAGACATTTTTTGTGCCCTGCGACAATCGTATGGCTTTGAAATCTTTAGTATGTCGTAGGTATTCCATCGACGGGAAGAAGAGCGGAAAAAAGGGTTTATTTCTGGTGAGGTAGGATCTCCAGTGGACTCTTGAAGAAAAAGGGGGTAGGTTTTAGGGTTACAGAAGTCTAGGTTAGTAGAAAGGCATAGAAATTCTTGGAAAAATGTTGTGCAAGATCAGAAATATGTGTCTGATATAAAGGAGGAGAGGAGAGGGTCTATATGGATTAAAAATCCTCATAGGTTTGTTAAGAAAAATCGTCGTCAAGATTTGTACTCTCAAATTCCATTGATTTCTACTAGATAGTTTAGGGATTTTGATGACGGTGTTAAGAATGAGCGATGTGGGCCATTAAAAATGGACTGTGAGTAGTGGAGGTCATTGCTTTTAAGTGGAAGGGGTTTCTAGTAATAATAATACTAATAAGTTGCATGAGAAGAATTAGGGGAGGATGAGCGCCATTGCTTACCAGGTAATGAGAGGATTGGGGTTCTCTAGACTTAAAAACCTTAGGAACCTGATGATTAGTTTGTTTGATGATCACAGTTGCGTTTCGTTCTCATAAAACAAATGCACACACATTCAACATTTGTCTCTCTTCTTATACCTGTGAAAAATTCTTTCATTGGATATCTTTGCTTGTCATATTTTTGTGCATTTATTTTTTTGAGGTGTTTTTCATGTTCCCGTTTCTACGAATTACATAAAGGCAAGCATATTTACCAAGCCATGCCCTAGTACATCATTACATACAACATAAATGCTTCGATTAATGTTTCAATCATTTTTAAAGCATACTTCATATTGATATACTTCAGGTTTGTGTCTTTGTTATTGAATTTAAATTGCCACTCATTTCTTAAAATTTTAAGGTCTTGAATCTTTATGTTAAAGTTTAATGTATGGAATATTTATGTTAGATTAGAAATTTACTACTTCTTGATAAATATGTTTTTATTTTGTAATAGATTTTCTTGAATTTTAATTTAATTATTATTAATTATAGAAAGGTGGTAAGTGGGTGATGGAGTTTTAAACTTTAGAGAATATTTTAAAATATTATTAGCTATATTGATAAACGTGTTTATTTTGAAATAAAGTCTTCACAACTTTAATTTAATTATCAATAATTATTGATGCATCCATATAAATTAAATGGTTAATAAATCTCAAAATACTTACCTTGTAATACATTTTACATATCAAGATTAAAAAAATAATAAAAATTAACTAAGTTATAACTTAATTTTAAATTATTATTATCCTTATTATTATTATTATTATTATAAAAATAATTCATATATGACTTATAAATATATACATTTAAGAAAAGATGTAACAACATTTTTAACCATGAAGATTCCCTCCATTTTACCATGGAGATTTTTAATATGTAAATAGTCTTTGTTACAATACCATCGGCCAATCCCAAGCCTTACTGATGATGATGATGATGATGACGACGATGATGATGGTTAACATCCGCTAAGACCAATCTTTGGTCTATCGGACTTAAAGAAAAGAGTTATTTAGTTTGATTTAAAATTTTATTCCTATGCTCGAAAAGCTTAGAGAGAAGTCTCCCAAGCTCACTATAATTTTGACATCTTAAAATGCTAGGAATGTTAGTATTGCAACAAAGACTATGAAATTGAGCTCTAATGTGGTTGTATGCAGGGCACTCTAAGAGGAATTGATTTTCATCCTTGATGTTCATATTCTCATAGAGATGGCAAATCCTTTCCATCCATGGTGTTTTAGGAACTCTCCAATGACCTATTTTGCTATGGAGCTCATGAGAATTCATTCTAATCTTGTCTATATTAATTTTCTTCTTTGATCTAGTTAAATCAGAGAGATAATTTTGATCTTCTAGGGTGGGGTTGATGACCTCCTTATAAAATCTTAATTTTCTTTTAGCTGCTAGATCTTTCTCACACCACATTTTTCTTTGAACTTAAAAGTAACAATTCTTTTTCATGTTATTAATGTTTTAAAATGCAACATTATCGTCGATCACCCAATTATTTAACCAGGCCCTGGTGTCTTTATAACAACCTCGTTTAAGCCTTAGGTGGTTTTGGCTAGAATTTAAAGCTAGCTTAGGAAGTCTATGGTCTCTTATGTTATTGAGGTTGTGCTTGTACAACAGAAGCCTAGTCATAGCTAGGCTCTCGATAGGGGAAAGACCCACTTCTATAAGGAGAATAGGATAGGGTGTATTGCTTTTGATTTTAAGGTTATATGTTAGAAAACGCTTCTGGATTTTCCCAATATTTCTTCAGGATTCTATAGAGATGTTGCAACCCCTAACCTCACATCCATATAAGATAACAAGAGTGACTAAAGTTTCAAAGAGGAACTTTCTATCCCACATTATGAGGTTTGTCGTTTTAAAATTATTTTCAAGACAAAAATAAGCTTTCTACCCCCATTAATCCTTTTCTGAATGCTATAGTTCCAATTGAGCTTATGATGAATATCAATTCCTATGTACTTGTAAGATGACACTGCCTCCAAATTACTGTTGTCATACATAAAATTAGCATAAGTTTCCTTCTTGGATTTGATAATCATAACTTTTGTTTTGTTAGCGTTAACAAACATACTCATGGCCGAGAAAAAATCCTTAAGAAGTCTAAGTTTCTTATCAAGATTAGATGGGCACCTTACGAGAAGAACAATTTCATCATCATAGAGAAGAAGGATGATGACCGCACTTTCATCCAAACATTATTTACCATCATAAAAAATAAATTTCATTTCACGAAACATATTATATTATATACAATACTATTCGATCATTACACAATGTACATTGCTCGAGCTCCGATGATATGGACCTGCTTGATTTTAAACATTATTACAAACCTTGGCAATCATTTGCAATATAATATAATCTTCTAATTATATGTTTTAATCGCACCATTCATACACTATGAAACTTTGCTCTGGTACGAAACATTACACACAACACATATTAGTATTAAAGCAATACATATTAAATATATCAGTCCGCTTCATTAAAGTTCATATCATATTAATCGATCATTGGATCCGTCGCCAAGGTTAATTTAAGGTTTGAGGATTTCTTGAGATTCGCAATAGGCCACTTGGCCCTTTAACTTCTGGTCGTGATAGGGTTTGTCAACTCGAATTAAACCTAGTTGTACCGGGATGTCAATAGCTGGGACAACTATTAATCTGCCCTCGGATTCTACGCAAATCACGAGGGAAACCTCCGGTGACTTCTACCAGTTAGCTAGTCGATCCTCAGTTTGTTCATTTCTCCATGGCACGCTTGCAGAGTTGGCTTCTCCTTGGCATCTTCGTCACAAATTTCTTTTAAGGTGAGCTTGGAACTATTACACTAAAACATTTGCTCTGATTTTCTTACCATTCCTGTTCTCAATACGTTTTCCTGTAAGTTTTTCGAGTTGTATCACATGTTAACCTTCTGAGTTTCGTCTCTTTACTGATGATTGGCGCTCACAGAGAAAAACAGCTCTTTAATCAACACTGGGAGCTGAGAATTCAGGCTAGGAATGTCACAAACAAACATTATCAGGTAATCACCATTTTAGTTATAACTATTCTGGGTTTTAAATTCCCTTGCTTGTTATAGAACTAACTATAGGCTTTCATGCTCGATTTCAGATTAACTCATAGCATAGTTTTAATTTCAGGTTCGACGATGGTCGATTTCTCCAACAGGTATTTCACCCAGGCTTTTACCAATCGATAATAGCTTTGTTTTTAAAACTCTTTTCCTTAATTATTCTTTCTTACGAGCTGGCTACTCAACAGGGTTTGTTTTTGTCTCGTAGGTTAGTGGACTTCACCCAAAACCCTGCCAGCGTTTCTCACTAGTAATTCATCATTCCACGGCTAAAGCACATCCCCTTACCAACAGGTACATCACTATGCAAAGAGAGAGTTTGCCGACGTATATTATATGGCACTTAAAATTAAAGGCTCGGGGTTTGAATCCCGACCTAGGGTTTATGAACTCTTTGAAGCTTTTCTTATCTTAAATGTGAAGGGTTTTATTTTAGGGTTTCAACCCAAATTGTATTGAGAGTACTGTT
Organism: Pinus albicaulis; assembly: GCA_034641835.2. Lineage (NCBI taxonomy): Eukaryota > Viridiplantae > Streptophyta > Pinopsida > Pinales > Pinaceae > Pinus > Pinus albicaulis. The sequence goes on from JAXQQM020068945.1 coordinate 51,907, forward strand.
AATAGCTTTTACGATTCCGTTATGCAAACTGAGTAACTTCTACTGTTCTAAGGGTTTTCACTCCCTGATTCTCTTTCAAATGTTTACTGCTTAAATATTTCTTATGTCTTTACTTCTTTTATAATATGATATGCTCCTGCATGTGCTAGTGTCCAGACCACCATAGCTTTAGAGTTCGTGTATAGCAGGGACTGGCCGTGGACAATGTATCCTGGTTCAGGATTTACACCCAGGACTAGGGTCGACAGTCTGTCGAGACCCATGTACCCTTTCCTATTATGTTTGGTCTTTAAAATAGTAACATTATTTGAATATTCTATAACATTTTACCATTATCCAAAGTTATTCCTTCACTGTTAAACAAACAAACTGTTCTTCCACTATTATTACAGTGGTAAAATAAACATGCAAAATGTAATTACACCTCTCTTGCTTATAAACCATATAGGCTATGGCTTGTTTATCTACATTTTAAACTGGTCTTTCCGACAAGCAGGGTTTGGCTATGTTTCTTGCTTTACTTCTATCTAGAATAATCAACAAAGAACATATAACATAAAATAAATAGTTAACACTGCTCTACATATTTCCAGAGAGAAATATTATTCTCTGCATAACTCGCTTCCTGCCTTAGATATAAATGTAAATAAACCAAATTTGCAAATTTAAAAGAGGCTCAAAAACACAGTATTCACCCATAAAATACATTGTACTCAATCTTTGAAATTCAGTTTTAGACTAACTTAGGGTTCCTCAGTAGTACTTATCTGAAATATTCAGATTCAAGCTGTGGTCCACCCAACCATTCAAGGGAGGCTATTACGTCTTCCACTTTCCCCCTAGCTCTATAATTTGGATGATGCCATGGGTTAACAGTGGATACTTCTACTATGACCTCTAGATGGCCAATCCAGTCACACTTAGAACTTTTGGTTTTACAAGGGTTGCTGTAAGCTATTTTCAACTGGTCCCAACCAGCTCTAGAAAATACTCCCCCTTTACCAATTTCACAGAACCCCTACTCCTCCTTTGGGATTTAGCTTTATCCTTAGAGGAGTAGATAATTTTTTTCCAACTGTCCCCAACCACCTCCTATTCTTGGAAACATTTTTACCAACAGCTTAAAAGATTTCTTTTCATTAATTGGTTCCTCCTAATAAATCAATAAAAATAATAATAATAATTTGTTTTATGAACAATAACAATTTAAGTCTTTCTTGCCAGAAAATAAAATAAGCAAATTGTCTTTAACTAGTTAATACTAGTTAACTCTTAATGAGGTTGTCACAACTTCTCCCCTGGAAGTAACACCGTTATCTGTGTTTCAGCCCAGCTCTGCAAAGAGCTCCAGGTAAGCTTCCCACATAAATTTCTCATCCTCCCAAGTAGCTTCATCCAGTCCGAAGTGCTTCCATTGTACTTTCACCTAGATAACTACTCATTTGCAGAGTTCAATTTTTCTTCGGTCAAGTATGCATTGCGGCTTGACCAGAAACTCTCCATCTGGTTTCTACCTGAATATTTTGCCAATGAATCACATGTTTTTCATTATGTACATATCGCTTCAGCAAAGACACATGTGTACTTGAATATTACTGGGTAAGGCCAACCTATAGGATACTGGTCCCACCCTTTCCAGTATTTGGAAAGGTCCACAGTACCGGGGAGCCAATTTGACACAAGAGGTCCATCTCATGGTACTCCTCTTCAGCTTAATTCTCACGTAAACATGGTCCCCTACCACAAATTCACGATAAGATATTTTCTTATCTGCATAAGTCTTTTGTCGATCTTGCGCAACCTTCAGATTCTACCTTATTCTTTTTACCTCAGCTTCCATTTCAGCCAACATTTCAGGTCCCAACAATAATTTTGTTTCTGGACTGCTTCAGTTTATAGGTGTTCGGCATTGCCTACCATACAATGCCTCAAAGGGACTCATTTTCAGAGATTCCTGATACCCGTTTTTATAGGCAAACTCAACAAGGTGCAAGTAATCCTCCCACTTAGTTGGCTGCTGCATCACATATATGCGCAACATGTCTTCTAGTACTTGGTTTACCCGCTCCGTTTGCCCATCAGTCTGAGGATGATAGGCAGTGCTGAAATGTATTTGTGTTCCCAAACCCGTAAATAGGGTTTTCCAAAATGCAGATGTGAATTTAACATCCCGGTCTGAAATCACAGTTTTTGGTATGCCATGCAACCTGAAGATTTCCTTCATAAATATGTCAGCAATCTGTACAGTCTTGTACATAGACTGTACAAGTATAAAATGTGTAGACTTACTTAATCTGTCTACCACTACCATGATTGAATCATTCTATCTTTTTGTTTGTGGTAGTCCCGTGATGAAATCTAAGGAGATAACCTCCCACTTCCATTCAGGAATGGGTATGGGCTGCAATAGTTCTGCAAGATGTTAGTGCTCCACCTTTACCTGCTAACATTCCAAACATTTTCTTAGATACTCAGCAATATTATTACGCATACCTAGCTAATAATATACCTTTCTTATTGCAGTAAGCACTTTCTGATATCCCGGATGACCAGCGTAATTGCTGCGGTGGATCCCATTCAGTATTAACTTCTTTAGAGTTGTACGATTAGGCACGTAAATTTTTCCTCGAAAAATCAACACCTGATCTTCATTCTTTCCATACTCGGATGCCTTGCCTTGCTTTTTATCATCCTCCATTTGCTGCCACAAGAATTTGTATTCCAGGTCTTTCTGTACTTCTTCTTTTAGCTATTCCAACAGTTGGCTTTCTAGCTGATTATAGTATAATGCATAAATACCATGCAGTTTTCTTCTCAACGCATCTGCAACTCGATTTTCCTTTCCATTAACATGCTATATGTCCATGTCAAATTCACTCAAAAAGGCATTCCATCTTGCCTGTCTAGAATTTAAATCCGCTTGCTTAAAATAATTAGTCAAACTGCTATGATCTGTTTTAAGTACAAACCTCTTACCCAACAGATAATGCCTCCACACCCAGAGAGTATGCACCACGGCTGTAAGCTCTAGATCATAAGAAAAATATTTATGTTCATGATCTTTCAGTTTTCTAGGCTCGTAGGCTATCACTTTATCTTCTTGAGTTAATATCGCTCCCACTCCTTCTTTGCTGGCATCAGTACAAACTTCATAGTCTTTATCAGGGTCAGCTAGCCTTAGTACCAATGCTGTAGTCAGAAGTTGTTTCAACTTTTCAAAGCTATTCTGACATTCATTTGTCCATTTGAAAAGCTTGCCTTTCTTCTACAAAGATGTAATAGGAAAAGAAATTTTAGAAAATCCTTATATGAACCTTCTATAATAACTAGGTAGACCCATAAACGATCTAATGTGAGCCACATTCTGAGGTACTCACCATTCCATAATAGTTTTGATCTTTTCTGGATCAACAGCTATTCCTTCAGCTGATATAACATGTCCCAGATATTGGATTTCTGTTTTAAAGAAATCGCATTTGCTAAACTTAGCATAGAGCTGATGCTTTCTCAACATTTCCAAAACTATTCTCAAATGCTCTTTATGTTCCTCCTCACTTTTAGAATATATCAATATGTCGTCTATGAAAATAAGCACAAAGTTATCCAAAAATTGATGAAAAATGCTATGCATCAACCTCATAAAGGTTGTTAGTGCATTTGTCAATCTAAAGGGCAACACCACGAATTCATAATGCCCATAACGAGTGCAAAATGTTGTTTTGAAAATCTATTCATCTTTAATCTGAATCTGATGATACCCGGATCTTAAGTCTATCTTAGAGAACACTTTAGCCCCTCTTACTTGATCGAATAAGTCATCGATTCTGGGTAAGGGGTATTTTTTTTTAACAGTCAACTTATTAAGCTACCTGTAATCCATACACATGCGTAAGGTTCTGTATTTCTTCTTAACAAATAGAACTGGTGCTCCCCATGGAGACACACTTGGATGGATATAGCCTTTCTCTAACAGTTCTTATAGCTGTATCTTTAGTTCTATTAGTTCTGGCACACTCATTCTATAAGGATCTCTTGACACCGGAGAGGCTCCTGGCAATAATTCAATGGTGAAGTCAATATCCTTCTTGGGTGGCAAACCAGGAATGTTTTCTGGAAATACATCCAGAAATTCCTGTACTACAGGAATATCTTCCATTATTGGAGCCTTTTCCTTGGAGTCTGCATATCCTACTTGAATTGCATACAGTTGACATCCTTTCTTGATACACTTACCCATTTGGGATGCTGTTATTGGTCGTAATTACACAGGCTTTTTAATTACTTGAATTTCTTTTCGCGTGCCATCTTGCATTCTGAAGTAAATAATCTTTTCTTTGCAGTCCACTAGGGTCCAATGTCTCTCCAACCAATCCATACCCAATAGCACATCATAAGACCCCAATGGTAAGATATTTAAATCTACTTGTAACTGTTGTTCTGCTACTTTCAATATACAGTTAGGAACTTTTGCAGTTACCTTTCATTTTGCCCCAGTAGCTAGCTGAACTAACCAGGAATTCTTAAATTTCTGCTCTTTTAACTTGCACATTTCCACTATTTTAGGACTTACGTAACTCAAACTTGCTCCGGGATCTACTAAAATTGAAACAAGTTTAGTTAGTAAAGTACCTTCTAGTTCAATCATTATGGGCTGAAAATCAGCCTGTCGGTCTTCCAAAGCTGCATTGATACGAGGTATATTGCGTGCCACGTCCCCCACTATAGATGCTTCCTGCAGATTATAACTTCATTTTTGTTTTGTTGGGGACAGTTTTTATAATAATGGGCTTCCCCATAGCCCCAACACTGTAGGGGAGGCTTAGAAATTTGTCCCTGATCTGGCTTACTAGATGCTTCTGTGGGTTTCTCCTCCACTAGCCACTTGGTTCTTTGGTGATTCCTACCAAACTGCTTGCTGATAGAATTCCGTCCCGAGCCTTTAAAGTTGCTACTTTTACTGCTTTTAAAATTAGAGTTAATTTTCTGATTTTTCTTTGGCTGCCAGCTTTTTCCTCCTTCACCCTTGGCCTTGGCCCGCTGATAGCACATTCGTGCTTTACGGATGGCTTTGTCCATGGTCTGAGGATTAACAAATTATATTCGTTCTCTCATATAAGTAGGTAAAGTACTTAAGAACCTCTCTACCTTGGATTTTTCTTCTCGGAGGTAAGGAATGTAGCGTAGCAGGGAAGTAAATTTTGTAACATAATCATCCATGGTCATTTGTCCCAACCGAAGATCATGGAATTCCTTAGCTTTGTCATCATAAAACCTTTTTGTTAAGTACTTGTCCTTAAGGTACTGCTGAAACAATTCCCATGAAATATCCCGTTCATCAATGCTACGTACATTTTTCACCTCTTCCCACCACAGGGTGGCTTTGTCTCATAACTGGTATATAGCCAATCTGGCCTTCATATTGCTGCTATATTCGTATACTTTAAAGTACTTATTTATATTGATTAACCAGGCTTCAGCCACCTCCTCTGCCTCACCATCAAACGTTGGTGGCTTAATTTTTCGGAATTCCCCCTGCAGTTCCACTTTTTGTTTCTTAGTATCTTGTTGGTCAGACAAATTTCCTGACTTTGCCTCATTGTAATTCCTATTTTTGATTTTCTGGGAGGGAATCTTTTCAATTCTATCCATAGTGTTATTTCTTGTTTGCTGGTCTTCATCGGCTGGTAACCTCCTTTCAACACTTGGATGATATAGCTCATGATTATGTTTGTTGGATAAACTCTTCAGAATTTTCTCTTGGTCTTGTAATAGTCTCTCATTGTCCCTCCAGACTCTTAGCATTTCTTCTTGTAATTGTTGTACTGTGTTTAACAAGAAACTAGTTTGATGTTGTTGTTCCTCAAGTAACAGACTGGTCTTTTGATGTTGTTCCATAGTTAATTGAACCCACATTTCTGGATTCATAACTGTTGGTGCTTGAGTTTCTTCTGGTTGTGACTGTGATGCTGTAGCTCCTCTCATGATCACCCGCTTTCTCTCAGTGCACTATACACATACACAAATTCACTATTAGTAGACCCTTAGGGTCCCAGCGTAGCAACCTGCTCTGATACCACTCGTCACTTTCATCCAAATATTATTTACCATCATAAAAAAAAAATTCATTTCACGAAACATATTATATTATATACAATACTATTCGATCATTACACAATGTACATGACTCGAGCTCCGATAATAAGGACCTGCTTGATTTTAAACATTATTACAAACCTTGGCAATCATTTGCAATATAATATAATCTCCTATTTATATGTTTTAATCGCACCATTCATACACTATGAAACTTTTCTCTAGTACAAAACATTACACACAATACATAGTAGTATTAAAGCAATACATATTAAATATATCAGTCCACTTCATTAAAGTTGATATCATATTAATCGATCATCGGATCTGTCGCCAAGGTTAATTTAAGGTTTGAAGATTTCTTGAGATTCGCAATAGGCCACTTGGCCCTTTAACTCCTGACCGTGATAGGGTTTGTCAACTCGAATTAAACCTAGCTATACTGGGATTTTAATAGCTGGGACAACTATTAATCTGCCCTCGGATTCTCCAAAAATCATGAGGGAAACCTCTGGTGACTTCTACCAGTTAGCTAGTCGATCCTTAGTTTGTTCATTTCTCCATGGCACACTTGCAAAGTTGGCTTCTCCTTGGCATCTCTGTCACAAATTTATTTTAGGGTGAGCTTGGAACTGTTACACTAAAACCTTCACTCTAATTTTCTTACCATTCCAGTTCTCAATACGTTTGCCTATAAGTTTTTCGAGTTGTATCACATTTTAACCTTCTGAGTTTTGTCTCTTTACTGATGGTTGATGCTCACAGAGCAAAAAGGCTCTTTAATCAACACTGGGAGCTGAGAATTTAGGCTAGGAATGTCTCAACAAACATTATCAGGTAATCGCCATTTTAGTTATAACTATTCTAGGTTTTAAATTCCCTTGCTTGTTACAGAACTAACTACAAGCTTTCATGCTCGATTTCAGATTAACTCATAGCATAGTTTTAATTTCAGGTTCGACGATGGTTGATTTCTCCAACAGGTATTTCACCCAAGATTTTACCAATCGATAATATCTTTGTTTTTAAAACTCTTTTCCTTAATTATTCTTTCTTACGAGCTGGCTACTCAACAGGGTTTGTTTTTGTCTCGCAGGTTAGTGGACTTCACCCAAAACCCTGCCAGCATTTCTCACCAGTACTTCATCATTCCACGGCTAGAGTACATCCCCTTACCAACAGGTACATCGCTTTTGAAGAGAGAGTTTGCCGACGTATATTATATGGCACTTAAAATTAAAGGCTCGGGGTTTGAATCCTGACCTAGGGTTTATGAACTCTTTGAAGCTTTTCTTATCTTAAATGTGAAGGGTTTTATTTTAGGGTTTCAACCCAGATTGTATTAAGAGTACTGTTAATAGCTTTTACGATTCCGTTATGCAAACTGAGTAACTTTTAACAAGGTTTCTAAGGGTTTTCACCCCCTGATTCTATTTCAAATGTTTACTGCTTAAATATTTCTTATGTCTTTACTTCTTTTATAATATGATATGCTCCTACATGCGCTGGTGTCCAGAACACCATAGCTTTAGAGTCCGTGTATAGTAGGGACTGGCCGCGGACAATGTATCCCAGTTTAGGATTTACACCCAGGACTAGGGTCGACAGTCCGTCGAGACCCATGTACCCTTTCTTATTGTGTCTCGTCTTTAAAACAGTAGCATTATTTGTATATTCTACAACATTGTACCATTATCCAAAGCTATTCCTTCATTGTTAAACAAACAAACTGTTCTTCCACTATTATTACAGTGGTAAAATAAACATGTAGAATGTAATTACGCCTCTTTTTCTTATAAACCATATAGGCTATGGCTTGTTTATATACATTTTAAACTGATCTTTCTGACAAGCAGGGTTTGGCTATGTTTCTTGTTTTACTTCTATCTAGAATAATCAACAGAGAACAAATAACATAAAATAAATAGTTAACACTGCTCTACATATTTCTAGAGGGAAATATTATTCTCTGCATAACTCGCTTCCTGCCTTAGATAAAAATGTAAATAAACCAAATTTACAACTTTAAAAGAGGCTCAACAACACAGTATTCACCCATAGAATACATTATACTCAATCTTTCAAATTCAGTTTCAGACTAACTTAGGGTTCCTTAGTAGTACTTATCTAAAATACTCAGATTCAAGTTGTGGTCCTCCCAACCATTCAAGGGAGGCTATTACGTCCTCCACTTTCCCCCTAGCTCCAGAATCTGGACAGTGCCACGGGTTAACAGTGGATACTTCTGCTATGACCTCTAGATGGCTAATCTAGTCACACTTAGAACTTTTGGTTTTACAAGGGTTGTTGTAAGCTATTTTCAACTGATCCCAACCAGCTCTAGAAAATACTCCCCCTTTACCAATTTCATAGAACCCCTACTCCTCCTTTGGGATTCAGCTTTATCCTCAGAGGAGTAGGTAACTGTTTTCCAACTGTCCCCAACCACCTCCAATTCTTGGAAACCTTTTTACCAACAACTTAAAAGATTTCTTTTCATTAATTGGTTCCTCCTAATAACTCAATAAAAATAATAATAATAATTTTTTTTATGAACAATAACGATTTAAGTCTTTCTTGCTCCTTACATTTTCCTACATTCCCATCTCTCCACCCTTTTTATTATTGTTCTTTATCATTTTCATGTCATTTTATCTTAAACTTAAACTTTATCTTTATTATCATTTTTTCTATTTTAACTTATTACTTGTATTCTTTGTATTTTAATATCTATCACCTCATAATTACATCATTATTAAATTCCACTATGAACACTAATTACACCACTAAGATAAGAGAGGAAGGGAACCACTGTCCAAACGCTCATTTAAGCTATATGCATAGAAATAAAGACATAATGTGCGGTCAACAACACCATCAAAACTATCAAGTCAACATCAGATCTGAACCTAAGTGTTTGTCAATGAGTGTCCTTAGAGAAAACATTTCTCCTTGTATACATATATCCAACATGACACTGATGTTGTTGGTATTGTATGGTTATGACTTTCATATCTTTAAAAGTCATAGAGTCATCACGTTTTCCTTCAAAAATCTCTACATTTGAGTTAGAAAAATATTATTTTCATCAAGTGTTTTTTTTTTTTTCTAATTTAGAAACGTTTGTTTTTAGAAAAGAGACTTCCTTTTTAAAATTGTGAATCTTTTGGCTAACTTCTCCCAATGTTTGGAAAACCTCGGTAGTTCTGTAACTTCCTTGATTAAGAGCGGTTCACATAATATTTGCTTCCTACCCCACACTGATTCACGGCCTTCAACGACCCTAATCTAACCTCTCATGTATATATAAGCTATCCTTTTCGAATCTCCAAATGCATGCAGGAGAGACAGACGTTATGCTCCTTAGGTTAATACTACTTTTGATTATATAATCGCATTTTAGACACAAATGCCTGAATAATTATTTTTAACTACTCGCAATTCATATTCATCTATACAAACAAAACAAAACATGTGAATTTATTATATTCCAACGATGAGAAAACAAGTAGCTTGATGGGTCTTATTATTGTTAGAGATTTATCAATTTGAATTCACTTTATCAATTGTATATTACATTTTTATGTATTAAAAAATAATAAAACTATAATGGTAAATTAATTTATACTAATTTTCATATTTAAATTTAAATTTCTTTATTTTCATTTATTTTCATTTATTTCAACAAATACTTCAATATCTCAACATTATCATTTACTTCCAAATACAATGTTTTATATTCATAACAATATGTAAGTCATGTTTTCTTTTTTATATAGGTTTATTCTCTTGCTTTATGTCACTAAAGCCAAAAACTAAGAGTTTAAAATTATGTCTTTTTATTTTAATTTTAATGTAATTTATTTCTTTTTAAATTCATCTTTTACACTAAAATATATATATTTTTATATCATTTTTATATATTCTTCTATTTTATAGCTTTAAGAATTATTTATGTTTTTAGACATGTTTATTTTGGAATAGGGATTCCATAATTTTAATTTAATTACCAATAATTATTAGGTGGATATTAGGGATCTAAACTCTATAGAATATTCTTAGAAATGTACATAAATTAAAGGCTAAGATTTATTTCCAAAGTAGTGATGGATTTTTAACTAAATTTATTAATTAGAAAAATGTCATACAAACAAGTGTCATATGGACACGTGTCTTATGAAATGAGTTATGGTTTTTTGGGCATGTAGTATTGATAAGTCATGGTGTTATGCGGAATCTAAGACTTCGGAAAGAAGTACCTTCCCTAGACTTAGTGGCCTAGTATAGAACAACATAAGGACAAAGAATATAATGTTTCCCTTAAAGTATTTGAACAATAAGATGAGGCTTGCCTCGAATTCGTCGCAAGCTTCACTTTCTTCTTAGCTTGTACGCTTCAATCCTAGCTCTGATAGCTATAATTAGAATCTACACATACAAACACAACAAGCCAAAGATTTATGATAACTATGTAGCATTATCCAATCACTTCATTCAATGGATCAACAAAACATTGAAACATATGAACATCAACATCATATATAGGAAAAAAATATACTACTTGTATTAGTAGAAATGGAGAGATTTTACAACCAAATATAAGGATTGATCATGTGGATAACTCCTCAAGTTGACTTTTCCTTCCTTGGCACAAAGTACACCTCCATCTCACCTCGATGCATGGAATGATAACTCTCCTTAGATTCATGGGAGTAGCATGAGGGTAATCAATATCCAAAAGCAAACCCCTAGCTTGTGGATGACAACAAATACATAGGATAGGATTGTAGGTTAGGAATTCTTATCCATTTACAAATCTAGGATTGAGATCCACTCTTGATGGGAGGATGAGCTCAAGGGATAAGGGGTGAAATATCCAAGGTAGGATGAAATGGGATTCGAAGGTCTTATCCAAGGTAAATGGTTGAAACAAATCCTGGAAGCTTCTCGAAGAGGAAGCTTGAGGATTATTTTAATTTTTCCCAAATTTTAGAATCAGCGCACCCCATAAAGGGACAACCTACTAATTATGAGTGCAGGTGTAGAGTAGAGAAACCTACACTAAATTCAATCTCCTAAGGGAACAAGGTGCATTGGGCCTTAAAAGCATGGAAATGAAACAGTTAAGCCCAGGAAATTAGGGATTAAGGAGATTTATGCCTAGGGCTTTCTGCAAGGATGATGATAAGGTGTTCATGGATGTTGATTGATCCATTTTGTAGGCCTATTGGCCAGATGTCACAAAATGGCCTATAACAGATTTCCCCTTAAAGAAAAAAGTTAGAGGCAATGGTTGATGACAAAATTTATTTACTTTGTGACAAGTCTAGATCAAGAACAACTAATTGAGATCGTCATTTGTTAGAATACATTTACATCTTGACATATTAGCTGAGGTAGGCATACCCATATTTAGCACATAATATAACATTACATGTACAATGATCAAAGTACATGTCCACTGATGAAAAAATGTGGATCCACGATTGGATGAATGTTTGCATGATCATAGCCATCATACTTAGTAATCTTATATCAATCCTGAAATCGCAGCCTGGATGGATGAAACTAGATCTGGGGTCTTCTATCTAGTTCACACGATCGTCTAATGTACGAGTCTAACCATGTGAATCAATAATTTGAGGTCGAACATGGTAGACACCATATGATTTAAAGCCAATGATTTAAGTCATTAACATGTACACGAGAGAAACCACTAATGATGTTAATGACTCTCAAGGTAGTACAGTACAATTTGTATGGTGTGAAGGAATGAGTTGAGGTCGAACACCACATGGAATCCGTCAGTACAATGCCATTGATGTAAACATGTCGCCAAGAGTTAGGAAAATTTCCATTGATGTATGCAAACACTAAGGTACTGAAAGGTTGTTTCTAATTCAAGTTCCTAAATAATGAGTTCATGTCACCAGGAAGTGACTCATCGCATGAGGGCCTTCATGTATGCTTCATCAAGTTACAAAAGATGTATCATAATTTGAGATAGAATGATGTAGATACATAACTGGATCAGGGATGACATACATGAAATGAAGGCTTAAGATTATTATAGTAGATATTGACTCAATGAATTCTATTGAACACATCAGTGGCATTGAATGGAGTTGGAATCATTGACCCAAAATAGAAAACAAAGGCTTGGAAATGGTTTGATGAACCAAAATACAAGCATATATACCAACCCAGCAACCACAGACATGAAGTGGAAAAGTTTTTTATTCAAGAGCGACTCACTGCAATTAATAAGTGGAGTACCATGTTTTCCTAATTTCCCCAACCATTGTTGGTCAGTACCTCTTTATTTTTTTACAAGCTTGAGGAGGAAAACATATGCTTGATCTATAAGTTAATCCTTCAGATAAATCCCTCTAAGTATGTTTAATGAACCCTAAGAAGGATTGTTTTGATCTCATCGTGATCAATGAGTCCATTGTTGTTTAATTTTTTTTATGATTCCAACGAAGGGAAAACTCGACTCCTTTTTCATGTTTGGAGAGTTTGAAAAAGAGGTGAAAAATAAAACTCCAAAGTTTCCTTTTTGTCGATAATCTGTTGAGTCCAAAAAGGAAGAAAATAATACCTAAGAGAATCTCTTAGTCATGTTCGACTAAGGTATTCCTTTTTTGTCAATAGTTTATCTTAGTCTCGAAAAGGGTTAAAATTATACCTGGTAAATTTCTTTTCATTTACTTTAACAAGTTCGAAAATACAATTGCTTCATAATATTTTCATATTTTGGGAGATTGAAAAGAGTTGAAAGGGGAATTAAGGGTTTTCCTTTTTTGTGAGTGTACAGAGCCCAAAAAAGTTCTAAAAGTATTCTCTTTGGTCAAAATTATTCATGTTACGTCCCTATAATACTAGTGTATCCACTTATCGTTATTGTTAGTATAGCCCCCTTATTTTTGTTGTTGTGCCCATGTAGTCCCCATAGTGTTATCATTGTGCCCCATAGAACCCCACTATTGTTATTGTTGTTCCCTTACATTATTATTTTTATCATGTAGGCTCTAATTATATGTCATCTAACCCATTATCGTCAGATGAACCCAAGTACGCCATGTAAGACCAATTTTACCCCAAGTAAAATTTCTTTCACCACATTTGTTTACGTTTCTTGGTCATATTTAACCCAAAACAAGGTAATCAATTAAATAAATCATTATTTATTTAATTATTTCCTAAGAATAAGTTATTTAAATCATTATTTAAATAATATTCTTAGTTAAATTTGACTAAATCACATATAAATAATTAAATAAACCATTATTTATTTAATCATATTCCCCTCATCTCCCTTAAAATAATAAATAAATCATTTATTTATTTTTTATTTATAAATAAAGGAATTGACCCAAGTCAAAAGCCCTTTTCCCTCCAACAAATATAATAAAATATTCCTAAAGGATGATTCTAGAATTTGATTAATAGTATTTTATTCATGCACCGAGTTCTAGAACACCCCAATATTTTGTTATAAATAGGAGGGTTTTCCCCATTCATTAGTCACCTCCATTGCATTAGATCACATTAGATCTACTCTTGGTCACCAATTTCATTTGTTTGCATTTTGAACTCCCATTGAGTTCCATGTTTGTTAGGGTTTTCCACATTAACCAAAGAGAGGAATTTTAGATCTGAAACATTGAGGACTTCCAAGAACCCATCCCACTGAGGAGAACTGGAAAACACCTTTCTTGTTTTCCTCTCAGGTGCCCCATTCTTTAATATAATATAAGATTATTTTTATACATTTTTCTTGTCTCATTCATTGGATGCATGGAGCCATTTTATATCTTATCTGCTTAATATCGTTTATGCTTAGATCTAATTTTATGCATCAAACTTAAAGATATTTTGCAGCCATACTTGATGTTAGGGCTACTTGATATGCATAGCTAAAGTGATATTTTATGACGAAAGAATCATACTAACAATTGGCGACTCCACACGGGTTTTCTTTTGCGACCACTGTCGTTTTCTATCTTTCTGCATATCCAGTTGTTTCAGACCCTAGGGTTTCTCTTCCATTTTTTATTTTTCCTATTTTTTCCCATTTTTATGCTTGTTTTCCCCTCTAAAACCCTCAAACATTCAAATTTCTAACTTTCGTGTGTTTATGACCTTTTTGCGCATGTGACCGATATCAGCCGTTGCTGAAACGACAAAATTTTCTGAAATATGCCGCCGCCAGACCCGGATCTGCAGATCGCACTTATCGGCCCAAAAAGTGCGACTTGGCCTTGAGGTCACACTTTTCTGCCCTAAATCTGCGACCTGGCCTAAAAACAGGCCCAAATCTGCGACCTGCAATTTTTTCTGCAATCTGCCAGCACTTTTTCTTGGTTTCACTGAAGCTTCTGTCAGGGTTTTCCAGCCTCTGTCTCCACCTATTCAGACCTGTTGCTGATCTATTTCACTCACCTAAGTGGGACTCTTGCCCCTTAGGGCTTTATTTCCCTCCACTTTTTGTGGGAGAGTTTGTTGCTGTTTTCAGACATCTGAATTTCCAGAAGTTTCAGCCTTATTTCAGATCTGATACCTCCTGTTCAGATCCTCACAGGTTAGCTTGTCTTCCATTTTTATACACTGCCTTTCGCTTTGTTTGGGTTCATCTCTAGGGCCACCTCTTTGACCCCCCTCTTTTTAGCTGATCTCCTATTTTCTAGCAGCAACCTTGCCCCTGCCTCTTTGCTGCTTTCAGCACCACCTTCCAGCAGATTTCTCCATTAGATCCCAGTCCCTCCGGACCTTAGATCTATTGATCTCTTGTTAGCGTGCTCTGCCCCTTCTAGACTAGTTTTGAGAGACCCACCTTCTTGGGTTCGATTGCTGCCTTTTTAGTTGCTAATTTTCTGTTCTTTCAATCTTATTTACTGCAAATTTATTTTTCATTACGCAACACACTTTTTCTTTTACTCTCAAAACGTCTGGGTTTAATCAATTAAAATTAACGCACGCCACACACTGACCCTAAGTGAAGAAGAGCCTGGTTAACACTGCCTGGAAAAGACTCTAAAATTAATCGACACTGCACCTCCTTGCCCTTGTCGCGTCTTGCTTTTGCACCTTGCTGCCCTTGTCGGTATTTCTTCTTCCCATCATCATTTCGCCTCCAAGGCATTTATCCCAGCGACTTCTTGGCCTTCACCCTCAGTTTCGGGTTGGTCGAATTCCTCCTTCCCATCGTCATCGAGTAAGTCCTCCCCCGAGTCTACACTCCGACTCTTCCTCCGATTGTTCGGGTTCTCCCCGTCCTTCTGGTTCTCCCCCCTTTACCTCCACCATGTATAGTTCTGGACCTAGCCCTAACCCCAGTTCTACTGCTCGGTCCGCTTCCAGTGGAACCACTACGGGACCTACCACGACTTCCCCATTACTTCTGTATATGGCCGGCCTCAGTCTCCCCGACTTCAATCAGCTTATCAATGATCTTATCCGCCATGATGTCAGTTGGCCTGCTATGCCAACCAAGCTCCCCTCCGACATTCCCAAGTTCGAAGGCCTTGCTAGTGAAGATCCCTCCAATCATATCCGATCTTTCCACATGTGGTGCTCCTCTAATTCCATCACCGATGACTCCATTTGTCTTTGTTTATTCCAACGCACCCTTACTGGCGAAGTGTCCAAATTGTATGTTGATCAAGCCACCTCTTCCCATACCACTTTTGCAACCATTGCCCAAGCCTTTTTGTCTTATTTTCAGCTCCCTCTCCGATACGACACTGGCACTGAACTATTGACCTCCTTTCATCAATCCTCTTCAACGTGTCTCTCCGCTCATGTCCAGGAGTGGCGACGACGACGAAGCTTATGCCGTGCTCCCCCCTTTGAAGATCGAGTTTACATGGATTGGTTCCTTCGCTCTCTCTTACCTCCCATTGGCAAAGATGTCGCCTCCCATTTCCCCCAAACCGAAGAAGTCGCCCTTCAAATCGCCTTAAAATATGACCTTATCTATGCCCAGTCTGGTTATGTTTATATTGTCCTTCCTGGTCTCCCCAAGCCCGGGGGCACTAACACCTCCGGGACCTCTCACTCTGCTGACGGTATCATCGGAGCCATGTCTCATACCTCTGTTCCACCTCTTACGCCCTATGGTTTTCCTCCCGGCGGGGCCAGCACCTCCAGCCCCTTCCTTCCCCCGGTAGCATGTATCCAGGATTTGACATGCCTCCCCCTTTTACCCACTTTCCTACTTACCTAAATGTTTCCCATTCTCACCCTTACCATTATCCGCAGCCTGGGGTCCCAGCTCCTCCAACATTTGCACCTCTCGCTCCCTTGCCTCCTCCACCCCCACAGCCGCACTTACTTCCCCCTCCAGGACACATATTTGCACAGCCAGGTGCAACTCCTCCTCTTCCTTCTCAACGAAAGAGGAAAGGCACTCCCTCCGCTTCCGGTAATCGTCGACCCAATCCTTCCCATCTTGATTCTAACACTGTTGACTAGCCTCCGAGCTCTCAGCCCAAGCAAGACAGGCCACTTCGCACCAATAAGCCCTGTTCATGTTGCGGTGTTTACGGTCATTACACTCCCGATTGTCCCCAGTTACCACAAATGCGGCACATGTGGGAGTCTCAGGCCACTGTATAGGGACAACACTCTTCTCCTTCTATCCCTTCCCATATGGCTACCTCTCAACCCGCTATGTTTCCCGATCCCTTCCCTCAACAAGGACTCGTGGCCACCCAGTCACCTCATGGCTCGGAACCCACTCATCCTTCTCCTTCTGGTTCCTCTGATTACCAGATCCTCATGATGGCCTCAAACCAATATCTCACCGCAAATCCTTCCCTTCAAACTTGGTCTCCCGTTCCTTCTACCCCCGAGTTCCCATCCTCGGGCCCTACTAAGCCTCTATCGACACCCAATGGTCCCTTGCCAATTCCTCCACCCAACGCCAAGATTCATACCCAAATTCCTAAGGGCCCATTACGCCGAAATGCTGCCTCTGATCAAATTTCCCTGGATGTTGTCGACCCTACCGATGACCAGTTAATTGCTGTCGATCCCCGTCAGCTTGACCATCCCCCTCTTCCTACGTCTGTTGCTTTCCAAATCTCGGTCCAAATCCAAAATGCCACTATAGCTCGATGTGTCATTAATGAGGGGGAATCTACCTGTGTCATGTCCGCTTCGGTTTGGCAACAACTCGGATCTCCTACGTTGGCCCCTTCCACAATCACCCTTCGTGCGTGGGATGGCCATGCTTCCCAGCCCGTCGGCCTCTTCCGCCGCTGTCCTATTACTCTTGCAAGCAAAACTGTGTGTGTCGACATTGAAGTGATCAACGCCCCTCTCGACTACAACATCCTCTTGGGGCGTAGTTACACCTATGCCATGTCTGCCATCCCATCCGTAGTTTACCGCAAGATGTTCTTCCCACATAACGGCAAAATCGTCACCATCGACCAGTTATCGTATCGTACCCCCAAATCTCAGATTTCTCCTGAGCCCTCTATTTCTACCGCCACTACGTCTTGGCCCAGTGTCTCTCCCGGCCTCTTTAAAGACTCCTCCTTGCTTGGCACCTTTCTTGACCCACCTACCCTCTCTGACCCTAGCCTGGCAAGAGTTTGCATGATGAAATCATCTCGGGCTGACCTTACATAGTCCACTTTGGCTAGTCAGCAACCTCAACTTTCCCCAACTCCTCCGTCTCCTAGCCCTTCGCCCCTGCTAGCCAGTCTTTTTCCTTCAGAATCTCCCCTCCCTACTGGATCAATTCCACCCGATTTCAATCCCCTCGGCCTCGTCCCTCCTGGCCATTTTCGTGCTGGTCAGATTCCTTTCCTCGCTCCCCCTCCTGGAGCTTCTTCCATCCCTATCTTTTCTACCCTCTCCCTACCCAACTTGACCTTAGGTATACCCGTCTGGTATCTAAGCCCCCCTGCCCCTACCCTGCCTGGTCAACCCAAGCCGTATCTTGCTTTGACTCCGGTTCAACCAATACCCATGAACTCTTCCGCTGCTCCAACACCTTAGTCTCCTCACCCAGCACCTCCTCCTGTTACAACCATGTCCGGTAACAATAGAAAATCTCGCATGGGGGCATCGAAGGACACGGTAGCATTGACAAATTCCACCCCTCCTCACCTTCCAAAACATCCCATCCAGTGCGCCTTGTGCGACGTTGTCGGCCACGCCACCCATACCTGTCCTGAATTACCCCACCTCAAAACCATGGTCAATGAAACGTTTCCAGAATCTGATATTCCCACGGTCCAGGTCACCCTCCCTGGTTCCCTTCCCAAACTTAAAAACTTGTGCACCAATCACCCTTGTTCTTTATGCGACTTCCATGGGCATTATACCCACCTTTGCCCCCGTCTTGACGAGTATCGTGCTTTTTTTTCCGCTTACCGCTAATTCGAAGCCATGCTTGCCCGTCCTCCTTTTTTAACCCCCGACCATGCGTCCACCCCAATTACCATTTCTCATCCTGATACTGACATGACCAAACCTTCCGCCACTATTTCCTACCTTGCCTCATCACCGCATTCCCCGGCATCCAACCCCTTAGCCCCGTCCCCCGCTGTTTCGCCTACCCACTCATCTATTGACCCCACTGTCACTTCTCATATCGACACAAACATAAGCCTTTCCCCTCAACATCAAATATCTCATAGTTCTACCTCTTCAGGTCATCCTATGTCATCCACTATTCCCCTCTTCCAATCCGATGAAGACATCATGGAAGCCATGACCAAACCTGACTTTCCATGGGACGATATGCACCATCGTGCATACTTCCTACCACATCAATCACATGACCAATATGCTCTCGAATCCAAAGACTTCATTCCCAATAAAGTTGATTGGTTCAAAAACCCCATCCCTGCCCCTGACACTTTCGAAGAAGGCAATATGGCTAACATCTCCCCTACCATAAAAATATACATTTCTGTCAAGCCAGGTATCGAAGAACACATCACCATGGGCGCCCACTGCACTCCGGAAGAAATTGAATCCTACACGAAACTCTTCAAATAATTCTGTGATGTTTTCGCCTGGTCCTACTCAGAAATGCCAGGACTCGATCCGGCCATTGTCGAACACCACATCGACACATGGCCTGACGCCATTCCGGTCCGTCAAAATTTAAGACCCATTCATCCATCTAGACGTGAAGCCATCAAAGCTGAAATTGATAAGCTCCGGCAGGCTGGTTTTATTTACCCCATTGAGTACACCACTTGGGTGTCCAACCTAGTTCCGGTTCTCAAAAAACAAGGCACCATTCGTGTTTGCACTGAATTTCGCGATCTGAACAAAGCTTGTCCCAAAGACAACTTCCCCACACCATTTACTGACCAAATCATTGATTAGTGTGCGGGGCACGAGGTCTTATCCTTTATGGATGGCTTCTCAGGATACAACCAAATCGTTATACGTTGTGCTGATCAACTTAAAACTGCATTAATTCGTCCGTGGGGCACTTTTGCATACCGAGTCATGCCATTTGGTCTTAAAAACGCTGGTGCCACTTTTCAACAAGCCATGTCTTATTGTTTCCATGACTTAGCTCATATTATCCTCTCCTATTTAGATGACCTTACTGCGCGTTCTAAACATTGGGCACAACACCTCCATGATCTGTGTACCATTTTCCTCCGCTGTCGCAAGTATAACATTTGTCTTAACCCTTTGAAATGTGTCTTATGTGTTCCCACCGGTCGTCTCCTCGGCTTCATCGTATCTAAAGATGGGATAACTCTTGACCCTTTGAAAGTTCAAGCCATTCTTGAACTGCCTATCCCTCGAACCTTACGACAACTTCAAAGCCTCCAAGGCAAAGCTAATTTTCTTTGTTGATTCGTTCCAAACTATGCGACCACCGCGCATGGTTTCCTTCGACTTCTTCACTCCCACACTTCTTTTGTCTGGGATACCTACGCTCAACAATATTTTGATGCCCTCAAACATGCTCTCACCTCTGCCCCCTTGATCCGTCATCCTGACTTTGACCAAGATTTCATCCTTTACATCTCCGCTTCCACCCATTCGGTTGCTAGTGTCCTTATTCAAGAAGATGATAACGGCCTCGAGCATGTGATCTATTATGTCAGTAAAAACCTTGCTGGCCCACCTGTGTCCTACTCACATGAAGAAAAGTTAGCACTAGCTGTTGTGTTCTCGGTCCAAAAACTGCGTTATTATATCCTCCTGCGTTCCACCAAGGTTGTGACTGATTCCAACCCCATGGCTTTCCTGTTGAGTCGACGCATCCTCAGTGGGAAGTACGCTCGTTGGGTCGTTATTCTCCAAGAATTTGACCTTGAATTTGTCACCCCAAAAAGTAAGAAAGTTTTAGCCCTCACTGAACTCATTTCCGATTTGCCTACCGGGATGCAAGACACTCCTATTAATGATGCTCTTCCCGATGAACATTTATTTGCCATCACCACTGATGATCCTTGGTACGGTGATATCCTTAATTACCTGCGAACCCAAAATTTTGCCCTTCATCTTGATCGCGTTGCCCGACGACGCATCCGACACCAAGCCTCCCACTACCTTCTAATCGGCGACGACCTTTATCGTCGTGGAGTAGATATTTTCCTTCGTCGTTGCCTCACACACGCTGAAGCTGAACAAGTCCTCAACGCCTGCCATAGCGGTGCTTGTGGGGGCCACCTTTCCGGCCTTGCCACCGCCCAAAAAATCATGCGCGCCGGGTATTTTTGGCCTTCTCTCTTCAGTTATTGCATTGAAGCAGTCAAACATTGTTCCAATTGCCAAAATTTCGCCCCCAAGGCGCGAGATCCTCCCGCTCCCCTCCATCCTGTCATCACAGCTGGCCCTTTTTGAAAATGGGCCATTGACTTTATGGGATGTCGACTTCCCTCCGCCGGTAACCACAAATACATCATCGTGGCAGTTGACTATTTCACCAAATGGACTGAAGCTATGCCGACATTCAACAATACGGCAGCCACCGCAGGCCTCTTTTTCTTTAACCATGTCATCACTCGATTCAGAGTTCCAAAACAGTTAGTCTCTAACCATGGCCTACATTTCGAAGATGAGACCTGGCATGAGCTATCCTCACTCTTGGGTTTTGAGCACCAATATTCATCTTCCTATTACGCCCAAGGTAATGGCCAAGTTGAAGCGGTCAACAAAATTCTTAAGACCATGCTTCAAAGAACGGTGAATAAGCACAAAAACAATTGGCACCTTATGCTCTTCCCTGCTTTGTGGGCTTATCGGACTTCGGTTAAAACCACCACTGGTTTCACTCCTTTCCGCCTTGTCTTCGGTGAGGAGGCAGTCCTACCAATCGAATGTGAAATCCCTTCCCTTCACCTGGCCGTTGAACTTCTCCCTGATACCCAACCTCTAGAACAACGACTTATCATGCTCAAGCGCCTCTCTGAAGACCGTCATGTTGCATTGCAAACTCTTGAAGCGGTCAAAAAACGCACCAAAGCTCAGTATGACAGAAAAGTACACCCTCGCCAATTTCACGAAGGTGACCTTGTTCTAGTCTATGACCAGGCCCATGATACCCTTGTTCATGGGAAGTTCGACTCACTATGGCTTGGTCCTTACATTATCAGTAAAGACCTTGGGAAGGGGGCCTATCTCTTAGAGGACTTTGAAGGCCACCCCCTTCCTAATCCTCGCAATGGACTCTATCTCAAGAAATATTACCCCTAGCATTTCCCGCTCGAAATGCACGTTTTATTTTCTTGTATATAGCCAACATATATTTGTTTTCACATTTCGCTACTTCACCAGGACACCCACTATCCATGAATATTACCTCACATCCCCTTAAAATCGGATTTTCTCACTTACACCATAGTTCAGTGGGGGGCACCACGTTGCCCACACACTCATCTCCGTTCATGATAATTTCCTTCATGAGTTACCAGTTTGTACTCATGATTTTTATGGTCCCCATTGGCACCATCCCTCATTTCATCATCATCCTTAGTTATGTCTATGCGTCGCTCCACTATTTTCTCCCGTGCCTTAATTGAGATTCCCTTACTACCTCACCTATGGCGAACCGACTTCTGTCTAAATCAGCCCATTTGCTCCAGAATTCAGGTCTAGGGGGGCAGTGTACCTTGGTTCGAGCTCTTTTCAACCCGATCGCGATCTACACACTTGATGGTTCAGTGATGCAGCAGCAGCTATTGGTGATACCCGGGTGTGTGTGAGATGTCTTAGCCCTCATGAGGGGGTGGCCCTGCAGGTAGCCCCCCACATACCAGGATGACTTCTTCATTCCAGCCCTTGATGCAGCTCCTCTCCTTTGACGATATCGGCCTCAGTCGCTTGCAGCACCTCTTCGATTTGCACGTGTCGGTCTGATTTCGCGAGCCCTTCCCTATGTGTAGGGGGCATTTGGGTGTATTTATATCTCATGTACTACAAAACTATTGTATAAGTCCTGACGATTATTCCAGGCATAACATGTATGTGAGATTCATCCTTCTTGTTTTCTGGCTCATGTTTAGGCTTGCACTGGCTTTACTATTGTGTTCCGTGGTTTTCCGGGCACCTTATCCTTTGTACTATTGTCTCGACGGGCATAGGTATGCCTTCCCCGCCGCCTTTTCACATTGGTACCACATCATACACTTGAGACTTGTTGCACCTGTAAGTCTCGTCTCCTCTGGGTCTAGTCCTCCACCACTTTAGATTACCTTACATTCCTCTCTTTCATTTCTATCTTACTGTCTAATGCTTAAGTTATTACAACGTACTTCGGTCATATGATTTTCTCCTAACACTCGTACGTTGGGGGGCAATCTGTTACACCTTTTTTTGGTCATCTAACCCATTATCGTCAGATGAACCCAAGTACACCATGTAAGACCAATTTTACCCCAAGTAAAATTGCTTTCACCACATTTGTTTACGTTTCTTGGTCATATTTAACCCAAAACAAGGTAATCAATTAAATATGTCATTATTTATTTAATTATTTCCTAAGAATAAGTTATTTAAATCATTATTTAAATAATATTCTTAGTTAAATTTGACTAAATCACATATAAATAATTAAATAAACCATTATTTATCTAATTATATTCTCCTCATCTCCCTTAAAATAATAAATAAATCATTTATTTATTTGTTATTTATAAATAAAGGAAATGACCCAAGTCAAAAGCCCTTTTCCCTCCAACAAATATAATAAAATATTCCTAAAGGATGATTCTAGAATTTGATTAATAATATTTTATTCATGCACCGAGTTCTAGAACACCCCAATATTTTGTTATAAATAGGAGGGTTTTCCCCATTCATTAGTCACCTCCATTGTATTAGATCACACTAGATCTACTCTTGGTCACCATTTCCATTTGTTTGCATTTTGAACTCCCATTGAGTTCCATGTTTGTTAGGGTTTTCCACATTAATCAAAGAGAGGAATTTTAGATCTGAAACACTGAGGACTTCCAAGAACCCATCCCACTGAGGAGAACTGGAAAACACCTTTCTTGTTTTCCTCTCAGGTGCCCCATTCTTTAATATAACATAAGATTCTTTTTATACATTGTTCTTGTCTTGTTCATTGGATGCATGGAGCCATTTTATATCTTATCTGCTTA